>OX439001.1:8562500-8890000 GCA_949316495.1 Amphiduros pacificus | reverse complement strand
GAAACACTGGAGTAAGACACAATCGTGGGGGGTTAAAAGTTTAAGCGGGAAAAGTGGAGATTTTAGGGAAGCACCTTTGTGATTTTACTGAAAATCATTATTCATCTGTGAAAAATGAATTATATTCTTGCCAGTGGACGCAGACCCTGTGATTGATCTTTTGGTTCTTTTGTGTTAAGTGCACACGTTGAGCTACCACTTGAAGTAAGCCAATCAAATCTGATCAAATATAATATGCAGGATAAATCCCCCTATAATCCTGATTGGGATTTGTTAATCCTGCCTGTGTAAACACAACTGTTAAACTTGAATGAAAATGGCATCAGATATCTACACTACTTCTTATAAAGTTGTTATATAAACACCATATATACATACATACACATACATTCAAGGGAGCCTAAGGAAATGTAGACGTTTGGTAGTATTAGAATATCAAATTTCAAAGATATACAGCATACTTATAATACTTTTATGAATGTCATTTAATTTAATTAGCAATTTTAGCTGCCACAAATGACCTTGTTATTAATTAATGTGGTTCTCTTTGGTGAGCTTAATGTTCAATTTTGTGTTATCATATTTGAAGACAACTTCCCCAGAGATCTCCTCGTGTCAGTCATGCCGGCAAAATGTGTATATTTCGAATATCACGTTCAACTGATAACTAGATAGGTGCCATAAACTTGTTCCACAGACAATACAATGTTAAAAAACAAGGCCGGAGATGGCAGACCATTACTTAACCCTGAAATGATTTTGATGCATATTCAATCAACCTATCTTTTTATAGGGTGTTTCGTCACTTTCAACGTTATTTCAGTTATATCATGACGAGACATTCTTGAAGCAGATATAGTGCTGCCTCACGGAATTGTCATGTCGCATGTTCTAGACATGATATCCCACCCAGTCAGGGATTTAATATCAGGTAAACAGACCCTTCAGACACGGGTCTCAGTTCACATGAACTGATTGCAACATAAAATTCAATGTCGACATGGCTTGGAATCGAACCATAGAGAAATTGGTGCTAACAAGCTTGCCTCCAACCAACTTCGAGTCACCTTGGAGTAGTTGTGTATGAAGGCGTGACGTCCGGTATATGAGCTATGGCGTCATGGCAACGCATTGTTTTACACAATGGATTCAAAATCATTTGATCCTATCCGAGTTGCCGACCTCAGTTAAGTGGAAATTTCATATTTGAAAAAATGACACTGACCAACATCTTTTAATGTTTCACAACACACTTTGATTTTTATTTTTTTCAAGAAAAAGTAATAATAGTTGTTAATTAGAGGCTTACAAAACGGTCATTCAGAATGACTTTTAATTTCTGTTATGATTGCTTCACGAAAAAGTTTGAAAAAAAAGGCAAATTCCAAAAATTTCTTGATACACGTTGCTTTCCATACTGCTTTTTAAACAAATTATTCATTATTATATAGCGTTTATGAAATTCCTGTTGTAGTTTTTTATGTTATTTTTCTATTGGTTTTAAGAGATGACATAACAGTTCAAGACAAGTTATCTATGATAGTGCATATATTGGCAGGGATATAAATTACATTGTTTAATAGTCATTTTTTTTCACTGAACATCATAGTATATTTTTTTCATGCCAATACTTAAAAATAAACTGGAAAGAAAAAATAACAATAAAACACGTGGTTTCCTTAGTGTTTGAGGTTGTGACATGAATATTTAACTCATTTTCTTAACTGTGATATAATTGCATAAATCTTGCCTTCATTATCAATGAAACAAGGAGAACATTTCATTTGCGATATGTATAGCTCTAAAACGTTATTTTGATGAGTTAAAATTGGTTTGAAAAAGAATTACGTCACAACTTTCTCATCTTGCGCCTGTATGGCGTCATCATAACAATGCCCATGGCGGCAACCATGATGTCTCTTTTGATCTTGCGACGTCACACCTCCATTCCTAATTACTCCGAGGAAACCGCTTTTGCAGCTCTCCCCTATTCAATATTTTAATTCCCTACCACTGTTTTTTACTTCAGTGTTTCACCTCCAAGTCAGGTATATTCACTTATGGAAAAAAATATGTCATGGATACATTTGCCCATAAAGTACCCTCATATTCAACTCAAGTGTGATACGTGTATATGCTGAATGGTACTTGATACAAGTGTTGAGAATATAGACTAAAGGTTATCTCACACACAAAACAAAAATCAAAATATACACTTGAAAAATATGCAATAAAAATCACAACCAAGGTATGTTATTATACTTCTAAACAAAATATGTAAAATATTATACATATTAATATTTCATTTACCTGAAGCCATACATGGTTCGAAGATATGTTGAGTTCAAGAGTTTAAACGCATGGTCTTTTATTTGTAACCGAATGTGATTTTAGTTGTAGATTAATCAATTTAGTAAAAAAACAAATTGAGAAGGCTACATATTTATTGTGATTATTTTCCTATCTGTTCTAGCAAATCACAGACACAGGTCGTCAGCTTCACAAAGTATACACAACTCCTACAGAACTGAAGTAAGCAAATATCACATGTCTATCAATCACAGATGCATTCTTAATTAACATGCACAAATCTTTAAATCATATTTCACGGACGTATATAGTTTTATTATTATTGGTCTGGCAGGCCAAGTCCAAAAAAGCTACCAGAAATCTTAATTCCGCAGATTAATTTTGGTACCAAAATTGATAGCAGAGGTTTTCATTTTTAATATTGATAAAAAGGGATTGTTTGCAAAATAGAAACTCTACTAAAAAATTTGGTTCCAAAAGTGTCCTTTGGAATTATGAATAGTTTGGTGCCACAAAAAAACACAATTTCGGACTTTGCCTGCGTACTACTTATACAAATGTAAAGTGATTTTTTTATTTCACAGTATTATTTTTTTCTAGAAATACGCGTATAGAATGGTCAGATTTCCTTAACCGATCTCCAGAAAGATTTAACATCAGGTTACCAGAATTGCCAGAAAATAGAGGTATGTATAATGAGTGTAGCGATACTTATTATTATTGTTGACAGGAACAGCAGTGTATTGATATTTAAGATCTCAACAAACTCAGAGGTAGGAAGAACGGCTGAACAAAGTAATGGATACCCTGAGCCTTACGTATTCCCAAATTTCTGAAATTCGAGTGTCCTAATATTTTTCACGGTATCATGACATTCTTTGTACATTGTCTATGGTAACAGCAAAGAACTATCACCTATTTTAACCAATTTTTCTTTGACTCAAGTGGCTACAAATCGTTCTAAAAGAAGAGAATTATATCTTACCGCTGAAGGAAAGATTCAGTATATGTATATATGTATGGATGGATTCACTTTTTTGCAGATCTGCATTTCACAGGATATGCCGTGCGCTACATCAGACCGGAAGTGACCGGATCCTGGAGAGTGAGTTTACAATATGTGCAATCCAAACCATAATATAGATATATGACAAGATAATTGACATGGGGGACAACAATATAGATATTTTATATGATATTTGACATGGGGGACCACAATATAGATATATTATATGATATTTGACATGGGGGACCATAATATAGATATATTGTATGATATTTGACATGGGGACCACAATATAGATATAGTATATGATATTTTACCTGGCTTTCTGTGTTAAAAAGATTGCCACATATAAACCTACTAAATTACAATGTAACACCTATTTTTTTCTTGACATTTATACATAATTGATTTCTTATTAACTGTGATATTTTAATTCTTTAACTGATTAAAGTCGGCCTAATAATATGGGTCTTGATGATGTTTATGTCTTTGCTGATGACAGATTTTATATTTATTCTGCAGTACACACTGAGGCAGGAGCCATCACTAGACCAGTATGCCCAGAGACCCATCCCAGCTAATGCTTAGTGAGTACTCTGATAGGAAGGATAAATTAAACAAGATTAGATTTTCACTCCTTATTATTGCATATTGAAGTATATATATTTATATGAGATTGTTTTTCCTGTTTCAGCGCCCGGTATAGAGATACCTTCCCACAATACAGCAGAAACATAGCTACAGAAGCTTGGAGATAAATGATATCTTAGGATAATTCGAACTAAGGAACAATATAAACAAGACAACAAAACACTGAAGAGAAAATCCAACAATGTATTTTACAATATAAACATGATAGTATTACAAGAACAGCAATTTTCAAGTTACATGCATCATCACTCAAATACTATTATCTAGAAGTAATTTTACCTCAATGGGTTATAAAGACCCGATTTTACCAGTATGATAACAGTCTCGGTATTAATTGTCACCTAGCAATTCATGATGTATTAAAAAAACAATATAGTATTTGTCACATTTTGTGCATATAATGCAACATGGCTGTTTCTTTTTAGTATTGTATATAAAACTCAGTATCTGCTTTTTTTACAGTATTATAATTATTCACATCTGCATTTTAAAAGCATTGCAAGTTTTATGTACCTTAACGTAATTTAAAGTATTTTAACTCTGTATTACAATCACATGCTCAAGTTAAATTCCAGCCTCTAACATAAGGTCACAAATTGTACATGTATAATGTCAAAGTCTGTGATAATACATAGAGGAGATATATTAATATTAATGTTTCTGTGTCAGATGATCCAAAGTATATACTGTACGTTAGGGTTGATATATTTCTGTGATAACTAAGCGATTATATATTTCTGTTGAAATGTATTTCTATATTATCAGTATTTATTTGCAAACAATGATTGTGACATGAATGTATTAATATGATTCTAAGAAACTTTGTTTCATCCTTGAGTGCAGTGCATTTAGATCCCCTTAATGTAATACATACAATTGATAATAAATCTTTGGATTTATTTTGAGATATATCTGCATTGTTGTATTTTGAAAAATGGAAACCGGCATCGTTTATAAAGCATAAATTTTCATACCCAAATTTATGATATTTTTAAAAATATTTTTTACACAATATGTTAAGACATATCAACCTAATAAACAAGAAGCACATGATATCGTAGTATTGTAAATTACTTCCTCCAAATATAAATCCAATATCAGAAAAATTAGGATAGGGTGAATAAGGTTTTATTTCTTGTTACATAACTGATATCCCAAACACTAAAAATATCATTGTAAAAAAATGATATATTGCTTAATGGCCTGATCAGATTTCTTGACGTTTTTGAGCATGTTCACTGTACTTGTATGCATTTTGCTTGTCTTTGTTCATGTCGGCATTGATCATTTGAAGCATGGCATCATCGTCCTCCATATTGGCAAATATCTTGTGTGCGGAAGCATCAGCAAACGCTCCTAAGATGTTCTTATACCGAAACACCTTGTCCACTTCCATGGAGTTACCTGTGTAATAAGAAACCTTCTTTTGAAAAATCTATAAGTGTACTGTGCTGTACCTACTTGATATATCTTGGAAATGTTTGCATTTGTATTTGGTTTTATCAAGCAAATTTTAAGTACAATTTATGCCCTATCAATCAAGATAGGTGCATGCCTGCCACTGGGAGTTAATGCCCTACATTTTATAAAGAATGACAAGTAATCTTTCTTTGCCACTATCATATGGGTATCACAACCCTCAACCTTTTATAGACATATGATAAGATCCTGAATAATAAATAATGAGTGATGTCGATATATTACCTGAGGTGATGAGACCAAGCAGTCTGGAGTGCTCCCTGTTGATCACAACCAGACTTCTCTCATTCTTTATCTTCTCCAAAACACTTATATAATAATCTGCATATCTAAGCAAAACACAAGATACTAACATATATGTTTAGTAAGACACATCAGGACTTTCAAACAATATCGATGTTACTACACCATGAACTATATGCATATATACTTTGATTGGGCTTGAGGTGTTTTATTTTAAATATGAAAAGTAAAACCATGACTAAAATTTTCACTTACATTTTGTCCTCATTTTTGTGTTTATCTTTCATTTTGTTGGCCTTGGCAATAACAGCGTGCTGTGCAAAGGAAAAGAAAGAGAATGGAGTCATTGACCATTCAACAGCAACACGTGGGACCAGTCTAATGCAACATGTGGTAGCAGTCTAATGCCAATACATGGTGCCAGTCTATGCCAATACATGGTGCCAGTCTATTGCCAATACATGGTGCCAGTCTAATGCCAATATATGGTGCCAGTCTATGCCAATATATGGTGCCAGTCTATGCCAATACATGGTGCCAGTCTAATGCCAATACATGGTGCCAGTCTATGCCAATACATGGTGCCAGTCTAGTGCCATTTTATGGTGCCAGTCTATGCCAACTCATGTTACTAGTCTATTGCCAAAGCTATCATAGTTTATAGTATATTATACATACCAGATTGAAGTTGTGTATGTCAATAATGTAATCTTTTAAAAGATCATCATAGTCTGATAACCTTCCTTCGAATTCCTGGAAAATAAATATGATATTTTGTCACATTCCGGTTCATTTACATATAACTCCCCCATTTAATAGCAAAAAGTCAACTTCTTATTCAACCCAACCCTTTTGAAAATTCACCATATCTTTTTCAGTCTCAACGATTTTATTTGAGTGAAATACAGCTCCTTTTGTTTTTGTGTTTTTTCTTCTACCTTTTTGAGTGACATGAAACTTGTACTTTTGGGGGCAACATTCAGGAAGCATCATTAAATCGTCGGTATGGAATACATATGGTCCTCACCAATTTTGTAAGTGTACCACTCCTTGGCAATTGTGACAATTTTGAGCATCATAAAATTAGTATGAAAACAATCTGATTTCAAAATCTATTACATAAAGTTTGTTACGTCCAAAAGGTATAGACTTTTGTCAAAATATAGATCTGCATTATTCATTCTGATAAAACAATATACCACTGATAAAGTCCCATTCAAATTCAACTTTTACTCAAAAGAGGTGAGCATATTAGGTTCATAATAAAACCTTTACCTAATTGGCAAATCTATGGAACCTTTACTTAATTGGCAAAGATATGGAGCAATTCACGGTTGTACTATTTTTAAGTGATCGCCCAACATTTTACATTGATGACATCCATCATATTGTACCTTACATAACTTTAACTTTTAACCTTTAATGTCTTTGCTCTGTAATGTTAAAAGTGGGAAGCCATATTTGTGAATATGTGACTGACCTGAGGTCCTGTGACATGGCTGATGATATCTCCGGATATAATACCCACCAAAACATAGACACCCACCACAAGGATCATCACCGTGTCCACTATATAACTACACATTCTCGCTCCCGTAGCCTGACTCTCGCTGTCAGTAGTAGAAGAAGTAGCACTGCTATCGCTGTCAGTGATAGGAGTAGTAGCACTGCTCTCGCTGTCAGTAATAGGAGTAGTAGCACTGCTCTCGCTGTCAGTAGTAGTGGCAATGTTCTCACTGTCAGTAATAAATGTAGTAGCACTGCTCTCACTGGCAGTAATAGAAGTAGTAGCACTGTTTTCTCCGGCAGTAATAGAAGTAGTAGCACTGCTCTCGCTGTCAGTAATAGAAGTAGTAGCACTGTTCAGGCTGTCAGTAATAGGAGTAGTAGCACTGTTTTCTCCGGCAGTAATAGAGGTAGTAGCACTGTTTTCACTGTCCCTCACCTGCCCCAAAGTCTGATTATTCAGGTTCTCACTTCCCTCTAACTTGTCTTTTGTTTCAGTCATGTGGTAGTCTCGCAATTTGTATTTTTCCTTCTTTATAATAAAGATTATCCTTGTTAAAAATCTCCACTTCGAAGTATGTAAACTTTGAAGTTGTGAGTAAGTACCACCGCAGCTTTCCACATCATCACTTTTGAATTATTCTAGCTTATCCAGTAAATGACAAAGTAAAGATTTGTGAACAATGCAATAAGCTGATCTCAACCTGGAAACGCCATTAAGGAATCAATATATCCAGAACATACAGAGACAACCAGTGGCAACAGATGGCTCAGCTTATACACATATGCTGCCAACTTTGTCAAAGAGTCTGATGGACTCACTTTATTGAAATTTGAATAATGATATTTGGAAGAAAAAAAATGTATTTTGTTATTATGCTACTGTGACTGTTATCCACCTACACAGGAAGAAGGTAATTATTTGAGTGAAGAAAGTAATTAAATGAATGTTTTGTTCTTTGTATAGCGTAAGCTGTTTCCCAATTATGGCAAATAAATATGTTTAAATTATGGTAATTATTGACGGATGTATTATACATGAAACAAAGGTGAGTACAGCAGCCGAATCATGCCCTCCATTACATTGGAGTGGATCTTCTGTTAATCTTCTTCATTTTGTATTCTCAAAGTTCACCAATTTTCATTATATTACCATATATATAAATTAGTTCCCTTATGAAATCACCTTGCTGGCTAAATGCTATGTAAATGGAATACACAAATATAATGGCAGAATTAAAAATTAAATGGGATTTTTTCAAAATAAAAATTGATACATGTGTAGGTCTGCTAATGAATGTGTGATAAGTGAAAAGTGAATGTGAATTTTGTACAAGTTGACAGAATTGTTTATTACTTTAGTGAAATCAATGTATTTGTATTGAGCTCCTCATAAGCTGGACATACTGTGCAGAAACAAACCACATGGATGTTTTTAAAATATTACAGGACCCTCTACATCTTGAGTAGAAAAATGTGGAAAAATTAGGGCAAGTAGGAAAAGTTGAGCAATTCACTCATGATATGCCTGGTCTAAATAGTCTATGAAGAATGAAGATGTCACAAAGTTGAATAATGTAATAATCCTCAAGCTTTTGACTCATATCGAATCAAAAGACACAATGGTTTGGTGGCAACACACATTGCACCATTGATTTTATTAGCATCACAACTCCATTCCATTATACTCAAAGGTTCTAAATATTGACCTGTACAACATACCATCAAACACAGGCCACGGGCCGTGGCGCAGTTGGTTAGAGCGCCAGCTTATTAGCACCAGTTCCTCTGTGGTGATCCAAAGGTCGTGGGTTTGAACCCCGGCCGTGCCGAGATGGAACTCATGATACAATTTCCAATATGAACTGAGGCCCATGCCAAAAGGGTTAACCCATTGTCCCTGTAAATTTGTGACTGGGTGGGTTGTCATGTCGAGGATCTGGGTGGGTTATCATGACAATTCAGTGAGGCAGCACTATATCTGCTACAAGTAGGTCTCATCACGAAATGACTGAAATAATGTTGAAAGTGATGTAAAACCCCAAACAAACAAACCACCAAACACCTGAAGCAACTATATCCTTCAAATCACAAAGGAGCTGAGGGGTAGCAGGAAAATTGCAAATTAATCAATAAAACAATAAACACATAAGATTGGAAGTTCTGCTATTTTATTCATTTTGAACTCTCAAAAGTAGATCAATCTCCGTTATATTACAATATATAAACTAGTTCTATTCAAAAGTACACAGTGGGATTGCAACGTAAGTAAGCCTCTTTGCTTGATTTAGTGGGACTAAGCTCGTTAATCATCATTGTGTATTCTTTCAAATAGATCTTGTCATAGTATACAACAAAATATACGTAGCGAAGTAGCTTTATTATCTTTTTTATTTATTTCACATTGATCTCATTAGTAAATGCAAATACAGATCAGAATACTATGGGAAGCTTCTGTTTAACCCTCCCTAATTGAAATGATAGGATTTGACAATGATCATGGTTGAATTTAAATGAAAAGAAAATACAAATTAATTTTCATCTTTAAATATATATTCAAATGCAATCTTTTCTGCCCCATCCATGTACAAAATTATTTTTTTTAAAGATCTAATCTGTTGCTGAAGACTGTAAGTCTGTCTGAGAGACAATCTTTATTTTATCAAGAGAGATTTATTTTAAGAACTTTATCTTGAGAAAGGTAACAAAGCAAATTATTTTTTAGATGAGATCCTTATAACCTCATACTTAGCAACCTACTATGCACGATAATAAAAGTATTCTTGGTTATATCAATGTTATCTGCAGATTTAATTATCATTCTTTTCAAAATGTACAATAAATCAAGAAAATTTGCTCAGAACTTAATTAAACATGACAGTAAATTAAAAGTCTTTGATATGTAAATATATAAAACTGGATCTTCCGTGCGATCATAAGCATTTAATATTTATATCTATCTTACATGATAAAAAATACAATACATCTCTGAGCTTGCTATCATCTTGGGTTGGTTATACAATAAATTACTTGAACACTAGCCCCTGTATAACATAGGATACCATCTCTTATTCAAACTCAATTATTTCAATGTCGCAAAAAAAAATTGCTCAGCCATATTTATTTTATTTCATGCATATCATTATTTTGGTAACTACCATATTTACTCAAATATAAGACAAGGTTTTCGTACCCAAACCATTAGTTTGGGGGGTCGTCTTATACATGAGTCATCTTAAATTCGCGTAAATACGGTACATACTTTTCAGGTCACAATAAACGGGTTTTGTTTCTCGTTTCTGAACAATTAACACAGCAGGCACATTATTTCCCCAATCAAATTCAAATCTCACGAATTGTTTTGGGCAAAAAAGCTTTTATAGCTTTTTATAGCTTGGTGTCAAGACACATTCCATTCTGCTTGCTCATTATCTTCACTTTAAAGAAAAAAAACTTAAATCCTTTTCTATTTATATATTATATACATCCAAGAACAATTGGTGACATCTCATTCTAAAATATGATACCACTTTAAAACGTGTACAATAACATGCTAATATGCTTCAAGACATGTTAATATAGAACACAGTTTAATTATTATTAAACCTTAGTTGTATCACTTCCATAATGTTTCAAAGGCACACACTTCTGAAATCTGGATACTCTTATACAATCTTATTTCTCCCCAAGTCACACTCTTCTTCCAACATTTATAATATTAGGGAGAACAATGTATTCCAAATTTCTGTTTCCCCACCATAAAAATCCCTTTCCCAAGATTTCAACCCTCAAAACTGATAAAGTGCAAGACAAATGCATTGTATAAATTAACTCCAAAACCTATTTCATGAGTCAATGTCTTATACAAAGTTGAAAGATTTTTCTTTTGCTTAAGATTTACTTTAATATATGACAAATTCTTCTCAATTTAATGTTTAAAGTTACAGTTAAAAAAAATGGAAATAGATGTTTTTTTTTCCTTTTGCAACATTTTAAGAAAAGATATGGTTGATTAGCACAACAATCTTAGAACAATACCAATCTGTATAATTTAGGCATGTATCTTCAACTATAATCATTCTTTTTAGTTTAAATCGACAGAATTTTTAGAAGGGTTTTTTAAAATTAAGTATTTTATGTCTTGTGAATAAAATTTTCAAACATATGTAAACTACTGACACCATTCAATATTTTTTTACCTGTAAAGAAATTAAATATTTGAAAATATAGACCATTAATCATAATTCCATCTATTTAAACGAAACAGAACAAAAACAGCAGTAAAACTATTAAGATTTGTCAAACTTATATCATGGTGGGGAATCTTGAGGCATAGGACTTGTTTTCCTCAAGGAAGAGAAATTTTGCATTATTGGGCAGTGATTGAGTCGAATGCAGCAGCTATGGTCAACTCAAAATATACTCGTGACCAGTTCAAATATTTCTCACCAGGTGGCATTAACTCTACATTTCCACAGGAAATGTCAGCAACAATAAATATTTCTTGTTCTCCGTTCTCTCATATCCACCACTCCTTTTAATAGTGCTATAATTGCAATTGACCCAATTCTTTGCACTTTCAGAGAAGTGGCTACTGCATCTTCATGACAATGACACCTCTGCCTATAAACTTTATTTCCTTATTTTCTCTATTTTCCCTCCGGAAAAGATATGTTCATTATGCAGATAAAACAATATATTTATATTAAGTTTGCATGGCAAAACACAAATTAAATTTACACGGCTTTGATTCCCCCTTGCTAAACAAAATGTCAGAACAATTTGTTGTGCTTATTTATGTTCATGCATCTTTTTTTTCTTCTTAATTGTTCAGTTTATGTGTCATTCACAGATTCAATCATTTATTCTTTTTTAAAGTGCTCATTGATATACCTTTTCAGTTTATAATAAATATGATTATGAATTGTCTGCAATACACACCACAGGTTATTAGTACTGATCTCATATACAAAATATACAAGCCTCAAGCTGGAAATTACAAAAGTTAAAAACTTTGCAAAAACTACAATTACAAAACATTGGCACAAATGGCCAAAGTTAGGCTTGACATCTGCATTGTTAGGACCCTTATAAAATAATACAAGATCTCCACATTAACAGGTATGATAGCATAATGATTGCCAAAAAATTGAATAAGATTCCTCAATTCAAGTTTTTAATGATGTTATTATGTTTTCTGAAAATTCAAATGGAACTAAAGAATGAATTGCCTTGTGCAAAACAGAAAGGCTGGTAGATAAAAACAAAATCCAGATTTCGATCAAAATTTGGATTCCTGATTTATACACTACATTGAAATACAGTCAGGCTTCTTGACATTTTGGTGAAGCTATTTGGTATTTCTATGATCTATTTAAAAAGATATATATTTGTATTAATAAATTCTGATGCATATACATAATCACTGATCTTTTTGCTCACTGCTGCAAATTTCATCCAGAAAAATCGCAAATAAATTGATAAAATATATACTTAACATGGAAATTAAAAGTTAATCTTAAATGTCTTTCCTCTTTGATGGCATAGAATCTATTCATGCATTCCACTGGGAATGGAATCCTTTAATTCATAATCACCCATTTCCTTTATCAGATTTGCTCATGTTATAAAAATGTCCAGTCTCGGAGCAAACAACACAACTCTATATACATCTCATTAGTCTCAATTGTGAGTTTCATTTTATGTATCAAAAGTGGACAGGAATTCTGCTTAAGATATGTAAGCAGGACTTCTGTGAAAATGAAACATTTGGATTCTCTCATGAAAATATGCAACGCAATAACAAACACCCATTGTGTCTTCTCATATAGATCCTCCATACAATAACAGGGATCTGAAATATCGTCTCATATAGATCCTCAATACAATAATAAACATCTGGTGTATCCTCTCATATAGATGCTCAGTGCAATAATAAACATCTGCTATATCCTCTCATATAGATGCTCAGTGCAATAATAAACATCTGCTATATCCTCTCATGTAGATCTTCCATGTAATAATAAACATTTGTTGCGTCCTCTCAAGAAGATTTTTGAAGCAATAACAACATTTGTGTCTTCTAGTGAAGATCCTCAAAGCAATAACAAATAAAATGATATTTCCTCTCATATCGATCTTCAATGCTATAATAAACATCTGATGTTTCCAGTCAAGAAGATCCTCAATGCAAGAAAACATGATCAATGAAAATAAACATAAAAATATAACAGCCTTTATGTAACAAAGCATAAATTAAAATGTCCTGCATTGACAAATATATCACCAACAGGTGGCAGTCCTTCTAAAAGATCAACAATAGGTGGCGCTCTTCTCAAGTAGGCACTGCCTCTCCTTTCAAATTGTCAAAGGTTCTCCATATAAATAGTGCATCTATTATCTTGAAGCTTGCCCATCATAAGAAACTTTCTTTTTTCCATGATGCCTAAAAAGACAAAAACCAAAATGCTTTCAAAAATCTCAGACAGAATTTATGCAATGTCTTATTCACTGACAACTCAGTGACAGCTTTTAGATTTTTTTCAAAATGTTAAGTCCAGCATAGTATAGCTAATATTGTTACAAAGAAAATAATTTGTGAATAATTCTGAAAATTTCATTTACGAAATATGATTTTACTTAAGTCCTCTTAAAGCACAATTCAAAGATTCTAACACAGAAAATGTGCCAGCCCATTTCTTTCAATTCAATTTTACATTAACTTATTATTATTATACACTTGCTGCAGTTTTTCCTTTTGATGGGGTTGCAACGACAGGTATCATTCCACCAGTGTAACCTACCTCAATCCAACTCATTGGTTGATATCTGTGCCATTTCTGAGGCTTTAACCATGGGATCAGACACGTGAGCACTGACGGGAGTGTGGAGATCTCCCAGCGTATCCTCCAGGATGTTCTTCTCCTCCTCGTTCTCGTTCTCGATGCCACCCAGGTCAAATAGAGACAGGAGATCGTGGTCCTGGGGCGTGTACTCTATCAACTCGTTACCTGTAACACCACCTCATCATTAACAAACAGCTCTAAAGAAACAAGGGCACAAACGCTTAGGTAGAACTAAATATAACCCAGTGGATTGATAGCTCTGCTGACTTAAATGTGTAACTTGCAAACGGTTTATTATAACTGTGCAAAAATCACATAAAAAATTGATATCAACAAAGTCATTAAATATTTTTACAGTAGAGTGATGGTTAGTGTTAATCATTCAGCTCATTTTCATACATCCTCTGCTTGTCCCTCACCAATGCAATATTTCAATGGTATCATTATGCGGTCTATGGGGGATACTAGTACCAAAGAAAAGTACATAAAGTATATAGTTCCTCCTGTAAATCGTTACTTAGATATGTTCTGCACAATATTTGTGACATTTAAGGTCACTGCATTAGGTCAATGGGTGCATGGGGCGAAACAAAAACTGTGCAAAACTACACCTTATGCTTGTCATTCATGCCAAATATTTAGTATCTCCAGTTCATCGTTCATGAGATATGGCCTGCACAATAATACAAAAGTAAAGGTCACAGCATCAAAGTCAAAAGTCAAATCTGTAAAATTGCATATGGTGCTAAATATAGTATTGATGTATAATAGATATGAAGTACTTTTTATTCACGTTGGTTGTTAGATGTTGCATGTACACAAATTTTGAATTCAAGGTCAATCCGTCAAAGGTGACATGACTAAAAAAAGTACGACAAGGCACAGCTGTGACTCAGGACATTTCTGTTCATCAAGTATTAATTTCCTCTTATAAGTGGCTGAGATATGCTACGTACAAAATTTGTGACCTCAAGGTCAGTTCACCAAGGTCAATGGTGATATCACTAAGATGTGTAGGAATCTGAATCTTCACCTCTATATTTTTGTATAAAATTTCAAACATATTTCACCATTAATTTTGGAAAAGATTTTTATACACGTTGACAGACAGACAGACGGACAGACATTTCCCCCACTCCTAAATCTCTGCCACTTCAAAGAAGTCAGCAGAGCTAAAAAAAGATTTTGATGAGTTAATCATATGAGGGACTCCTTACCCAGTACTGCTGAGGACGAGGGTTGAGTGTTATCACTTCCGTCCATCCCCCATACCATCCCTGACAAATCCTGATCCCCAAATAACTGAAAGTACAAGCAAATAACTGAAAGTCAAAATCAAGGTTCCAAAATTAAAACATTAAATTTCCTTTCTTAGTTCAAACAAACTTTCTAAAAGACAAACAAATGTTAAACTTGAGTCTTTTAATCGATGTGAGTAGTCTTTTGCAATGGTATACTGACACTGAGTGTGGAGGTGGGGTCGAAGGTGTACTGTGGGCTGGCGGTGAGGAGATCCTTGATAGACTCCAGGTCTGCCTGCATCGTGTCCAGGTGATCTGACATGTCATATCTGCTGTCAAACATACCACATCAAATTTATAGTAATTTGTAACCATATTCTCTCAAGCACTGGAGTGTCTATAGATGCAATTTTATCAGAAATGTTTTGGTTTTCACAAAAACCTGTTTTCAGGTCAAATATAGATCTATGTCTACTTTAATGTGTACCTTTTAAAGCTCAACAAACAATAGGATGAGAAGTGAGGCAACAAACGGATAATTTAGATTGCTCACAGGAAGTTAGACTGTGGTGTTTTCGACTGTGCCAAATATTTCTGCCCCACCCCCAGTTCAACCGGGATTCAACCACAGGAGTATGATGGAACATTATCAAATTCTAACATTGGTCTGCATTAACAACATACTCATAAGCATAAGTGTGTCGTTAATGCAGAATATGGCATCTAATATACCCCAATATGAAGATTTCATGTTTTTGTCTAAAATAATTATTTTTGTATGTTCTTTGTTTGCAAAAACAGTTAAATTCTATATGTTTCTATATGCCATATATGTGCTTATGAAGTCTGAGACGCGTGCATATCACACAAACAGAACCCAAGCATGAATAGTTTCGCTTTGTTTTCTGTCTGAAATGAATTTTTATATTATCTGCATTTGCACAATAAAACAAAACAAAACAAATTAGTTCCAAATGTTCTGCCATGTTTATGGCTCAAATAAAGCCCCAATATAATCATTTTCAGCATGGAAAATGTATCTCTCCTGAGAAAAAAGACCAATATGAATTGTGCATATTATTTCCTTATCACTAAATGTATATTCTAAGCCACATGTTTATGTGTGCCAAATGCCAAGGTGGAAAGGACACGGCTGAACTGGGGAATGGTTGAATAGGGGAATGGTCGAACAGGGGAATGGTCGAACAGGGGAATGGTCGAACAGGAGAATGGCCGAATAGGGGAATGGTCGAATAGGGGAATGGTTGAATAGGGGAATGGCTGAATAGGGGAATGGTTGAATAGGGGAATGGCTGAATAGGGGAATGGTTGAACAGGGGAATATTGGACAGGGGAATGGTCGAATAGGGGAATGGCTGAATAGGGGAATGGTCGAACAGGGGAATGGTTGAATAGGGGAATGGCTGAATAGGGGAATGGTTGAATAGGGGAATGGTTGAACAGGGGAATGGTTGAACAGGGGAATGGTTGAACAGGGTAATGGTCGAATAGGGGAATGGCTGAATGGTTGAACAGGGGAATGGTCGAACAGGGGAATGGCCGAACAGGGGAATGGCCGAACAGGGGAATGGTCGAACAGGGGAATGGTCGAACAGGGGAATGGTCGAACAGGGGAATGGTTGAATAGGGGAATGGCTGAACAGGGGAATGGCTGAATAGGGGAATGGTTGAATAGGGGAATGGTCGAACAGGGGAATGGTTGAACAGGGGAATGGCTGAATAGGGGAATGGCTGAACTGGGGAATGGCTGAATAGGGGAATGGCTGAACAGGGGAATGGTCGAACAGGGGAATGGTCGAACAGGGGAATGGTCGAACAGGGGAATGGCCGAACAGGGGAATGGTCGAACAGGGGAATGGTTGAACAAGGGAATGGTCGAATAGGGGAATTGCTGAACAGGGGAATGGTTGAACAGGGGAATGGTTGAACAGGGGAATGGTTGAACAGGGGAATGGTTGAACAGGGGAATGGTCGAATAGGGGAATGGCTGAACAGGGGAATGGTTGAACAGGGGAATGGCTGAACAGGGGAATGGTCGAACAGGGGAATGGCCGAACTGGGGAATGGCCGAACAGAGGAATGGTCGAACAGGGGAATGGTCGAATAGGGGAATGGCCGAATAGGGGAATGGCCGAACAGGGGAAAGGCTGAACTGGGGAATGGTCGAATAGGGGAACGATCGAAACAGACAGTCAACATAATTTAGCCTACAGTAAAAACACAAAACATAAAATGGAATAAACAGTTTGAACAACCTGCTGAGACTTCTCTTGAGAACAGGATGAGGTTTGACAGTAGCGGTGGCGCCCCCTGACAGGAGTTTATCTGCTGCACTCTCTGACTCCCCGCTAAGCGTGGCCAGTAAAGCTTGATCTGTGATGGCTGCATTTCTCTTCACCTCTTCCGGTTTGACCTCTTCCATTTGACCCAGCACGGACTGGAGGTCGTTGGCTGCTCCTTCCTGTAGACTGCTCATGATCAGATCCGTCTGCAAGTCAGTATTAGTGTCGAGGGGTATGCATATTGTGTTTTCAGCCACCTGGTGTCAGATGTACACAAAAGTACTTGTCGTTAGAACAAACAATACCTTCGGGACATGCTTAAATCTTATTTACAATGTTATATAACACACTAAACATGATAATTTGACAAGTGGTTTCAAAGTGAAGAATTTAAGCAGGATTTTTTTAAAAAGTTATTTCCCAAATCTTATATAAAACTTGAAAAGAAATTTGCCACATTATCTTCATTTGATACAGTAATTACACATAAAATATAAAATAACAATTTTCATAAAAGCAACCTGATACCCAATAAATAGTTTTAGATAAATATATATATGTTTTTGGTATATACTCACCTGTGTTGGTGAGGAGGGCTGGTGGGTGACGGATGGGCGAGATACCACTGTGGGGAGTGTGGGGGATAACTGTTGACCAGTCACGTCTTGGATCAGCAACCCGCTTCCACTGTCAGCTGACTACAAGACATTATTATGATACTCAATTAAAGCTCAGTCGCATGTGGAAAATGCTATTTTTCAAGTTTTTTGCTTTGGTCAAGTTTATAATAAAAAATATTTGAAAATGGCATTTATTTTTTTACTTAAAATATAGGGTAAACATTGGAATGTTTATTGTCTCCATCACTCACTAATCTATCATACACTCTTAACATGTCTCAAGAAAGCATATCACTTTACAATCTTCATTCATGTGGAATTCATCCAAGTTAAAGTTACTGTACACGTCTTTGATCTTTTGAATGTTTGACATTTTCAATGATTACAAGGAAGTTTTACTTTCACACAAAAAAGAAAATGATTTGCCAAGCTGGTGGCAGTACAACAGACCTGCACAATGGAAGAATCGATGGAGAGAGGCTGGCCCAGTTTGGAGATTTTTGCATCACTGCTTTCTCCCTCAGTGATCATGGGTGCCATCTTCCTCTTTGTTCCTCCCCTCAGTCCACGGTTGTCAACGAGTGTCACTAAAAACTGGATCAACTAAAACAGGCAACAAATAGAATTAAACATGTTTTTGTATGTATTTAATTAATGCATATTTTTTTAGTTTATTATTTAGTCAATTAAAAATACATAGAAACTTGTTTTGGGACTCTACCAGTACTGACACTCCATCAAAGGCCTCAAGAAATAAAATTAAGGCTCTTTGTGTTTTTTGTACATGTGCCCAATATTAAACATTGATAACATAGGAAACATCATTGTACAAAATAATACAAACAATTCAGAAATGTAAACAGTAAAAACATTCAACTTTTTCTATGAGTTCTAGTATTCCCATAGTTTTGCCTCTTGGAAATGTTACAAATAAGACTTGACAGCTCCACAAATGAGCTGTGTAATTAAAGACTATATTTAAATTAAGGTTTTAACGGTTTCATCAGCCAAAAAAGGCTTTCAAAGGTTAAAAATGGTCCTTGGATAATTTAAAGGTTTCCCTGCCAGGCCTGCTCTGAGAATTTATTATTGTGAAAAATAATGCATGGGTGGATGGACAAAAATTGCCAATATGACATAAATACTCTTCAACAAAGTTCTAGATTTGTTATAGCTAGAGACAAAGGACATAAATTTCACTTCTTACCTTATTGACAATCTGCTGCTGTTTGACATGTTTCTGTCTCAAGGACGCTACTTCTCTCCACAATGCCTCATTCTCCCTGGAATATATTAAGGACATGTCAAAATGATATTCATATATGATCAAGCTGGTAAAATGTTATCTTCCTGACTGCAGAGAAAATTCTAACTACAAGAATCGAGTCTTCTATCATCCTTCAATACTGTCCCAATGTAATCATTTGCAATACAGAATGTAAGATCCTCCAGTTGGAAAATGGAGAAAAAATCTTATTTCTGTATCTGATTCATTTTTCAGAAATAATGCCTTGTCAAAAGATTCCAAGCTTTCTTGTTTGGTTCAACAAACCATTATCTTGCATTTTATGTTAATTTCCTCAGTTCACTTTAATTCCTTTCTGGTTGACAATCTCCACATCATAATGAACTAAGAGTTCATGCTTTCCTGTGTTGGATAGACTTAATCATGCCAGAACTTACCTTTTGAGGGTCTCTAGCTTAGAGTTCATGCTTTCCTGTGTGGGAGAGTCTAAATCATGCCAGTGCTTACCTTTTGAGGGTCTCTAGCTTCGAGTTCATGCTTTCCTGTTTGCCTCTCATCTGTCTGACGTCACTCAGCACCCACTTAACATCATCTGGTTTCACCTTAACCTCATCAGACTTAACATTTGGTACCTGAAAATATAATTTTAGTTCCGCTATCATTATATTTCTCACTATTGTCTCTATTGTCTCATTAATAACTGTATTAGGATATATCCATTTCAACAAGGTCATAGGACCGTACTCATGTTTTGTGCTTGACCAAAAAGATATTTAGAACAAGACAACCTCTTTTTGGTACATGGTAGTGCCTGAGTATGACCTTTAGTAACCAGTATCACACTAAAATGATTGCTTGAATAGTATTATCCAAAAATTTTAATATTGTTCACAACATTTCCTGTAGTCAGCTCTTCTCATAACAATAATTGTGATTACGTACCTTGCGTTTAATATGTTCCAACAAATAGTCCTGGTCTCTAACAAAATACTGATGTACAAACTGCATATCATCCTTCTCTGTTTTTAAACCACCTTGTTCGATGCCAACCACTTTCCTAAATCCATCTGCAATGTGAATTTATAATTTTAATTTTTATACATATTTTTTTTCACAAGTCAAATTTATACTTTTCATTTTACTGGAGATTTTATACAGCCTTTTATGTGTAAATTATTTCTGACCTAAATTTGTAAAAGTATTTTTTATTCTATTATTACTTTTTTTTAGGAGCCACATCACTTTCTGTTTCATTTCCCAGTTTGTCGGTTAAATTATAAATTTCTTTAAGTAGTATGGGTCATCTCCAGGCAACAGAAACAGACAAGTTGAAAAAAAATTGCAATCAGTTTTAAATAATAGATCTATATTTCTTCTTTCATGCTGGACAGTCTATAATAAATATAAAATACATATTAATTCAAACTTGCTCAGTGCAACAGTAGTGACGAAAACTTACACATATTGAGCTGTCTGATGAAACTGGCAATGTTACTGTGCTTGAAGTAGAGTGGTAGGATTTCCTTTGCAAACTGTCCTTGGTCATATACATGGAAGCTTCGTCCAGACTGGAAAATATTGATACACAAGTGAATACATCTCACACAATTTGTTTTAAACAGTGAGCTATAATGGGACAGTTTGGGGTGGGGTTGGTTGGGTTTGACAGAGCCAGAGGTAGAGGAAATTGTAAAAATTTGGATGGGGCAAATATTTTGGTTAAATATAACATGAGTTCAGGGGTGGGTGCACCATTTCAATGTTTCTAGCAATCTGGTATTTCAAAAGTGTCTAAAATTTACAAATAGTGTAGGACAGGTAGTTAAGTATATTAAGAAGAAGCCCCAAGAGTGCAAAGAAAGACTTGCCCAGCACAGAGAACTGTGGTTAACTACACTAAACTTTCTCATGATTTTGGATTGATGGACTTGAGAACTTGATATCAAACTGTAATACAAATGAATAAGTTATCTCGGGGATCTGCATAATAAAATAAGCAGATTTGTTAATGTTCTTATGAAACAACAACTGAGAGAAAGTGTCCCCTATACACCCAGAGGACAGGGTCAAGCGGTTAGGACCAGACTTGTTAAGTTGTGTTGTTAACACAGGAACATGTGTGAGAGAATGATGAAAATACGCACTGGATCCCAACAAATGTGATGATCAGTCGCCGGATCTTCAACTAATGTGCACAGTTTCGTCAGGAATGCAGGTACAGTGGAACTGCCTGCTTCCCCGGCTGAATGCATCATGTTTTTCTCTTCTTGAAACCAATGAAGACGTGGAAAATGTGAATAAACAAAAAATTTCACCAACTCAACTTCTTTTTATTTGAGATGCGCATGCGCAAGGTTCCTTAGTACATCTTGAAACCCAGGTGGCACTGCAAACTGAAAAATTGTAACAGATCGGATTTATATTGGCACTTTTGTTTGTTTTAAAATGATCAGTTGGAAACACACAAACTAACTACGGTAGATTATTTGTCAAAATTGTGTTAACAGCGGTGAAAAGCCGAATAAGCAAAATTTATCACTGCCCTCTGACGACTAATCTTTGACCGGAAGTATGAAGAACTAAACCGGAAGCGAGAGACACGAGGGCTAAAATGGCAACGAAACAGAGGGGAAAACGATCTTTTCCGTCATCCAACAAGTCACCAGTAGCTGGTGATGAAGTGGTGAGATATATGACATTTACTCTATAATGCAGGTTTACTTTTTTGATGTACAGGTTGATGTTCAGTGATGAAAGCTAAGTGTAAGCGATAGTCAAAGGCTTCAAAGCCTAAAGGGTGGCACTTAAACATGTTAAACCACAGCACAGGTTGCCAGACAGAGTGAAAGTCCCCAGCCCCTCTCTGTCTCTGTCCAATATACTAATACAAGGTATGCCACTGGGAGGTCAGAATGGGCACACTGCTTTGCGTTACAAACTCAACATATATACATGTTACCAAATCAAGTAAACCAAAACTTACACCTTTATATGCTTCATACTTGTAAGCCCTCTGAGTCTTACCAAATAGACTTTATAGAGCACACATTTGTGTTCTAAATATACATCATAAGCTAGTTAGAAGCATGTTTGGTGAAAAAAGTTATATGCCAGGCACTATTGAAAACGGTTACAGCAGTAAGTCTATTTTTAGAGAGGGGGCTACACATTTTCCATACAGGCAGGTTGTGTGCATGTGGTGGTCACAATTTGGCAGCCTCTGAAGAATCACGCACTGTTTTAAGTCACCTTTGTAATCAATGTTTTAATATTTGTACTTTCTTTCAAATATATCCCCCCAAAGTTAATATTCACTGCATCATGTGGGATGCGTGGTGGCCTTACTGAGTAAAATTACAAGGGTACATGTCCAGAATTGAGTAGTTTGTGTGGGATTTTACATCACTTTCAACATTATTTTAGTCATTTCGTGATCAGACCTACTTTTAACAGATATAGTGCTGCCTCACTGGATTGCCATGCTTCAGGTCCTTGACATGACAACCCACCTGGTCACAGATTTACAAGGACAACGGGTTAACCCTTTAGGCACAGGCCTCAGCTCATATAAGAAAATTGTATCATGAGTTCAGTTCCAGAGTTGGGTAGAGACACTAGAATCCTGCTGAGTACAGTCTTGGAATACTGGTGGATTACTGGGTCGACCCAGCCCCCAGCAGAGGTCCTGCCACTCTTTAACTGCTCAAAACTCCTGAAATTTCCTTTCCTTTTAGAATGGTATTTGATGCTACATCTTAAGGCCTTTACTAAGCCTGTCACAGCTAATTCCTGTGAGAATTTCTTTTTATGGCAGTCCACCTGGTCTCTAACAGCAATGTCTTCATGTGGTGAAACCTTAGCAGGCAGAAAGATAAATCTTCACCAAAATTATACTTACAGGCAAAAATAAATAGTTCTGAGCACATGAGAACAAGGCAAAATATTAATGCATTTTAGAAGTAGATTTGACAGATTTTGGACCCATATAAATTACTTGTGTGCACGATACAGCCACAATGGTTTGACATTTACCTTAGATATTGCACACATGCACTCCTGGTCTGATCTGATTAGGTTATGGTAGTGATTGGTTGGTTTTAGTTGTCATGGCGACCATCCAAAGTGCAGGGGACTTAGAGTCATTGCTCGTGTTATTGTTACTTTACTTTACGGCTGACTTTGTTTGTGAATGCACCACCAGATGGCAGCAGTGAAAATTATTTTTATTATCACTTTATTTTACAGCTGAAATTGTTTGTGGATGCACCACCAGATGGCAGTAGTGAAAATTATTTTTATTATTACTTTACTTTACAGCTGAATTTGTTTGTGGATGCACCACCAGATGGCAGCGGTGAGGATTCAGACAGCACCGACTCAGAGGAGAGTGACTATTCTGGTCTGGAAGAGGAAGAAGAGACCAGTGATGAGGAAGCCAGTGACGTAGAGTCCATCGAGGTAACCATTCCATCTAATAGGCTCTCTTAAGCCTCTGAGTCATCACCATATTCCCTGTAAAATATTAAAAAATTCAAACATCCAATTCGACCTTTCACATTTTGATGAAATCATGAGTTCAGAAGAACATATTACAAACAATTTTTTTAATTTGCTGAATAGAATTTAGATTACTGAGTCATGTGTTGTTTGAATCAGATGTTGTTTTCCACCTGGTTGCAGGAAGGGAGCTCGTCAGATGATGGAGAAGAACAAGATGAAAACGGTGTGGAAGAAGCGAGTGCCAGTGACGAAGATATGGAGGAAGAACAAATAAGCAAAGATTCAGAGGACAGTGAAGACGAGACAAACAATAATTTATTCACACCAAAACCTATCCAGAAAAAGTCCAAAACAAAAAGAAAACAGAAAAACTCCCAGAAACTAGATAAAAAAGACAATGCTAACAAAACAAATCCAGTGAAAAATGACAATGAACCTGCAGCGCCATCTGGTAGCAAAAGAATATCATCTACGAAAACAGGGGATGAATATGATGTAGATTCCTCTGATGAGGAGGATATTAGAAACACTGTAGGCAATATCCCTATGGAATGGTACAAGGAGTTTTCCCATATTGGATATGATCTGGATGGAAAGCAAATCATCAAGCCAAAGTCTGCCGACGAACTGGATCAATTCTTGGACAAAATGGATAATCCCAATTATTGGTTTGTAACTATTATGTTTAGAGGTAAAGGTCTCAAATTATGCAGATAATAATGCCTTTCTTTTGAAGAAAAAGGTCTCACCATTGTTGTGACGAGCATTCTTCCAAGTAGCACCTCAGGCTTAATCTGTGACCAGCATCCATTATCTAGGTTATAGAAAGTCTTTGGCAACCCCCATCCCTTATCTAGGTCACATAGAGTCTTTGGCAACCACCATCCCTTATCTAGGTCACATAAAGTATTTGGTGACCACCATCCCTTATCTAGGTCACATAAAGCATTTGGTGACCATCATCCCTTATCTAGGTCACAGAGAGCCTTTGTGACCACCACCCCTTATCTAGTTTACAGAGCCCTTGGTAACCATCATCCCTTATCTAGGTCACAGAGAGCCTTTGTGACCACCACCCCTTATCTAGTTTACAGAGCCCTTGGTAACCATCATCCCTTATCTAGGTCACAGAGAGCATTTGGTGATCATCATCCTCTATCTAGGTCTCACAGACTCCTAATTGGTCTCATCATCCCTCATCTAGGTCACAGAGCCTTTGGTAACCATCATCCCCTCTTTTTGACATGTTAGATATTCATATTCTGTACCCATTCCACTGTCCATCCATTTTTGTCCTTATCTAATATTATAAATTAACATATTTATCCAGGCGCACAGTGAAGGACAAGTCCACAGGTCAACGTGTTGTTCTGTCAGACAAGGATGTAGACTTTATACAAAGACTGAAGAAAGGAAAATATGTAGATTCAACCTATAACCCCTACCAGGTGAGAACAAAGAAAATTTAAAATGCTCCAAAAGCGTGCATAATTAAACTTTAAAATCCTGATATGCCTTGTACCAAATTATGTTCCAAAATTAATTTCCAGTTTGCCTGTGTTTGAACAGTTTTAAAAATGATAGTCACAAATTTGATATAAATATTCAAAGTTGACTCACCAATTTGACAAACTAAAATCTGTTTCTAATTTTTTGTCCCAAGGCTATTGAAGATTGAATGTTTACAATAAGCAATATTATTCTAAAGTTACCTTTGTGTTCTTGAGGGAATACTTCATGATGTCATGAGGACGTGGGCAATCAACTATGTCATGGTGGAGCAAGACTTCAACATGGACTTTATTCCTCTCACAATAAGGGTTCAGTTCTTTATATTTGGTTAGGACATACATCGTGGTGTGTTCCAACATTGACACTCACAATGTCATGTTTGAGCGAACGTGTCACCCTGTAATGAACACAAAGAAAAATATTAAATATATTTCTCCCACTTGCCACCAGGGTTATAATAATGTCATTCTTGAGTGAGCATGTCATACATGAATGATCACTCAAGAATTATTTAACATGGACTTAATCACTCTACATTTGATTTGAAGATTCGAACATAGAAAATCAACAATGTTATGCTTGAGTGAACATGTTATGCATGAATGAGTACTCAAGAAAAATATTGCATGTGAGTTCCTCATGCCCTGGCCTGCTATATTTATGTGATGTGCTACATTTTTTCTTTTGTAGCCATGGGTAGATTTCTTCACCCATGAGACGATGAAGCACCCGCTCACCAACCATCCAGCTCAGAAGAGAAGCTTCATACCCTCACTATGGGAAAAACAAAAGGTCAGCTCCTTTGCCAAAAAAAAAACAGTTCTTTCTCAATGTTATTATCAATAATTCATTGTCCACTCATGGTTAAAAAAATAATTTTGTTCCTTTGAAAAACAGTTCTTTCTCAATGTTATTATCAATAATTCATTGTCCGGTAATGGTTAAAAAATAATTTGGTTATTATAGCAATTCTTCTAATTCTCGCTGCTCGAATGGGCTAGTTGCCAGTTGGTGTGTTAAAATGTCTCCTACATGGAGACATGTCATCTGCCTAGTCTTCTTAAGATTTGAAATCCGATTGTTACATTTTTTCTGTTCATGCATTTGTTGCCATGCTACCGATGTATTCTCTTCACACCACACTGAATGATAGTCATCATATCAGCAGTCTTGTCTAAAAACCTATCCCAGCATGCATTGTACATAACACTCGATCACAAATATTGAAACTCAAGCAGTGAGAACTCTGTTTCTCCAGCAAAATGCAGAAACTAAATCAAGAAAGCAAATGGACAAGATAAACCATGATTGTAGGAGAATGATTGATAACTGAGATATGTTTCAGGTCAGCAAGATTGTGCATGCCATTAAGATGGGATGGATGAAGCCAAAGCCGCCAGCTACGGAGGAAGAGGAGGAGCACATTTACTACAACCTCTGGGAAAACGATGATCAGGTATTAACCAGTAAACTACACAATGCTTCATGGGTTAGAACGTAGGAAAACTTTGGTGGTTTCCACAATCAGTTGCTTAGATGAGAAAGTATCTGAGAATTCTTATATTGAATAAGAGTGTTATAAACCAGTAATTATTTCTGTCTTATTCATAGTTTTGAAAATTTCAAGACATTTAAAGACAAATATCAAATCTGTTTAGCCATTAGGAGAAATAAGGAATCCAATATCTTCAGTGTGAAGATTAAATGTCTGAATTAATGTTTATTTTAGGATGACATTACAAAGCGTTTGCGTGAACACATTCCTGCCCCCAAGATGATACTTCCTGGGCATGAAGAGTCCTACAACCCACCACCAGAATATCTCATGACAGAAGAGGAGGTAAGTGTTATCATGAAGAGTCCTACAACCCACCACCAGAATATCTCATGACAGAGGAAGAGGTAAGTATTATCATGAAGAGTCCTACAACCCACCACCAGAATATCTCATGACAGAAGAGGAGGTAAGAGTTATCATGAAGAGTCCTACAACCCACCACCAGAATATCTCATGACAGAAGAGGAGGTAAGTGTTATCATGAAGAGTCCTACAACCCACCACCAGAATATCTCATGACAGAAGAGGAGGTAAGTGTTATCATGAAGAGTCCTACAACCCACCACCAGAATATCTCATGACAGAGGAAGAGGTAAGTATTATCATGAAGAGTCCTACAACCCACCACCAGAATATCTCATGACAGAAGAGGAGGTAAGAGTTATCATGAAGAGTCCTACAACCCACCACCAGAATATCTCATGACAGAAGAGGAGGTAAGTGTTATCATGAAGAGTCCTACAACCCACCACCAGAATATCTCATGACAGAAGAGGAGGTAAGTGTTATCATGAAGAGTCCTACAACCCACCACCAGAATATCTCATGACAGAAGAGGAGGTAAGAGTTATCATGAAGAGTCCTACAACCCACCACCAGAATATCTCATGACAGAGGAAAAGATAAATATTCCATGGCAGGTGAAATTTCATTGCAAAGAAGCATAAAAACCTTTTTACATATATAAATCTTCACGCTTTTTGATCACATTATCTTCACAACAGCATTTTTCTTTTTCTCATTTTTTGAAATTGTGCAAGATCTGACGTAGTTGAGAAACCTTTAAGTTATTGTTTGTGATTGGATACGATATTGATGTATCATGCCTTGATGTTTTTTGGTTTTTTTTTAGAAATTGATCTGGAAGGAGCAGGAAAAAGAAGAGAGAAAACTCAACTTCATCCCACAGAAATTTTCTAGTTTGAGACAGGTGCCAGCCTTCTCTCGTTTCATCAACGAGAGATTTGAAAGATGTCTCGATCTATATCTCTGCCCAAGGCAACGCAAAATGAGGGTAAGTACAAAACTGTTTTTTTTCCCTCACCATTTCCATAGAAATTATGTGTTGATGTTTTCTAGAGAATTTATAGAAATAAATCCTTGATTTTTTTATTTTAACCATATTTTGATAAATAAAGAAGAAAAGGAAAATACAGTTTATATATTATTTCTTCCAATTTAACAGATGAATGTAAACCCAGAAGATCTGCTACCTAAGCTACCAAAGCCCAAGGACCTGCAGCCGTTCCCAACCACACAGTCCGTCGTCTACAAGGGACATGAGGCCATGGTGAGGTCCATAAGCGTCGACCCCACAGGACAATGGCTGCTCTCAGGTAACAAGGCTTAATCACCCTCATATAGAAGGCTATTGACATTCACTCATTTGACTCATATTGTGAATAATTTAGGATAAGATCCATTAGATTAACTCACATTCTTAAGATGGATTAGTGTTGATTCACTGAACAGTGGCATTTTTCACTTTCCTGGATTGACCCATCCACTCAGTGACTGGTGTAGTGCTTATTCCTTTAAGAAATAAATCACATGGCCCTTTCGAATAAGAAATAAATTAGAATAAGAAATAAATTATTGATTGGGACCAAAAAAATCCAAAAAACATCAGCTATTATGCATAAAACAAATGTCTGGGTCTCATCTACTAGCAACAAATAATCATTCTTTATCTACCACAAAATATTTAATATTTTATGATACATTTACTGCTTGTATTCTGCATAACAAGACTATGAATTTCAGGTTGTGATGACAGTACTGTGAAGGTATGGGAGGTGTCAACAGGCAGATGTCTAAAGACATTCCAGATGGGTGGCACAGTGCGATGTGTGGCCTGGAATCCCAACCCGGGACTCTGCCTAATAGCTGCCATAGTGTGAGTACCTCAAATTAACACACACACTATGAGTTACATATAAATATCTCGACTTTGCTTTCTGCAAGTATCAAATATATGTGATTATTAAAAGTAACAATAACAGTAAAAGTAACATTTTTTTTTCTATTTATATACCTTTCCATGTATTTTTATTAAAGTCACTTTTAAAGCTTTACTGTACTATTTACCTCACCCATTTCTGAAGAAGTATGTTGTGTAAAAATGGCCATGTTTTGATTTATATTTTAGCGAGAATGAATTAATATTAATTAACCCAGAAGTTGGAGACAAACTAGTTTTGTCTAACACAGACAATATGGTCAACTCGTATGAAGAACCAGAGGATGATTCAAAGTGTAAGTATCATTGCGATCTCACATTGTGGTGTTCCCTTTGATTTCAATCACATTTACATCCTAAAGCAAATATAGCATAAACCATAATGTTTTTTTTAATATTGTTTCTAGTGTCAAAACTACCAGTAGAATGGGAAGAATATGACGGAGACAAACAGAACGATGGATTCAGACTCAAAATTAAACATCCTAAGGTACACACTAAGCATTATCAAAGGACTGTTATGAAAATGATAAAAAGTTTTGCTAATCATTCGTATGTTTCTCAGAACTGAACATATCAGATCCTAAGCTTGGTCATCTGACATTGAATGGTCTATGTCATAGACCTTGACAGTCAGCAACCTAGCTTGGCAATCAGTATATTGAACCATATATATTGTTGAACATACCTTGACCAGTTGTCAGTACATTAAGTAGTCTTTGAGTACATCATAGAACTTGACAATCAATATATCCAGCTATATATAAATCATAGAACTTAACTTGACAATAAATGTTCATAAATTTATTGAGTGGTAAATATCATAATCTTGCGAATCAGAACTAAAATTTAATGAGCAATCTGACCTCAGCTTGGCCATAAGTTCATCGGGGTGATTATATTGCAGAAATGCACCAGTGTGGTGTGGCATGGCAGAGGGGACTACCTGGCCGTGGTCTTACCCGAGGGAGAGAGCATGTCCGTCCTCATCCACCAGGTGTCGCAGCGAAGAACACAGGTCAGATAACTAACATTCTATCTTTGTCTTACTCCACTTTTGACATACCCTGATCTTTGTAGATGTCCCAAGGAGTTTAATGGGGGAAAAAAAACAAAAAACAAAACAAAAAAACATCCCATTAAAGATCAATTTAATGGGATGAAATCATAACTTTATTATCAAACTTCGAACACAAAGGAAAATGCCTACATTTTTATAGCGAAAACATCCTAATGGATTAATGTGATCAAATCTTTTCAAAAGCATATAAGTATTTTAATATATCTTGTATGATCTAATATATATTTTATATATTTACAGAACCCATTCCGGAAGCCCAAGGGCTTGGTGCAGTCTGTGGTGTTCCATCCGACCAGACCTTTCTTCTTTGTGGCAGTAAGTAGCAGACATATTCCTGTAGTAATACCACAGAGACAGTCGCACAAAGTTTACTCTGGATGGCCTTGACATTTTTTTTTGGGGGGGGGGGGATGATTATTCAAACAGATATACATATACTTCTTTGAGTTTTTTATTATTATTGTCCATAACAAAACAACTCCAATCTCAATTAATTAAACCTGGAACAACCAGAAAATTGTCCTTATTTTAATTGTGACATATAGAATTTAGGAATATTTTTTTTAAAGTTATTGTTCAATGTTGAACATTCAAATATAGTAATGGATGAGGATGTAACTACGATTAATGGTAAAGATTTGGTCATTCTTTGAAAGTGCAAGGATAATCTAAAAAAAATCTAAGAATAATCTAAAGAATATTCCTGTAATATGTTCTTGTATTAAGCTGTAAACACTTCTATAATATGTGTTGTTGTCCTTTATGTGACGAGAGTGATGTTGTCCTTTATGTGATGAGAGTGACGTCCTTTATGTGAAGAGAGTGATGTTGTCCTTTATGTAACAAGAGTGATGTTGTCCTTTATGTAACAAGAGTGATGTCCTTTATGTGACGAGAGTGATGTTGTCCTTATGTGACGAGAGTGATGTTGTCCTTAATGTGATGTGAGTGATGTTGTCCTTTATGTGACGAGAGTGATGTTGTCCTTTATGTGATGAGTGTGACGTCCTTTATGTGAAGAGAGTGATGTTGTCCTTTATGTAACAAGAGTGATGTTGTCCTTTATGTAACAAGAGTGATGTCCTTTATGTGACGAGAGTGATGTTGTCCTTTATGTGACGAGAGTGATGTTGTCCTTATGTGACAAGAGTGATGTTGTCCTTTATGTGCTGAGAGTGATGTTGTCCTTTATGTGACGAGAGTGATGTTGTCCTTTCAGACTCAGCGCTACGTGAGAGTGTACAACCTCCTGAAGCAAGAGCTCACCAAGAAACTAATGACCAACGTCAAGTGGGTGTCGTGTATGGCCGTGCATCCGGGAGGTGAGTGACCAACGCTTAGTCTGTGTGCTGCTCTTATAACAGAGGTCATCTCTGAGGTCATCTCTGAGGTCATCTCTGTGCATGCAGCTATACAGCCTTGCATGCATTCTATCAAAAATTATGCCAGTCTTTTATGAAATGGCTGAAATAAAATATAATTGCTCGATTTGTGTGATCATGAACCATGAAAGTCTTACCTGTGTAGCTTGGATGTCAGGTCTGTATGCAAATGTCTTGATAATTACATTTATTGCACACATAATATAGAGAATTGGTCATCATGTATCTTTGTAGGGGACAATGTTATCATTGGAAGTTATGACTGCCGAGCGGCATGGTTCGATCTCGATCTTTCAAGTAAACCCTACCAAACCCTCAGGTACGTTACTCTACATCCATTAAACATATTAGACGCATGCATATACTTTTTAAATCTATCCTATAAAACTACAAGATCACCTTTTGTGAGTTACTCCATCATGTAAACCCTACCGGACCCTTCGATATGTTACTCCATTTTCAAGTAACCTGTGTGTGTATCAGTGTCGCCTAGACCTTCTGGATACAATCTCTCCAGAACCATTTCAGTAATTTATAGATCCAGCACGCTTTGTCTGAGCTCACCTGCTTCTGTTTCTTTGCAGACATCACAAGAAAGCAATCCGTCAAGTGTGTTACCACAAACGTTACCCGCTGTTTGCATCGGCGTCAGATGATGGAACTGTCATTGTTTGCCACGGAAAGGTCTTCAGGTAAGATATTCCACCTACAAATATCTGACATTTTTGACAATAGGTTGCATAAGCGTTCTCCAAGAACTGTCTGCTTAATCTATGGCATTGGGCTCCAACATGACCATGACCTGTTTTCTGTGTTAACTGACCTACAGATAGACCATGACCTATCAATATATTCTTTCAAAATGTGGCCAAAAAACTTGATTGTATCTCACTGCCACCATTTTTTATGAATAACTGGCAGAAGCGTCTTGGACCCATCAATTGTCTTTAAACAATAAAACCTGCAGAAAAATTACTAATGTGCTAAAACTGTACTGTCTATATAGGTCATTGACATTCTTTGCTTAAAAATGTATAAATAACTTTCAGTAAAACCATATCTCAAAGCATCAAGTTTGTGATGTAGTGATGAGTGACAGGATTATCGGACACGGTACTCTTCAAATGATCTTGTTTTGACTGACACATAATTGGTAATGTTTGTGTTTCAGTGACCTGCTTCAGAACCCCATGATAGTTCCAGTGAAGGTGCTACGTGGTCACACGCCCACCAAAGATCTGGGAGTTCTCGACTGCGAGTTCCATCCAACACAACCTTGGATCTTCTCAAGTGGTTCTGATCATACAATCAGATTATTTACATGATTTAAATAAAATATTATGTATAAATAATAATTATTAAATATGTTAAGGAACTTTTATGTTTCCTTGCTAAAGTGAACCATTTCGGTTTTAATGAATGATAATGTAAATTGTAAACCTTAAATGGTTTGTTTTTATGACAATTAAGAAATAAATATTTCAGATACTATCAGACATTCTTTTTATCTTCATAAAAAGTCAAACTACATCTCGGGATATTTTTTTTTTACTTTTTGCAAATCATATTAAAATGACTCCATAATTACTCTGCCCCGAAATTCATACAAGACATATTTGCCTGTGTTACCAGTATGGGAATTTTTTTATTACACAGAAGGCAGAAATGGCAGCGATGTCAGATATTTCTGACCTCATTCTGTAAAGGCTTGTTCAGTCAAACATAATTTTATTGCCTCCCAATTTAACTTTAGTAAAATCACCAAAGACCAAATAGTCAATTTTTATGAGGTGCATGCTTCTGTACATTTGTATACACACCAATCTTGTAGATCAATTATTAGAAAAAGTTTTTAATTGATGTAATTATTCATAAAATTATTTTATTTGCCTTTTACACCCTGAAGAACAAATTTGACAAAAAACGTAAAATCAACCTTATTATATTTATTCATTATTTGTACATTTGACAGTTTATAGCTCGATCAACTACATTTGTTTAATTATTTTCAAGTGAGTAATTCATTCATATCATACACAAACCCTTCTGTATATATTTGATTCTGTTTATGAAAGCAAATTAGTAAGAGATCTGTACAAAATGTATTTGTGTGACTTGAGTATATTAAATGTTTTTGTTCTGTCAGTTGTGTCCAGGATTACATAGCAACCACAGTTCTCACTGCAGGTGTATGGGTGGGTTGGCCTCTTATGCAATATTTGATGTCCGGATTAGACCACCACATAGTGTAGGCTAACCTCTCATGTTGTCTTTATTATATCCAGAATAATTTATTATATCCAGTACAGCAGGAACATTCATCAAGATGGCAGTTGTCCCTTATTTATTTATGAAAAAACTAATGGCCAAACATTGTTCTTTATTTCTATTACCTGGCAGGTTGATTTTATTTTTTATTTTTATTTTTGCATATATGAACAAAAGACGATGCACAAGTCGATGATTATCCCCGCCTTCAGATATTTTGTTGATAAAAATGCAGTTTCATAATTTTTTTTTTCACCAAGAAAAAATAATATTTTTTCTCCTCTTAATCTGACTGACTACACACTGACCATTTTTTCATGATTTCAACTTTCAAATAATTTATGAAGAAAACTGTCTACTACCGTAAATATCCTCTATCGACTTCATCATGACAGGACACTTTCTTTTTTATGATGAACCATAAAACTTACTGAAAGTTGAGGGCAAAATTATTTGAAAATGTTTTTAAAAATGCTAAAAATATATGATACTAAGCCTATCTTTCTATCACATTTTTACACAACCTGGTACACAAAACAAGCAAAAAATTCTGAGCCTTACAAACTGGTGTCATTTTACATTTATTTTATAATGTACAGAATGATGAGCACACGGTCTTGGCTTACAAAATGCAACATAAAGCTTCCTGGGTTAGTTGCTCAGATATGAAAGTTGCAATGATATACAAGCCAAATAGAAACTTTGATAAATACTGTTATTTAAAGGAAGTGTTTCTCACCCGATGAGGCCTGATAAATAGTCATCTATCATCTCCACCCTCTCCAATTTTTTTGAAAGGAAGAAAAAAAGAACCCCCCCTTAATGCATCTACAAAAATATATTTCTCGAGAAACCTTTTTCTAGGCTTCAGAAACAACCTTCCACACAATCTTTCAAAAATATGAGAATGATACAGAATCTTAAAATTGAGAGTACCAAACATATTTTGACTTGATAATCACATGTACTTTTAAAGATGGTCCATACAAGAGATGGTATATTGTGCCACATATGGAATGTACAGTGGGTGGGGGTGAAATGACTTACTGGTGTGAGCTGACACCTAGTGGCAGACCTGCTGTTTCCAATCTCTGTTTAAATATCTCTGGTAATGGTGCATATATAAGATGAGAGGTCGGGGCTAACTTAGGTACAATCCTCCAATCATTGTGAACCTCTCATCTTGTCCAGTCTTTGCAAAATGATATGACCTCTACAGAAAACGTCTTCTGTTTGTTAAAAAATAAATCTCAAGATAAATGTCCTCATATTAAGGAGATTAATATTCTGGTTTCCTCCAGCAGATTTTTTTACAATGCGATCGCATACTAACCCACAATGTCAGTGATAAGTTTTGTTCTAGATGCACAACTAATTTCCCCCTTTTCCCCCCTGGTTCAGGTCCCAAACCATATCTGGTACTGGAACCCTGAATTAGCCTAACTCTATATTCATACTACAATGGTGCATGTTACTGTCTTGTACAGTTTAAATATTGAAATGATATATTGGAGTATTTGTTGTAATCTGCCTAAAAATAGCACACCCAGATTCTTGCGACATATGCTTATCATATCTGGGCAAAAAATATAAACATGCACATTTTTGCTAAACTGGAATTATCATGGCATGCTCTTTGCCCCTTGCATTGCTTTCTGGATAAATTTAATACCTAAATTACAGAAAATGTCTTAATATTATTCTGAAGAAAAATAAAATATAGTTCAAATAATATAAGAGCACGAACATAAACAAATGAGTCATGAATTTGTACAGAATGTTTAAATATTTACACACTGCTTGATTTTTATAATATTTACATACTGCCAAGTATGACTACCTCATACTGACAATTCCAACATGACCACCAAGTACTGACAACCCCACCATGACCACCAAGTACTGACAACCCCATTATGACCATCAAATACTGACAACCCCACCATGACCAACAAGTACTGACGATTCCACCATGACCACCAAGTACTGACAACCTCACCACAGCAACCTCATACTTCATACTGACAATCTCATACTCACTATTCAATGATGTTAACCATCGGAAATATAAAAGAACAACCAAACTTTGATCAAGTTGGCGAATAAAAATCTTAAGACTGGGTATGATCTTGTATCAATATAGTATTCTACTAAATGCTGTGTTTTAAATAACAGGGTAAAAAATATTTTATAAGGGCATATAAACTGTTTGAATAAATGAAACATAAAGGGTGGCAGTTAAACTGTTAAGACCAAATGAATGACAAATGAACATCCCATTACAAACACAGTTTTCCACAATGATACCCAAATTCTGAATTCATTTTAGAAATTGTTCAGTTTGACAGAGCGTAAAATATGAAACTTGGTGAACATTCTGAGCCAGCACCAAAAGGTTCAGAGGTGATAGGGTCCACCATTATCAAATTATGATTTTAAAATTTACTACACAATTCCTTTAAGAAAATGTTTACACAGTTCTGAACTCATAAGAACAAGACTGGGGTAGTTCTGTAATCTCTAAGAAGATTTAAGCGAAATTTTGCCTTTGAAATTTGAACAATGTCACACTGAGCTCTCATTTTTGGTGTATAATTATTACCTTCTTATCAATGGTTGGATCAGAATTTTCATCAAGTTTCATTACTATACACCGATAAGCTTTTTTTCTTTCAAGTAAGTTTGGCTCCAACCGTGATTTAAGCCTTGAGCATTTGCAAACTGATACCTATTTTAGCAAACTCCACTAGAGGGCGACAGTGAACTTGTGTTGATTGCAGAGAGTGTGTTGATAACCTAGAAAGCAAGCGTGTTTCATGTATTGGAAATTGTGAAATGGGGTTTAATGAACCTTTCAGCAACTATGGCCATATCAGGTCGACTTTCACGCCTTTTAACCAGTGTGAAAGTAACACTGCCGGCAGTGGGAGTTGAACCCACTACCTCCTGTCCTCCACTTATATAACCTTTGAAGGCACAGATCCCACGCTCTACCGACTGTGCAAGTGGGGTCATTCTTCATGTATTGGAATTTTTGCATATTTTAAGAAATCACACCCTGCCATACAAGACCTCCTCCCTCACGCCCTGTCTCATTTTACAAACCAATAAGAAATGCTTAATTTTATAGGTCACTTAATGTACTGTGACATCATTCATGTCTGGCAATATGATGAATAAGCTTTGCTGTGTCTAGTAAGGACACAAATGTGATACAATCTAAGTAACTGCATGATTGGAGAGGGTGTTATGATAGTGAAACCAATGCGCAGAGGAGTAAAGCAATCATTATATCATATAAATATGTACCATTCATGGAACTGTCACAAAATGCATTACTATTGACAGAGAAGTGTTTTTAAAAGTAGCATATATTTTCAACAAACCCTCAGAAAAATCTCTTCATGTTTTCTCAGGTTAAGTTAAAAATCGGATTGATTACTCTTAGGAAAATAACAACATGTTGTGCAACTTTCAGCCAAATGAGATAAAGTATTTGAAGCATAGATTATGATACTCTGACTATGGAGGATGGTAGAGACTAATATATCTAAGCTATCCCAGGAAGCTCTGGTGTCTGTCTGCCACGCTGAGGACACAGTATGTTAATTTATTATCGTTATCATAAGCACCAAATCGTAACCTTGAATTGAGTGTTAGAAAATAATAGGATTAGTATTATAAACAGTTGGAACCAAATATCTAATTGGTCTCATAATAACGTGACCAAATAAGGTCACACTTTACCGTCTGGCATTATTTAGTTGTGTATACCCATTGCATGACATAATAGGGGCTTATTGCATTCGGCGCGTAGTACGCGTTTATGCGCGTTGTGTCAGTTATGCGCGTTGTGTCAGTTTTGGTATTTTTGTGGGCTTTTGGGATCAAAATGTTTGAATAGAAATGTTTGTATGTACATACTAGATAACATCAAACTTGGATTTAAATCATAAAACCCAACCATTTGCAAGTTTAAAAAATGACACTTCACTGAATTTGGCGGGAATCAGCTTTTATATATTGGCGTGTCCAGAAATGGATATTGAAGGGGGTGTTCAATTTAACAAATTTCACAATTTATATCATTTGGCATTTCTTCTTCTTATAGGACTTTGTATGATATTTGTGAACACGAATATGCCAAAAAAATAATAAATACTTGTACAGAAAAGATACTGTAGTGTACCCCATTTTAACAAATGTAAAACCCTGGACCTGCCACTGATGCCTTTCACACACTGTCCTTCGGTGACGTCACACTCATACAAGTCACTCTGTGTTGAACGCGCCATTTATCAAACGCGCAACGTGCCGAATGCAATAAGCCCATAATAGGGATCTTTGGCCTAAACTAAATAAAGTATTCCTTGCTGGGATATTTGACATTATTTCCAATATTTGACAAAATTACAGAAGCAGATGACCCCTGGCCCTTATTAGCAACATTTAAGATATTCCTTTCTTCACATATTATGTCAGTTAATGCTTGTTTCATAACCTCAGCTCAGGCTTTTATATATTACAATGTATATTACAACTAATTGATGGGTCCATATTTTTTCAAAATGACTGACATGGCACAATTTGCAAAATGTTTCAATCATATTATTGAAGTGTCCGTTACCATGGTTACAACTGACTTTAAGAACATTTTATCACCATTCATCACCAATATTGCACTATTTTCCTGTTTAAATAAACAGAAGTGTTGCAGCATATTTTTTGGCAGCGTTAATCTGTTCTTGTGGTTTAATCAATAATTACAGATCATAAGGCTGCTGCTATAGTAATCAAATTATGCACTGATGCCTAAAGTGATGCAATTTTGTATGAAGTTTTCTTTTGTTAAACTGAATGACAATCAGAATGTAAATATTGGTCATTTATATTTTACAAGTCTCAAACCTCTTATTGTCATTTAAAAAAGCCCCAAGGTCGTCCATCAATATCTTACTGGTCCTTTTGGGGTTTGAATTGCTCTTAACTTCATTGCATATGCATTCTTCTCATCAATTATAGCCCAGTCTGCCTCTAGTACTGTTTATCTATTGCTTTCCATGATTCTTTTAATACTTATCAGATTATATTTCAAATATTTACACATTCTAACAGTAGCAAATTAAACCTCTATTCTGGAATTTACATGAAACTTATATGCCTAGCACATGTTAGTTACTCAGATCTTAACTCTTTGAATGTTATTACCAACAGAAAAACCAAAAAACAAAAAATAAGGTAAACAGAGATAAAGATAAAAACAAATAACAAAAGTATAAAGTGTATATCACCAGTTCAGTTCAGTGAAAGCAAATCTCTCTAAGAAATCACTTTTACGTTGATTCATACTTTTAGCCTAGCACAGGAGAGAGAATGAACTAGGAGAGGAGAGGTCTGGAGTCTCCCGCCTCCCCGGACCCCACAGACTCCGTGGATTGACTATGAGGTAAAGTAGGACATTCCAGATTCTCACTGTCTACACTGGCACCATCAGAGGTGATGTCATCATCACATGACCTCCTTCTGTGCGTCTGATTGGCTGTTGAAGTTGGCTGGATTTGTGTTTGAGTAGATGTACTGGTCGAAGTGGATTCCTCCTTGAAGTCGTCGCCATCTATTGATAAAATCACACTATCGGACGCGCTGGCAGTGTCTATGCTGGCTGCATCTCTATTCGTCTGATCATTTGCAGTCTGATTACTGCTGCCAACCACTGGGGAGTAGTCAGTGTTGGAGCCACTGGCTGGGGGTTTCCGGCGAGTCCTCCGCCACTGGGCTGTCACTCCGCTGGCTATAGAAATGTTCACATTGGAATTATCCGCCGGATCACAATATCCCTCAGAGTCCTCATCCTCCGTGTCTGATGAGTCTTCATCCAGAGGTACTATAAGATCAGCGTCGCCCTCTCCTGGCGGGTTATTTGATATGTCTAAGAGTGGGACATCATCGTCGTCTGTGGTTGTCTCTCCCGTTTGTGTGGTTGCGGAGGCAGACCGGCTGCCCCGCCTGTCACTATGCGACGATGTCCCCCTCTCCCGCTCAGCACGACCTCCCTGCGACCTTGACGGTCTATTTCTATGTCGATTCCTCCTTCCACCAGTGCGGGACCCGTGCACGCGTACATGTTCCATGTATTCCCGCTGGACCTCCTCAAAAGGTCGCGAGGTCACCATGGCCTCCGCGTAGGGTGGCGGTGCCAAATGTCTGGCAAATATCTGGTCCTGGATGCGGGTGACCGGAGTGGAGCCTCGGTGGACTACACTGTGCTGTTCCTGCAGTCGGAGCGCATACAGTTTACAGGTGCATCCCAGGGCTATGACCAGCAGCAGCCCGCAGATCAGTGAACCAATCACTGCAGCCGTTATCACCTTCACCGACGGCACTGAAAACATCACAATCTTTTTTTTTATACCGCACTTTATTTCTCTTGGGATAGGTTTTAAATGTCTAGTTTTTATGTTCATCAAAAAGAGTTACATCCATTTAAAATGGCAGGGTGATATGTGGCAGGGTGATATGTGGCAGGGTGATATGTGGCAGGGTGATATGTGGCAGGGTGACATGTGGCAGGGTGATATGTGGCAGGGTGATATGTGGCAGGGTGACATGTGGCAGGGTGATATGGCAGGATGATATATGACAGGGTGATATATGGCAGGGTGATATATGGCAGGGTGATACGTGGCAGGGTGATATATGGCAGGGTGATATATGGCAGGGTGATATATGGCAGGGTGATATGTGGCAGGGTGATACGTGGCAGGGTGATACGTGGCAAGGTGATATATGGCAGGGTGATATATGACAGGGTGATACGTGGCAGGGTGATATGTGACAGGGTCATATATGGCAGGGGTGATATATGGCAGGGTGATATATGGCAGGGTGATATATGACAGGGTGATATATGGCAGGGTGATATGTGGCAGGGTGATACGTGGCAGGGTGATATATGGCAGGGTGATATGTGGCAGGGTGATACGTGGCAGGGTGATATGTGGCAAGGTGATATATGGCAGGGTGATACGTGGCAGGGTGATACGTGGCAGGGTGATATATGACAGGGTGATATATGGCAGGGTGATATATGGCAGGGTGATATATGGCAGGGTGATACGTGGCAGGGTGATACGTGGCAAGGTGATATATGGCAGGGTGATATATGACAGGGTGATACGTGGCAGGGTGATATGTGACAGGGTCATATATGGCAGGGGTGATATATGGCAGGGTGATATATGGCAGGGTGATATATGACAGGGTGATATATGGCAGGGTGATATGTGGCAGGGTGATACGTGGCAGGGTGATATATGGCAGGGTGATATGTGGCAGGGTGATACGTGGCAGGGTGATATGTGGCAAGGTGATATATGGCAGGGTGATACATGGCAGGGTGATACGTGGCAGGGTGATATATGACAGGGTGATATATGGCAGGGTGATATATGACAGGGTGATATATGGCAGGGTGATATATGGCAGGGTGATATATGACAGGGTGATACGTGGCAGGGTGATATGTGGCAGGGTGATATATGGCAGGGTGATACGTGGCAGGGTGGACTTACCTGAGCAGTGCATTTCATCGGAGTAATCATCACAGTCGTCTGTGCCGTCACATTTCCACGATTCATAAATACAGCGCTGATTATTACAGAGGAATGTTCCATTGTGTGGCCCACACCGGGTAGAGTCTGAAACATTGGAAAATCACAAAACATTATCAGCAAATCTTATTTTCACGAAAACATTATTTGGCAACTTTGGTCTTCACTTAAATAAATTCCAGTCTCTCTCTTTCAAGAAATAAAAAATGACTTTACTTTGGACTCTTTGAGGTAAATAAATGTTTTAATGGATATATTGACACTTGCCTCCTTAATGTTAAGTACACATTTATAGAGCCATTTAGAACAATACGACAAGCTTCATTCAAATTGTATATCTCTTTATCAATGTTTAAGGTTTAAATGTTAGGCCCGGAACAAAAGGAGTCTTATTTCTTACTGACAGTCTTTTTACATGAGTAGGAAACGGGATATGGGTTCTCAAATAAAAATATATTGATATCAAAATATTTTGATATGATATGCATCACCACATGTATAGATACTTAAATTTCAGGGGCTTAATATACCTTTTCTTATTATAAAATTATGATCTCAGATCACAGCTGCACCTGAATGAAATATTTTCTCCTCAAGAGATGGCCCTTGATCCTTTTTTCTTGCCTACTGACCACAGTATAACTACTGACCACAATATATTAACTATTCACCACAATATATTAACTATTCACCACATTATAACTATTCACCACAATATATTAACTATTCACCACACTATAACTATTCACCACACTATAACTACTCACCACACTATAACTACTCACCACAGTATAACTACTGACCACAGTATAACTACTGACCACAGTATAACTACTCACCAGATTATAACTACTCACCACATTATAACTACTCACCACACCATAACTACTCACCACAGTGATCTTCATCCTGCTTATTAGAACAGTGTCCTAATCCATCACAGTGTTGCTGTTCAGAAAAACACTGCGGACTGTCAGGGTCACACTGGAATAGTGGGGGAGCACAAGTTCCTGAAACCCGAAAAAATTATTACACCCACTGAAAACATCTTTAAATATCAATAAAGAAACAATATTTTTTCAATCATCACAAACAAATATACCATTAAAGATAAGATTTTAAACAGTAAATTCTGTAAATTTATTTGGAACAAATCTATCATTTTGTGGGGCAAATAAATGCCAGAAGCTTGTATTGCTACCATAGTGTTGTTTATGTAACGTACCGCAGCCCCTCTCATCGCCACCCCTCCGAGGGCAGTCCCACTTCCTGTCGCACCTCTCTTTGCTCGTGTAGCAGTCATTCTCCTCAAAACCACAAGCAATCTGACCTCCAAAACATGCTCCTGAATCCAAAAATATATTTTACAATTACATATCAGTTACTCACTGTTCATCAAAGGTTTTTTTACTTCATTGCTCTTGCATTCTATAAAATAGAAAACGCCCCCTCCCTCAAGAAAGGTCCTGTATGGACCCTCACAGCATAAAAAAGGTTCATTAGGGAACACAACACTGTTGATCTTGGCACAATATGGCCTTGATATTTTATATTTCAAACATGTGCATGACCAAATATGACTTCAACTGACCTTTGATTTGATATGATGCGTTAAAACCATTGTCTGTGACCTTATCGTCACTGTGGAACCTGATGTACATTGTGTTGCCGGTGGACTCCACCACTTTGGGGGGTTCCTCACCACCATAGTACATGCCTATCAAGTTGGCGTTCTCTGACTTTCCGTCGTATATGGCTACATAGTCTGTGTTGTACTTGGCCTCCAGCTGGAATGCAAGGAAACGTAGCTGCACCTTTCCGCCATACTTGACACTGATGATCCACTCGCAGTCTGCCTTATTGGGGTAGGCTGCTGGGAAGGATGGGGACTGCAGGTATCCATTAGCCTCAGTCAGGCTGCCCCCACACTTAAAGCCTATGTGCTCTGTAAGCAATCAACAGAGAAATGTAAAGCACACATCCACACCTTAGTTTAGTTCAAGTTATCCTGATGTAATTAAGGTGGTACAAAGAAGGACCTTATGAAGATAGCCCACATCTGAATCTTCGGTACAGTTCACAAGGCAATGAGCCAGATTACTTAATTACCAATGTGACATTTTCTCTCTGCATAGCTAACTTATCAGTGATTTCTCTCTGCATAGCTAACTTTCCAGCGATCTCTATCTATGCAGCACACTTACCAGTGATCTCTGTCAACCCAGTTCACGTTCCACAGCTCTCTACCTAGTTCACTTACCACAGCTCTATCCACCCAGTTCACTTACCACAGTTCTATCCACCCAGCTCACTTACTACAGCTCTATCCACCCAGTTCACTTACTCCAGCTCTATCCATCCAGTTCACTTACCACAGCTCTATCCACCCAGTTCACTTACCACAGCTCTATCCACCCAGCTCACTTACCACAGCTCTATCCACCCAGTTCACTTACCACAGCTCTATCCATCCAGTTCACTTACCACAGCTCTATCCACCCAGTTCACTTACCACAGCTCTATCCACCCAGCTCACTTACCACAGTGCTCCTCATCCTCTCCGTACATGCAGTTCTGTACTCCATCACATAAGAGCATGTTGCGGTGACATATAAACTTTGTGGTGATGGCATCATCGCAGCCAAACATCTGTGGCCCACATACACCAGGCTGAGGAGTTGTCAGGAAGTGTAAATCTAAATTAATTGAAATGCACATTTTTATTATCCATTTCCTTTTCTCCTTAAATTCATAAAGGTCAATATGATTTCTGATTCCAAATAACATAAGATTTAAACATTTATATATCCTAGCCCTTCCTGAATGTGTATCCATCCTCCCTCCCCATTCCAAAATCTCTAATCATCCCGGGTATGTATTCCCCCGGCTCTCACCCACCTTGATACCTCTCCTCATCACTCCCCTCCCAGCACCCCCCCCCCCACCATCATCCCAGGTATGTATTCCCCCGGCTCTCACCCACCTTGTCTCCTCTCCTCATCACTCCCCTCCCAGCCCCCCCCCCACCATCATCCCAGGTATGTATTCCCCCGGCTCTCACCCACCTTGACACCTCTCCTCATCACTCCCCTCCCAGCACCCCCCCCCCCACCATCATCCCAGGTATGTATTCCCCTGGCTCTCACCCACTTTGACACCTCTCCTCATCACTCCCCTCCCAGCACCCCCCCCCCCCCAACCATCATCCCAGGTATGTATTCCCCTGGCTCTCACCCACCTTGACACCTCTCCTCATCACTCCCCTCCCGGCCCCCCACCATCATCCCAGGTATGTATTCCCCTGGCTCTTGCCCACCTTGACACCTCTCCTCATCACTCCCCTTCCAGTCCCCACCATCATCCCAGGTATGTATTCCCCTGGCTCTCACCCACCTTGACACCTCTCCTCATCACTCCCCTCCCGGCCCCCCACCATCATCCCAGGTATGTATTCCCCCGGCTCTCACCCACCTTGACACCTCTCCTCATCACTCCCCTCCCGGCCCCCCACCATCATCCCATGTATGTATTCCCCTGGCTCTCACCCACCTTGACACCTCTCCTCGTCACTCCCCTCCCGGCCCCCCACCATCATCCCAGGTATGTATTCCCCTGGCTCTTGCCCACCTTGACACCTCTCCTCATCACTCCCCTCCCGGCCCCCCACCATCATCCCAGGTATGTATTCCTCCGGCTCTCACCCACCTTGACACCTCTCCTCATCACTCCCCTCCCAGCCCCCCACCATCATCCCAGGTATGTATTCCCCTGGCTCTCACCCACCTTGACACCTCTCCTCATCACTCCCCTCCCGGCCCCCCACCATCATCCCATGTATGTATTCCCCTGGCTCTCCTCACCCACCTTGACACCTCTCCTCATCACTCCCCTCCCAGCACCCCCCCCCCCCCCCCCCCCCACCATCATCCCAGGTATGTATTCCTCCGGCTCTCACCCACCTTGACACCTCTCCTCATCACTCCCCTCCCAGCACCCCCCCCCCCCCCACCATCATCCCAGGTATGTATTCCTCCGGCTCTCACCCACCTTGACACCTCTCCTCATCATTCCCCTCCCGGCCCCCCACCATCATCCCAGGTATGTATTCCTCTGGCTCTTGCCCACCTTGACACCTCTCCTCATCACTCCCCTCCCGGCCCCCCACCATCATCCCAGGTATGTATTCCCCCGGCTCTCACCCACCTTGACACCTCTCCTCATCACTCCCCTCCCGGCCCCCCACCATCATCCCAGGTATGTATTCCCCCGGCTCTCACTCACCTTGACACCTCTCCTCATCACTCCCCTCCCAGCCCCCCACCATCATCCCAGGTACGTATTCCCCTGGCTCTCACCCACCTTGACACCTCTCCTCTTCACTCCCCTCCCGGCCCCCCACCATCATCCCAGGTATGTATTCCCCCGGCTCTCACCCACCTTGACACCTCTCCTCATCATTCCCCTCCCAGCCCCCCACCATCATCCCAGGTATGTATTCCCCCGGCTCTCACCCACCTTGTCACCTCTCCTCATCACTCCCCTCCCGGCCCCCCACCATCATCCCAGGTACGTATTCCCCTGGCTCTCACCCACCTTGACACCTCTCCTCATCACTCCCCTCCCGGCCCCCCACCATCATCCCAGGTATGTATTCCTCTGGCTCTCACCCACCTTGACACCTCTCCTCATCATTCCCCTCCCAGCCCCCCACCATCATCCCAGGTACGTATTCCCCTGGCTCTCACCCACCTTGACACCTCTCCTCATCACTCCCCTCCCGGCCCCCCACCATCATCCCAGGTATGTATTCCCCTGGCTCTTGCCCACCTTGACACCTCTCCTCATCACTCCCCTCCCGGCCCCCCACCATCATCCCAGGTATGTATTCCCCTGGCTCTCACCCACCTTGACACCTCTCCTCATCACTCCCCTCCCAGCCCCCCACCATCATCCCAGGTATGTATTCCCCTGGCTCTCACCCACCTTGACACCTCTCCTCATCACTCCCCTCCCGGCCCCCCACCATCATCCCAGGTATGTATTCCCCTGGCTCTCACCCACCTTGACACCTCTCCTCATCACTCCCCTCCCGGCCCCCCACCATCATCCCAGGTATGTATTCCCCTGGCTCTTGCCCACCTTGACACCTCTCCTCATCACTCCCCTCCCGGCCCCCCACCATCATCCCAGGTATGTATTCCCCTGGCTCTCACCCACCTTGACACCTCTCCTCATCATTCCCCTCCCAGCCCCCCACCATCATCCCAGGTACGTATTCCCCTGGCTCTCACCCACCTTGACACCTCTCCTCATCACTCCCCTCCCGGCCCCCCACCATCATCCCAGGTATGTATTCCCCTGGCTCTTGCCCACCTTGACACCTCTCCTCATCACTCCCCTCCCGGCCCCCCACCATCATCCCAGGTATGTATTCCCCTGGCTCTCACCCACCTTGACACCTCTCCTCATCACTCCCCTCCCAGCCCCCCACCATCATCCCAGGTACGTATTCCCCTGGCTCTCACCCACCTTGACACCTCTCCTCATCACTCCCCTCCCGGCCCCCCCACCATCATCCCAGGTATGTATTCCTCTGGCTCTCACCCACCTTGACACCTCTCCTCGTCACTCCCCTCCCGGCCCCCCACCATCATCCCAGGTATGTATTCCCCCGGCTCTCACCCACCTTGACACCTCTCCTCATCACGCCCCTCCCAGCCCCCCACCATCATCCCAGGTATGTATTCCTCTGGCTCTCACCCACCTTGACACCTCTCCTCATCACGCCCCTCCCAGCCCCCCACCATCATCCCAGGTATGTATTCCTCTGGCTCTCACCCACCTTGACACCTCTCCTCATCATTCCCCTCCCAGCCCCCACCATCATCCCAGGTATGTATTCCCCTGGCTCTCACCCACCTTGACACCTCTCCTCATCACTCCCCTCCCAGCCCCCCACCATCATCCCAGGTATGTATTCCCCTGGCTCTCACCCACCTTGACACCCCTCCTCATCATTCCCCTCCCAGCCCCCCACCATCATCCCAGGTATGTATTCCCCTGGCTCTCACCCACCTTGACACCTCTCCTCATCACTCCCCTCCCAGCCCCCCACCATCATCCCAGGTACGTATTCCCCTGGCTCTCACCCACCTTGACACCTCTCCTCGTCACTCCCCTCCCAGCCCCCCACCATCATCCCAGGTATGTATTCCCCTGGCTCTCACCCACCTTGACACCTCTCCTCATCACTCCCCTCCCAGCCCCCCACCATCATCCCAGGTACGTATTCCCCTGGCTCTCACCCACCTTGACACCTCTCCTCATCACTCCCCTCCCGGCCCCCCACCATCATCCCAGGTACGTATTCCCCTGGCTCTCACCCACCTTGACACCTCTCCTCATCATTCCCCTCCCAGCCCCCCACCATCATCCCAGGTATGTATTCCCCTGGCTCTCACCCACCTTGACACCTCTCCTCATCACTCCCCTCCCAGCCCCCCACCATCATCCCAGGTACGTATTCCCCTGGCTCTCACCCACCTTGACACCTCTCCTCATCATTCCCCTCCCAGCCCCCCACCATCATCCCAGGTATGTATTCCCCTGGCTCTCACCCACCTTGACACCTCTCCTCATCACTCCCCTCCCAGCCCCCCACCATCATCCCAGGTACGTATTCCCCTGGCTCTCACCCACCTTGACACCTCTCCTCGTCACTCCCGTCCCCGCACTCGTTCCCGCCATTACAGTGCCACTCTCCACGGATACACTTTCCAGATTTACACCGAAACTGATCATTTAAGCAGTTCTCTGGAGAGGGCACTTCTCCTGGAAAGATAAAAAACATTAAAATGTAAATAACCTTGATTTGTGAATGTGACTCAATCGATTCAAAATATGATTGAGAAAATATGTGCAAGCAATCTCCTTAGAGTATACAAATGTACATGAAGTAGTATTCAGAAACATGAATGGTGATGTTTATCTTTTGTTTTTGATGGTATCTTTTATTTCTAATGATTAGCGGGTAAGGGCAGTTTCTTTGTAATGCCTTTTTCCCATAACAAAAACTAAAAGTTATCAAAATCTGAGATCCAAGGATTGACAAAGTGTTGAACACTGCTGTATCAAATTTTGAGAGCAACATTTAATCATAAAGTAAAACTTTATATCTTACAATTTTTCTTATCTGTACCACTTTAGGACTGTGCAGCTTCATAGCATACCCAGAGAGATGCTTACCTATGACGTATCTGAGGGAGAACCCCCTGCCAGTGTTGTAGCCATGTGTGCGGAACTTGATCCACACGTGGCTGCGTTTGGAGATGTAGACGATGGGGAGTCCGCGGGTGATGCTGCCACACAAACGCTTCTCAGGGATGGGCCCAATATGCAGGAAACTCAAACTATCGTTACAAGAACCTGCGGACCCAATAGGTATCTCAAGGTCCTCAAAGCTGCAAAAAACACATTGATATTTAATATGTCATCTCAAACCAAATTACATTTGTTAATCGTAATATGATGTGCCATAAATGGAGTGAAAATGGAGTGAAATATAGGATACAATCATTTTTATTCAGGACAGAAATAATATTGGATTGGTGAAAAGCTGATATCCTGTGACAACTTTTATAAAGACACTTTTGTGATATACAATCATTACAAAAAGTATTAATCTGGAAAATACTTGGGACCATGAGTTATGGTTTCATTCTGGGAGCCCTGTATGAACCAGTCATGGCAGGTGTTGGGGTCATATAGCAGGGGGACCTACCTGATAGTTATGGTTTCATTCTGGGAGCCCTGTATGAACCAATCATGGCAGGTGTTGGGGTCATATAGCAGGGGGACCTACCTGATAGTTATGGTTTCATTCTGGGAGCCCTGTATGAACCAATCATGGCAGGTGTTGGGGTCATACAGCAGGGGGACCTACCTGATAGTTATGGTTTCATTCTGGGAGCCCTGTATGAACCAGTCATGGCAGGTGTTGGGGTCATATAGCAGGGGGACCTACCTGATAGTTATGGTTTCATTCTGGGAGCCCTGTATGAACCAGTCATGGCAGGTGTTGGGGTCATATAGCAGGGGGGCCTACCTGATAGTTATGGTTTCATTCTGGGAGCCCTGTATGAACCAATCATGGCAGGTGTTGGGGTCATATAGCAGGGGGACCTACCTGATAGTTATGGTTTCATTCTGGGAGCCCTGTATGAACCAATCATGGCAGGTGTTGGGGTCATATAGCAGGGGGACCTACCTGATAGTTATGGTTTCATTCTGGGAGCCCTGTATGAACCAGTCATGGCAGGTGTTGGGGTCATATAGCAGGGGGTAGGTAGGACTCTGGATCAGACCCTGCCAGGACGAACGGTCCTCGTTCACACAGTCTGCAACATATGCCATGTTAAATTAATTGTTAATAACCACTAATATCTAATATCTTTGAAGATAGGGCTTATAAGATAAATCTCACAGAAAATGCAAAGTTAACACAAGGCAACAACGATAGCTGAATATTGCATCATTACAGAATAAGGATATTCTTCATACCACAGACTATCATAAAACACATTGAACATAAAAAAACCTATAAAAAAATAAACAGATTACTGGAAAAAGGTAAATAATTAAATCAAATAAGAAAAAAATAACTTAATGAAATTTGGGATAATGTTAAATGAGAAGGAGTAAAAAACTTCCTTGGCCAATCAGGAGAGTAACATTGCATTCTCGGCGGGATGCCAATTGGTTTTGCTTACTAAACTTATAGATGTAGATGAACATTCAGAAAACTTACCTTTATAGAAGGAAGAGTCGGAACTGGATGGCCTTGAGCCTGTTAAATTAAAAAAATCACATTTTCTCAACATATCATTAATGATTTTTTTCTTTCATTCATAGCATATCAAATTGTAATGATTAATTCAATTAAGCCAATGACAAGAGACAAACATTAATTTGGGTCTAGGACTGGATCATATATCAAAACAATAATATCATATCTAATCTTGTGTACATGTATAGTGTATCCAATATTTTTGATATGATATCAATCATTAAGGCAATGAAAATAATAGTGAAGAAAAAGATTTTTCGGCCAATCAAAAAAACCTTGATGTATATGCATAATTATAATTTGATTTTGAAAATTTGATTTTTGCCTTTTTTCTTCAGAAAGAAAGTTGTGCACTTTCAGTAAAAATTGGTTTAGGCTAAAATAATATTCCTGTATTGGATCAAGACCCTGAATTCAAGAAGTGTATATTGTTGAAGGAAGGGAAGCATTAATTGTGTTTGTAAATTTATTACTTAAAAGAAAATGATTGCTTGGTTACAATATATAATATTATACTGTTTATCATTTGGATTTATAGCAATAAGTATCATATATTTTATCTTAACTTCAATAACAATCAAAAATGTAATCAGTAAAGTGTTTCCCACTTAACACATGTTCGCCCTAACCTGGAAACTAGGAGCTCTCCAACTCTTCCAGTTTTGATTCATTTGGAAACATCAGAAGATTTCTATTTTAAAGGTTTCTCTACCTGGCCTGGATATGATATAGTCGCATGAAGGGACACTTCTCATTAAATATCAACCCATGCCTCATGTCATTTAAAAACATACAGGGAAATTCTTGAGGTTTATTATCTTCTTATCCTCATATTTATTTGCTTTTAGATAGCAACTCTCATGACATATTGCAACTCTCATGACATATTGCAACTCTCATGACATATTGCAACTCTCATGACATATTGCAACTCTCATGACATATTGCAACTCTCATGACATATTGCAACTCTCATGACATATTGCATAAAGGTCAATATTAACATGATTGATAAATGTTTTCCCATGAAAAATATGAAGAGCTAACAGACTCATTATGGGATATGTAACACTTGCAAAAATGAATTCATTGGAGGTTGCATTGTAATGCAAAATATGTCATGCCATAAACTAATATTTAAGTTTTACCATTTTCATATTTCAAGATGATAATGATATGTTTTCTTTTCTTTATAATCTTTGATACAGCGTTACTTTGCAACATGATACAACAGTATAGAATTCATGATACATTCAGGTAGGATTACTTATTTGGATTATTATTGTAAGATCTGAGCAAAATAACAAATGACATTGTGGTGAAAAATGAAACTTGAAACTTCATCAACAAACTCAAAAGTGCTCAACAGTATAAATCAACCAATATATAAACAAATTAAATTCACAAACAGTTCAAACAAAATCATGATATTTTATCATATCAAGATAGAAAACACCTTTGTTTATGGTCAAATTTATCTTCTAAAATAAATTCATTGAGATTTTTTCTTGACTCAAAATAATCCAAAATGTTCTGGAACAAATATTCAAAGTTTTTTAATCACTCAAAAAAGGTTTGTACACTTTTCCAAAAATGACTCAATAGAATTCTATAATGGACAGAGTACCTGCATGTACAGCAAAATGATTGTTGTGAGATAAATATGTTGAAACACACACCTTCCAATTATTATGCATACCTTTTGTTTCAATGACTCAGATTCTTAACTGTTAACTTTTAATAACATCAATTTAAAAAAAAAAAATAACATTCAAAGTTAAATGTCTCTGAGATACTTTAATACCTATTTTACTTCTGATACTGACCTTTTTAGGAGTACTGACTTTTTGTACAAGGGGCACTGAGTTTTGTCACAATGGATCCTGATCTATTGTACATGTTGTAGTCAGGATGCTACGGTCAACACTTTTATAATGAGGATACCAACTTATAGACTTCCCAGGCAAAATCTACTGCGACATCTAAATCATATACTGTGAAATTTCTTTGGTATTATCAGTTGAAGCCAGACATCTATTTGATCATGCATAAACATGGTCGAATGATGTCCTGCATGACAATCATGTGACAACATTGTATCATGCAAGAGGTATGCATGACCAAATAATAGCATGTGTGACCAGATGATGTCACACAATAATAACTATACATGTATGACCTTATTGGTGGAGGAAGTTTGCACAGAGAAGTAAGAATTCTAACTCTTTTTGGTTTTTAAAATAACAGGAAACATCTTCAAGACATAGCAAAAACGTCACAAGACATGAATAATGTATCAATCCAAATGTGTGACTTTCACCAAGAGCTAGACTTGTGAAGTAAGGAACGGAGTGTTGTTCATGTTGTTGTTCAATGGCAGTCAAACACTGCTGTATATTTTATCCTATTTGTGTTTATGATGAAAATGACAAAGATATATGGATAACAGAGGTTCACTACTTTTGTTTACTGTGTGGTACATATGAATAATATGTGGGCAAATACTATGATATAGAGTTCTTGAGCTGATATTATTAGTCTCCAGGGAGTGTGTATTATACTCGTATTGTATCTTATATTGTCAGAATTACTATCTTTCTATTCACATATATGTTATTTCATGAAACAAAATTTTGGTGCGAGTATAGTAAGTTTGTTTTACTCACCAAAAGCAGAATGACCAAACAATATGTAAACCAGGAACACAATTTTCAGGTGTTGGGACTCCACCTTTCCAACCCAGCTGACCAAACCTTGCTCCAATTCTCCTTGCCTTTTCATACCCAAATTCCTTTCTCTGGGTGTGACATTCAAAGGTTTGGTTCAAAACAGTCCTAAGATTCTTACAGATGACACGATTTTAAAATCAACGATGCAAAATCATGATTTTCATGACATAAACGACAAAGAGTCAATGGATTTTGGTTCAATCTTTGGGTAGTGTTTCATAGCCTCCTTTTCGATAATGACGTCTGCAAAGGGATTTCCCTAGCTGGGTTTCCCATGTAAAAATGCACTCTCACCAGGGGGCACTATAAACAAAACGATTTATGAGACGTGTGTATTCAGCAGGAAGAGAGGTCTTCTTGATGTTTGAAATGCCTGCACTTTGCAAAATAGCATAATTACAAACATTCTAAGAGATTCAGAAAACTGTGAATGCATGTTTGTTTTAATTTTATTGTTTATGATTAAATTGTTTTAATTTTAACCCCACAAAATGTTAAAACGATATTGATTAGTTAGTTAGTTAGTTAGTTAGTAAGTTAGTTAGCTAGTTAGTTAGTTAGTTAGTTAGTTAGTTAGTTAGTTAGTTAGTTAGTTAGTTAGTTAGTTAGTTAGTTAGTTAGTTAGTTAGTTAGTTAGTTAGTTAGTTAGTTAGTTAGTTAGTTAGTTAGTTTATTTATTTATCTATCTATCTATCTATCTATCTATCTATCTATCTATCTATCTATCTATCTATCTATTATTTTTATGTATAAATCATTATTTCTCTATGCAGAAAGCTATACATAAAATAATTCAATTCTATATGTTCTTACCTACCTATAGTTTAATTAAAACTTAACTTCGTTTTCTGTATTAAATCATAAATTTTAAAAATAATTCTGCATATGCAAAAAATTATGTATGTTCTGACATTCATAACATAAGACCAAATATGAAATTTCATCTTCAGCATAAAATAGTCCTTATCCAAATGGGAACCTTTAGTATAAGAGACAGGCGTCTAACCCAATGAGCCACGTCCCACCCAGTGTACCAACTGGTATAAACAGGAATGTCCTGCAAGACAATATATATGTTTTTTTACCTGCATTATTTCAGATTAACTCAACATGAATTTCGAGAAAAAAAGTGTATCCAACAACATTAAGTCTGAAGTTGACATTTTCATTTGTTAGATTTTGGAAGAATGGACCATAACTTGCTAGGTATTCAGGAAAGTGTATTTTCGTTGAATATCAAAACATTTCTGAACGATTTTTTTTGTAACAGAGGACCTCATCTCATAAAATAGTACACCATATATATTTGACTTTCACAATTTTCGTATTAAGAATAATGCTGTCAATTCAGTCAATTATCAAGGCCAACTGCTCTGATTCTTTCGCACTTTTCCATCTGTCGGAGAGATTTCTTCAGCAACATGCTGTTCTAAAGCAGAGACATTTAATATTTAAAACATTAATGTTTAAATATCTCTGTCTAAAGTTTGTCATATGGCCCATCCTTTGTATTGGCATTTTCCTTATCAAGTTAGCATCATAGAAAACTTGTTTGGTGTTATTAAATCACTTTGAACATTATTTTAGTCATTTTATGATGAGACCTACTTGTAGCATATATAGTGCTGCCTCACTGAATTGGTATGTCACAGGTCCTTGGCATGACAAGCCTGCCCTGTCACAAATTTACAAGTACAATGGGTTAACCCTTTGGCACTGGCGTCAGCTCATGTGTGAAATTGTATCATGAATTCAATCTTGGCGGCATTAATTCAATCATAGTCCCGACAAGGCCGCATGTGAAGAAACTAGGGTCAGTCAGGGTCACTTTGGATCTCCCGCCATTTTCGTGTTGCAACTGCTAGTAGACATCCATGACTGGTGTATATGCGCACTCAGTCCTCAGTATATAGGCATTGTATCAGGGTCCAGCTGGTGGTGCCCTCAAGTTATTAACCTTCAAATTAATATTATTTTCAAGTGTATATTTGAATGTTATATTGTTTCTGTGTGCATTATCAATTATGCAAATGTTGCATCAATTAGGACTCTACTGCACTGAGTTGAATATGTCCAAGCAGTGGCAGCTATAGAGGACAGCCTACATATCTTCAAATTAAGTTTATTACTTATGTTGATTTAGATATGTAATCTATGAACCGAGCTGACGTTTTTTATTTTGACGTATTTTAGGTTTGACCTTGAAATGACCTTTGACCATCAGCAACAAAATCAATGAAACTTCACATATTCTTTCAGGAAATGTTAATAATCATATTCCTTAGGATAACACAAACTCAGAACACCAAAAATCATGAAATTGTATTATTTAGAACCAATTTTACAGCTGTTTAAACGTTTTAAGATCAAGGTGAACTACTTTCTAATGGTAATGGTAGGGAAAAAAATGGCCGTTTCTGACGTCTCCCCCATAAAATCCCCAAAATTTTCGGTACAAAAAATGCTTGGTTTTTTTAAATTTATGTTTGTACAAAATATGCAACAACCCTCCTTAACGATGATCATCACTGAAATCTATGTGTCAAATAATTCATACATAAAGTCAAATTGCTCTCATTTCTTTATTTCTGAAGATAAAGGTTCAAAACTTAGAACAATTTATCACATCTTTATACAAAAATCAATTTTCTTCCACCTTGTTTTAACCGGCATCATTCAAAGACCATGTTGTGCAGGCACCAGAAAAGGGCGCGACCTACTGCAACTAATGATGTCATTATACCAGTGTGCACAAAATGTCCTGAAAAGCTGTCATTGAACTATACGTTTTTTTATATTTATATATATTTTTAAAGCACATGAGCATGTTCAATTACCTGTGCCAGGTGGCAGCAGTGTCCACTCAAGCAGTGAGAATTGTACTGCTCTCAGCTCCTATGTTTCTTTGTAAGTCAGAATTAATGTTCAAGGGCACCAATCAGCAGGGAGTGTTGATTGAAGAACCTTATTAGATGAGAACACAGCCAGAATCTCCATTTGAGAGTCAAATGGTGCATGGCGAACCTACCCGTGAATATGAGATACCTCTGGTGGACAGGTGATGCAGTGGCGATCCTAGTGGATTGAATAGCTGAAGAAGCGAGGAAACCAGGTGCATGACTCGTCGCGTGAATTTTATCCAATCAGCATCTGCCATGTACACCATACCGGGCAATACAACCACAACATGGCGCTCTCATTGAAAGCAAAAGTGATCCTCATCGGTAAATATTTTACTGTTTTCTCTGGATTTACTCAGTTTTCTTTCTATAGATTTTACACAGTGATCAATCTTCTTATTCTCTATTTCAGCAGCGATTTTCAAAGTTGTGGCATCGCAAGTGGTGGAGTTAGACGATATGTAAGTTTTGACAGGTGGATTTTCATATTTATCCCAAGCTTGTGTCACCATCTCTTGGCAGAATTGGAAGCTTTATGTAAATAGGTGCCACACCCATTTCTATCCCAAAAAACAAACAATTCATCCAAAAATCAATGTGCTGATGGGCTTTTATGTTATTTTTCAGGTTTTTAGAGAACAGAGGGGACAAGCCGTGGCTTGTGGAGGTAAGTCATTTCTAGTAGTCAAGAGATAATATACATATGCATTGCACTGTCTTGTGCAGATATTATGATCAAAGAGATTTTGGAAACCTCCTTGTTGCGGTGCACAAACCCAGTCCCTGACCTTATTCCAACCAGATATGAAACTTGTTTTCTGTCTGTTAATAAAGGCAGTTATCTAAAATCAGCTTGGAATAAGTAGCTACAGTACCAGGCTACAGTACTGACAGTGATAGGTGTTTTGCTTTGTTGAGTGTGTACTACATGGCACAGACAACCTGAATGTTGCCTACATGTAGCCTGTAGCATGTTACCTGTACTCCTAACAGGCAACTTTTCATATTTCAATTTAGTCAGGTTATGGATGCAAATCTAGTTTTCCCCTTTGTTCTCACTTTCAGTCAGGAAATTGGGAAGACAAGACTAACAGGCTGTGTAGAATCTCCCTTGAATAGCTAACCTAGGAAAACACATCACACATTTTGACAGATATATAGAAAAAACAGTTATTCACAGACAAACTGTCTCAGTTTGCAGTGTATTGAATATAGAATGCAAGCACAACATATTTATCATGTGAAATATCCAGACTAGAAAAATATTTCCTTTGACAGTTGAGCTGCATGATGTATGTAGGCTGTGTAATTAAACAATGCTTGACACCAACACTTTTCACAAGATCAAAATTTGGAAATTTTGTTTTTCCAGGACAGTACAAAGTTGAATAGGAAATAGTGTGTATAAACCTGTTGTGAAAATAAACATTGTGAAAAGAATTGCACTAGTTAGTTATAACACGTAGGATGATTGCTTCCTTATTTCATCATTTTTATTGTAATAGTTATATGGCTGAGGAAGAAATGAATGTCAGGATCGAATGAGTGAGTGTTCAGTTAACAGGTACAGGTTCAGCATGTTTCTTAAGTATTATTATGTAGTTCACAGCCAGCATATGGGTCTCGATGGCCTCGGACCACTATTACTATGTCCCATTGAAAACCATAGTAAATGCCTCACCTTCAAAAATTCATAAAAAATATATGTATCGACCTAGGGTATTTTGAACAATATTTATCAGATGGCAAAAATATTCATCTTTCTAAAAGCAGAGTATGAAGTGAGGTTGACCATTGAAATTTTTTGCTATGATCTGTTAAAGCGCCACCTATCTTGAAAACAAAGAACAGAACATGGAAATATAGGAATGAGCCCCTGACAGCAAAGATCAATATATAGTCCCTTGAATTATTCTCATTATTTTTCTAATAACATCGAAAAAACAAGCCATTATTGTACTATTAAATCGCACTTTTCATTTTATGTCTAATGTGATCTGCATCTCGTTATTATCATGTATAATAAGGGGGAGTAGGAAATTATCAAGCACTACTTTCGTATGCCCTGGTCCCACATATCAAATAGTAGACCCAGGTCCGAATAGAAATTATTTGATTAGATTAGCCACCTAGAACTCTAGATTAATTTAACTCAACAATAGACAGGATTACTTATTAATAAGTCTAGCATCAGACCAAACAATATTTCGTTTATAAAATGAACATGAGTTGCAAGTTTTAATAATGATTAATGAGCTGTATCCTGTCTATTCAAAATGCTTTTTACGATAAGGGGAATATAGGATTTTGTTTTAAGACCCTGCTGAGTATTTATCTGCCTCATTGATATGCTTCCATATATTCAGGTCACGACCTACTTCCATACATATTTAAAGGTCTCTCTAGATTGTGACATCAGCAGCTGATGCTTATCCATGTGAGCTAATCCATGTAATCTGGCCTGATAAAAGGATATCAATAATCTAGTCGGCCATTACTGGTGCTGGGCATGTATTTGATGTTAGCTTATCCATAATCCTGCTTGATAAAGTGTGACTCTGAAATCCACATAAATACATATACAGGTTCTGTAAATTTCAGTGAGATAGATGTGTTTTGGGTGATGCAAGAACAGATCTCTTTTGAAAAAGAAAAAGAAATTAAACTTAATTGTTCATTGTTCATAGCACCATCATCATTTCCATCATCATCAGCATTAGCATTCTCATATTTGATGCAATTTTTCATCTTTACATAACCAGAGCCAAAAAACTAGAAATAGAAGCTTATTTTATAATGCTATGGGAGATGATAGTATGGACATCTGGTGGATCATACAACTTCTGGAAGATCTTCTTTTCTTCACATGACTTAGGTTGGATCTTTTGTTTTCATAATTTAAGTTCAATCTTTTAATCACATGACTTCGGCTAGATTTTCTTTTATTCACACTTGTGATTGAAGTTAGATTTTCCTTTAAATATTAGTATTAGTGATAATTACTACTTGTATCTTTGAGAACAGATTTTGGCCTGAGGTACAGGAGCTCACTACCCTCATGTTTTGAAAGATATCATAGCTTCATCTTAATTTGAAATACCTTTCATTGCAAATGACCCCATAACTGTCACAGTAATTTGATTCTTACCAGTTTTATTTATACCTAGAAATGATGTATTATTAACTGAATAATTAGGAAAGACTTGGATGACTTGGAAGGCTATTGGTCAATAAATGTGGAAAACACAATGCAAATTGGGTGAAATTCTGTTTTTAATTTGAGCAATCTAAAGTGTTTTACCATAATGTTAGAAAGTTTATCTTGACCATTATTTATTGGTATCCAAGTATGAGATAATGTTGTGTGCCTCCTTTTTAGCTATGCAAAGCTTCTGTAATGATGGGGGGGGGGGGGGGGGGGTATTTTTCTGTCATTCAGTCCATTAACTTAGATCTCCTCCTCAGAAACTACTGGTCAGAGTTCGTAGCTATTAGTAGGAAATATGTTGTATTTTCAGGGGACCAATTCTGTCTAGGTTCCATTAGTCTCAGATTTGTTTCCATTTTGTGATAAAATGGATCATGTGAGGACATCCAAGTCAATATTTTTAGAACATTCCAAACTGCAGTCTCGAGCATGGATATTTATTCTATGTTTTTAAACTTGCATATCTTGAAATGTTCCAGAAATCACGTTTCTGACATTGTACAGCCATTGAAAGATCCTTTGAACTATTGTTTGTGAGTTATTCAAGGTTACATAATATCAGGGAAATTGGTTTGGTTTGCTATTGCATGAGCCTATGCAACATAAGGGAATGGTCCTTCGATAATTTGGGTTGGGTTGACAACAATGACTAAGTGGGGCAGTGATCAGATCCCATCCTTATCACTTACACAGCTCCCTCTAGTCTCTAGTTGCTATCTTTACTCAATTTAGCTGCTGGTATGTAAATATACTATAAGTTACCATGCCCCAGCTGGAAGACCTACTGACCTATATTGTATGTGAACCATCAGTACTAAAAATAGCCTCTGATTTAGCTGCTGCTGGTATTGAAAGGTGTGTTGTGTAGTCTGTAAAGGCTTTAAGCAGCAGTTTACACTTCCCCTTCCATAGAAACTTGATATACAATGCCCCAGCTGAAACTTGATAGAAACTTGATATACAATGCCCCAGCTGAAACTTGATAGAAACTTGATATACAATGAAGCCAATAACATTCCAGGAATGACAATAATGTGGCACATAGTAGACTGGTTTTGTTGTTACCTGTATTCAGGCCACTGGTTTTATCAGTGTCCATGAATTAGATCAGAGAGCAGAGTGCAAGTGCACTTAACAGACTGCAGCAAAGAGCTAGGTCATTAGGTCAGATATCAACCAATGCAATGTATATAGAATTAAGGAATCTGGCTGTAGTCATGTATATTGTTATTGTTGACACCACAGATTAATACATTTGTCACAAGGTATCTATTTTTCATTGATGAAATCTTCACCAAAATTACTGCGAATTTCAATTTAAATGATAACTTCCAAGAGTGCTGTGATGCTTTGAATTTTGGCACATGGGGAAAATGGGATGTACTTAAGTCAATTAATACGATAATTTTATATGAGAAGGGGTTATGCAGGTATTTTAGGTAATTTGAAATATGAGAATAGAGGATGGATCAGTGCAGCTTTGAATATGAAATATGAGAAGAGAGGATGGAAACATACAAATTGATATATACAATATGAGAAACAAGATGAGAAACAAGATGTCAAAGAGTCACACAGCCAACACACAAGCCCATTCATTCTTCGCATCCTGGTCAGTGCCAAGGTTGTTGTGCAAGCAATGATGGATTATTCTGTGTTATGTGGGGAGCGATTTAGAGAAGAAAAGACACAGTCACCTTATTGTACAATATGAGTAGTGGAGCAGCAGCAGCAGACAATGTGGCAGCGTGTGATTGGTGGATGTGACTGGTGTCAGGTGTCATTTTCACTCTGGGCAGACATAGGAAATAGACACAGGAAATAGACACCTGTGGAGTTATCATATTTCCTTCTTCATTATAATTCTGTTTGGTCACGATGCAGAGAGGGATTCGACATGAAAAATAAAATAGGACTAAAATATCATATTTGTTTAGTATTAGGACCAACTTTCACCATGTTGATAGCTAGTAAATGTATATTGTATAGTGATTATCACAAGGTAAAAAGTAAGAATACTTTATTACAAATGTGTCAGTATCTTTTCTGTGAATAGGCAAGGAAAAGTTTTAAAAGTATCCTACGTGCGAATTAAGAAATATAATCTCAATGCAGTTTTGCTAAAACCTTTAATTTTTTCTTTTTTTTACAAAGGACTATTCCAAAGGTACTTTGTAAGATAAAATTCAAAATTTCCTGTAGATAACCATAGAGATACTCTACATTACACAGGTAGTATTCAGTTACTACCTCTGCAGTCATTGCCCTGTTTTTGATCTCATTCAAAGTTTGGAAATCCCTGAGTCATAAATACTTGCCTTGCTCACAAAAATATCATCAAATCTGAATTTACCAACATTAGGTCATAAACTGTAACCAAGATTCTGGTGCATATACTGACCAATCAGTACAACTGCCAGTACAAACTAAATCTATTTTTATTTCCCCAATGAGTTGACAGCCAGATTTTTCTGAATACTGATGACTTGCGCTCGATTCTGTGAGCGCACATTTATAGCTTTGGTGGCAGGGACTGATATGATAGAGAAGTCCTGCTATGGAGGGTACCGTAGAGTTGACAATGCCAGCAAACAGAGTTCATATTGGCAGGTGTGAGTAAGTGATGAATGCCATGATAAAATTATGGTATTTTTCTTGGCGATTGAAGAGTGACAGATTATCACATGACGCACCACATGACACCCCCCCTCCACCTGAGATCCCTGCTCTGCATGCTTCACGATTAGGCCAAGCTAAGAAATGTTTTGTTTAAAACATTTGGCCTGACAGGCAATTTTTCTGTGATTATTAGACCAAAACAATTAATTGTTCATTGAATGCAACTTTGTTATACTGCAAGTACAGTTGTTGACTTATGATGTATCTGAACATTTAATATGTATTCAGGTTAAACAAATGCAATGTTAAAAAAAAAATTAAAAATAAAAACCTGCCTCCAGAGTGATGAATATTTCCCAGCTGTTAATCTTTTCTCAGTATTAATATAAAGCTGTGTTTGGCACCTGAAACTAGACTTTTTAGGTGTGGCCTTATCCAGGATGACAATCAAATTATCTGATGTTTTCATTAATCCCTACAGGTGCACACACTTATATGGGCAGACAGCATCACATGACACAAAATGAATGCATGGCTAAGTGGCTGACTATTAATATATTTATTTTTTGTTAATGTATAAAGACAGTGCTCCCATTGTGTTAAACAGCTGAAAACGTTCAGGGCAGTTATAGTTGAAGAAATCATGCTCCTATTACAGTTATGGGAGATACAGAGAACTTAAGTCTGTTCAGTCTAAGATGATTCATATCAGCAGTTTTGTTCATATTTACACTGTTCCCTGCATTTGGCAGTACATTTTACAATATATGCAAATAAGCAGTTGGTCATATTTGATTTTAATTATTTTCATAGGAATTAGGAATTATTTGCATATATTCTCCACTTTCTGTTCTCTGAAGAAAAAAAAACATTGATTGCATATTTCTTTTTATACGGAAAATCAGATCCACAATTTATATGTTTAGTTATATGATATAGATAAGGTGTGATAACTATAGGCTGTTAATAAATTCAATTATTAAATTATAATGTGTTTTATATTGCAGTTTTATGCACCATGGTGTGGTCACTGTCGCAAGTTGGAGCCTATCTACCACCAGGTGTCACTAGCACTCAAATCTACGCCTATCCGAGTAGCAAAGATTGACGCCACCAGATTCACACACGTAGCCGCTGAATTTGGAGTCCGTGGATATCCCACCATCAAATTGTAAACCAGTCTTTGTATTCAGAAGTAATTGATTAAAAAATCTATTTTTTCTTTAAAATGTGCATGTCATTTTTTAAAAAAGAGATCAGCACTTTATAGTATTTGACATATTGCAGTATCCAGGCTGAGCAGGATTTTACTCACAGAGGAGACAGGTCCAAAGAAGGAATTATAGAATTTGCCAAGAGAGCACAAGGGTACGTTTATACTTCCAGTTGTTTTGTTGTTGTTTTTTGTTTGTTTTTTGTTTGTTTTTTTTTTCTTGACCAAAAATATTGTTTGGCCCTAAAAATTGGAATCTGAATTATACAACATCTCAAAATTCAATCGTAATATAAAAAAATGGAAATTAGCAATAAACCTTTCATCTCAGGCCTGCCATTATTCCTAAACACAACCAAATGATTGAAATCAATTGTCTTAAGGACAAGCTAATTTTGGTGCCTGTCTGTTTTTGTTTTTTTCATACATTCACTCTGACCGTTGTGCTGTAGGCCCCAGGTGAGACCGCTGAGTAACCTGGGAAAGTTTAATGATGCGAGGAGCGAACACAGTGATGGAGTCTTCTTCCTGTTTGTCGGGGCTCAGGATGCATTCGGAGACCTCCTGGTAAGACATTCATCATTCCTAAAGTATACAATCACATTATGTCCTCATGTGTTTAAATGCTCCATTTGATAAATCTCATAGTTCACAAAAGAGAAAAATGATTTGAATTTAATTACAATTTTAAGATTGAAAATTATACAAAAAGACCTTGCTATATTTGTAATTTTACATGTAGATTTTTTTTTTTTTTTTCAGAGTAAATATACTTCGATTGCAGAGAAATATGCAGTTCTTGCTTATTTTTATGCAGGAGAGCCCAAAATACTTCCAGGGGTAAGATTCTTGTTATTATCACATACCTCCCAATTTACTGCCCCAAATGATCCATTGAAAATGCCTTAGAGCCTCATTTTAAAACCTGGGCAATAGTTGATATTGTTCGGATTTTGTGCCCTGATTTTGATACTGTATAATTTCAAATCTTGATACTCCACAAAGCTATATCTTGGTGTTGTTATGATGTTTCTCACACGTTTATAACCCTTTATAACATTACTGAAAGCTGCAAAGTACAAACAGTATGTTATAAACTACTTCAGTAGTAGATTTTGGCCCTCAGTGTGGGAGCTGACAGCCCTTCCCTTCTGGGCTCTGGTTACCTTCCCAGACCTTGGACTAAACCTGTTTTCAAGGATAAAATATGTAAATATTGACATAATCTCAGGTGAACATCATCGCCATTAAAGGTCACAGAAAGGGAAACTAGATTTCTGTGGAGACCAGTTTTCTGTGGAGACCAGTTTTCTGTGGAGACCAGTTTTCTGTGGAGACCAGTTTTCTGTGGAGACCAGTTTTCTGTGGAGACCAGTTTTCTGTGGAGACCAGTTTTCTGTGGAGACCAGTTTTCTGTGGAGACCAGTTTCATGTGGAGACCAGTTTTCTGTGGAGACCAGTTTTCTGTGGAGACCAGTTTTCTGTGGAGACCAGTTTTCTGTGGAGACTAGTTTTCTGTGGAGACCAGTTTTCTGTGGAGACCAGTTTTCTGTGGAGACCAGTCTATCTTAACCTCTAACCATGACACTAACGCATTTCAAGTCATCGAGAGGAAATATTCATATCTGTCAGTTAAATATTGAAAGTTCAGGCCAAAACATGTCAATCTTAGCAAGATGTTCTGGTTCAGTTTCTGCCACACGCTCCAGGTATTTCTGCTATGTGCTTTCCATACCTTCCTGTTTTAGAACATATGATACACAAATTGTAGCACCTTCTCGGGGCAAATGAATAACAAATGAACATCCAACTGATGAGATCTAATAAGATTGAAGCCAGTGTTGGTATTGGTTGGGACTGCCTTTATCCCATTGAACATCCAAGTTTGTTAAAATATACAAATGATTTCTCATCAATATATGGCTCATATGCTTTGCCCATCTTGGCTGAACAACTCTCCCCACCATGACGATGTAATGCTGTCATCTGGTGGATTTTCAGAACTCAGATACGGTCATAAAATGATTGATTTTTTTTGTTACTAAAATTTAATCAAATATATCAAATACCAGAAAACTGTCACCTTTCTGAATCTTTTAACAGTTATGTTATAACCTCAACAGTTTTAATTATTGGGATATTTTTATTTTTCGACATTTGCTCTAATGAGACACATTTCCAGTTGTCTTTAGACAACTTTTGATTTTTGCCAGATTAGAAGCACTCCAATAAATGTCTGCAAAACCTATTTAAACATGAACCTAATTAGATGCTCTCTTTTGAAAGCACACTTTGGCATTTTATTTATGTAGAGTGTAATCATAGAGGCACTGAAATGAAAAATGATGTCATGAGAGTACAGAAATTTGCTTATGACGCCATAAAAGGTATCCTTTAGATAGTGCCAGAATGACATCTAACAATGCTACCCTACTTTGAGTCTCATCTCATGTCAAGAAGTTCACTTTACGCATGTTTACAATGATGGCCGAGACAGATCTCTGCTTATAGTGCAACTTCTTTGTCTTATTGCAACTCATGTCCATGTAGATATGCTTTTAATACATAAAATTTTAGTATTAATCCTCAATATCTTTAAATTAATCAGAGAAAATACTACTTTAGAAATAAAAAAAATACAACTACATCTCTATGTGCTGTAAAATAGTTTTCCACCAGGTGTCTCTCTGAGTCGTCATTTCTGTCAATGCTGCCATGTGGTGGATTTTCGGCAGTTGAAACAGATCTAAGTCTTTACAAAGAAACTGTAATGTGGAGGCCACAAATCTCAAAAGTTCATGATCTAATCATGGATTTTAATTTCAAGTTGGCCACGAGGCCAACCTTGAGCATGTTCTTGAAGTTAAAAACAGAGTGTAAGACCTTTTTCACTCCGCGACAAATCTTGTACATTTGGAGACAAAATTGTTCCAGTTTAGTTATTTCTTCCACATCAAGTTTGGTTAGGGCCACCCAACTCCAATATGTCAGTTTCACAACAACATCTGCATGTGATCTAAAACAGTTTTCTAATAGGTTTTGAATTGATTTAGCAAATGAAGGGAATATAAGCAATAATCATTTTGGACAGAAAACAAAGACCAAATCTTCATTTGCTGATCTTGAAAGGTGGTGTCCCCTGGTGATAGAATTTTCCCCATGAAAATGATTTTCTTGTCTAAGTATGGAATGAATGTAATTGATTATTGATATGATATGGTTTCAGAATATCACACCCAAGAATGACCCTACTGTGTTGGTGTTCAAAGATGGGCAACATTTTGAATATGAAAGTAAGCAAAACAATTCACAAAGATCTTAAAAATAAATATATGTGTTTAATCTATCAACACTCATTTCTGAAGAAAAGTCATATTTTTGACAGTCAGGTGTGCAGAATTTTTTTATAATTCTGTCTGTCTGTCAACTTATCTTTTGAAACTACTGGTTGGATTTGTTACCTATCAGTAGATAAGATGTTGGATTTTCAGGGGACCAATTCTATTTATTTTCCATAAGCCTCAGATTTATATCCATTTTTTAATGAATTTTGAAAAAAATTTAATAGCTCTCACTAAGTTGTCAACGAGGCTGCCATTTTGAATAACATGACAAATAACATCAGCTTATGAGAATAAAGATAACAAGAAAAGTAGCTATTTTCTATTAGAATGGGTAATAGTTGGCAACATATAAGTTATTTTATACCCCATGCATTTGACAACTTCTCTTGGTCAAAGTAAATATATGAAATTGAAACTATTATTAAATACTGTTAGTGTAAAAAGAACATTCAAGCTAGTTGAAATATACCCATTAGACATGATCAAATCAATTATATTCTGAAAAACTGGAGCTTGATCTCTGTAGAGTTATAAGACGAAGGACTTTGATAATATAAGAATGTCATGAAGTAAGATGGGTTTGAAGTCCACACATGATGTGAATTTATCCCTGGTGGGATTTTTTTCTGTGCAGTGCTGCCCTCCGGTGGCAATATCAGATTGCCGCAACACCAAAGATCTCCCACCAGGGGTGGGTTCATATCATGTGTGTTTGGACATCAATATTTTCAGAACCTTTCAAACTGTGGTCTCAAAACTGTATATTTACTGTATGTTTTTACACTTGCATATCTTGGAATGCTCCAAAAATTAATGTTTCTGACCTTATGTAGCCATTGACAGATCCCTTTAACTATTGTTTGCAAGTTATGTAAGGTTATATAATATCAGGGACATTAGGGGATTGGTCCTTTGATCAGATACCAACCTTTTGCTAAAGCATTTGCAGTGAAATATATTTTGTCTTGTCATATAGAGGAATCTGGCTGTAGTCATTCTACTATTATTGTTGACACCACTGATTATTACAGTACCTTTTATGGCATTTATCACAAGGTATCTTAGTTATTACTTGATCTTTCTTGCTCACAGCTCCTGAGGGCGGCCCAACCAAAGGTTCCCTTGACACTTGGGTCAATGGTGAGCGCTATTCCATCTTCCCCAAGATCAACGGTGGCGCCCTCAATGAGATGTCTGACATGACCAAGAGAATAGTGATGGTGATTACAGACGAGAAAGACAGGAAGAACACAAGGAACGAGAGGTAGAGATTATATTGTGTACCACTATTTAATAATCATCTATGCCAAAGGCCACACCTGTTTAATTTTAAATAAGGATTTGGCTTCAATTGGTTCTGGTTCAATTATTAATGAACAAGAACAGAGTATAAGATCAAATAGAATTTATTTGTAAAGCAAAGATTTTGTTTAATGAGAAATGAAAATGTGAGATAAGCTTCAACTGGTTCTGGTCTATGCTGATAGCTTGCTCAGATGATGTACAAGGATGAAACTGGGTCCAACTTGAAATTTACTCAGTCAGTTCAAGTGAATGATATATATTGTGACAGATTTACCCTTTAACATCTCCAAAATATTATTAATGAACAAAACCAGAGTATAAGATCACATAGAATTTATTTGTAATGCAAATATTTTGTTTAATGAGAAATGAAGAATGTGAGATAAGCAAATTTAAAATCCAGATTTTATGCATTTGAAATGTATTTAGCTGAAAACAATATAAATTGATAGTTCCTAATACAAACTCGAAGCTGCCAATAGAGCTATCAAAGATTGAAATAGTACAGGGTAAATATTCAGCAATATCGTAAATTTTCCTTTTATTGCTTATCAATTTTTTTTAGTTTTTAATTTTCCGAAATATAAGACATTTTATGATCTTTTTATTAGCTTAGATATCTTTATGTGTAAGAATATAAATTAGAATCCGGAGGGTCTTATTTTCATTTCCACCTTTTTGAGTTGTTCAGTTTTCCAGTCGTTCCAAGAGATGCCTCTATACTTGACATTTGTCTTGTTATAATAGGGCCCATTTAGTATGACAAACCAGCAGTTGTTAAACCACCACCCGGCCCCCCACTCCCTGGCACAGTGGTAGTCTGGCCAGGCATCGTTGTCAACATCTGGGGTGCTGAACGGCACGTTGTTGTGGTTAGTAAAACCATCCGGAGCTGTGCCGGTATGGTTAGATATGTGAAGCCTGAACCGGTCCCGTTCCCCATCCAACTTAAAGTGCCGATATTCAGCAAACACTCGGCTGCTATAAAAGTCCCACAAGTCCACACGCAGTTCGTAATGCAGCTGATTGCTCAGGAGAAAGATGTTGTCGTTCCCCAGCCAGAATTCGCCTGAGACGTCACCGAAGCCGTCGCGATACTCTCGCCAGGTGCGGTTGAAGCTGACTGATCCGTCCATGCGGCGCTGTAGGACCAGCCAGCCACCAGGTGGCGTGTCCATGTCACAGTAGACGGGGATGGGGCAGAGGGTGTAGATGGGAGTGATGTAGTAGTTACCAGATGCTGTGTAGCCGTTATGGTACAGCTCCTCACAATCTGCAATCATAGTATAGGCAGCTACATATATTTATAACTAGATTTATTAAGTGGTACAAACCAGAAGTCAGCACAGTATTTAATACACACAAGGTCATGCACTATCCAACTCACAAATGTCAATCTCTTTTGTGTTATAAGGAGGTCGATGTAACCTAGTTATTCTCCAAATTATGAACATATTGTATTGTATACATGGAATGGCAATATATGATATTTAGTATTTTGTAAAATATGGAATTAGGCGATTTTCGCTCCTGTGGCCTTGAAAATATTACCAAATGTCAAAATACTATTTAGACATAAAGGTCACTGTGACCTAGTTGCATTGATAACTCCTCTGAGCCAACCTTATTTCAATCACATATGGCAAGTGACATTGATATTGCTATATTTTTACAGTCAAGAGAGCATAATCATTAAATGTAACAATGATACTTGTCTTGATTTTGATCTTGACCCAAATTCAATAAAAAAATCATCCGAACTAATAATCTTTATATGTACTTTATAATATCACGTTCTAGATCAATTTCTGCATGTTTTTGGAAGTGTTGTGACCAATTTGCCTTATAAATGGGTCAGTGTGACCTAGTTACAAAAATTATTTACAAAAAAGTAAACAAACTTATTGAGTAATATAAATGTGGTGGCAATAAATGTTATATGTCATGATTTTCCAAAAATTACATTTAGATGATTTTGAAAATTGTCTTCTGTGACCTTGAAAATAGCTCAAGGTCACCCAATATCAAACTTGATTAAGACACAAAGGTAAAAGATATTCTGAACTCTGAGATGTGGAATGAATTTCTTCATTAAGTTGTATTTGCAAAGAAGATTAGACCAAAACAAATGACCCTGTTGCGGTTGAGGTCAGGAATGTTGGAAATATGTCATTTAGGCTTTAGCAGCTTGTTAAACAATCAGTGCCTACTGACAGACCCTGGCAGTTGTTGGCAGATGTGGAAGTGATGAATGTCATCTGAGTCGGAGGTAAGCATGCCTCTTTAGGTCACATGGTACAACTGTTTGTATCCACAGGAACCACATCGTCAAAACATTTTGTCTTGCCAGACAAGCTTTGTTTTCTTTGATATCCTAAAGTCTGGCTGTACTCAGCTGGAATTGGTAAACGGAGTTGCATCTTGTTAGAATTAGCAGCAATTCTTATGAGGCACACCAGCAGAAATGATATCAAAATGTTTAAGGAATATGATGCTTAGGATCATAATAAATATAAATGGTACAAATCATGAGGCGTGCGCAAGAGGTTTAGGTTTTCTCAACCCTTATTGTTTTTTTTTTGCACCATCATTCACATTTGTTGAGTCTGCACATCCCGTAAGGATGGAGTTTTTTATCACTCAGGATATCTGAACAGAGTATTAGCTTCAGGCTTGTTCTGCCATGTCTGGTATTTAGCAACCATTGCCATGGTAACTGTTTAGATACCAAGTACAATTTAATAAGACCTTGCCTGTTGCTCAATCATTATAAAATAATGATTGACACTGTTTAACATTTCTGAAAAATGTGCAAAACCCAAGTGTAATTCTCTAGTGTCTGAGGTCAAAGCTATTCATGTTTTACTTGAATCTTTGGTGACAGAATTACTCAGGGCCACTCAGGGCCACTCAGGGCTACTCAGGGCTACTCAGGGCCACTCAGGGCCACTCAGGGCCACTCGGGGCCACTCGGGGCCACTCAGGGCCACTCAGGTCTACTCAGGGCTACTCAGGGCCACTCAGGGCTACTCAGGGCTACTCAGGGCCACTCAGGGCCACTCAGGGCTACTCAGGGCCACTCAGGGCCACTCGGGGCCACTCAGGGCCACTCAGGGCTACTCAGGGCTACTCAGGGCCACTCAGGGCTACTCAGGGCCACTCAGGGCCACTCGGGGCCACTCAGGGCCACTCAGGTCTACTCAGGGCTACTCAGGGCCACTCGGGGCTACTCAGGGCCACTCGGGGCCACTCAGGGCCACTCGGGGCTACTCAGGGCTACTCGGGGCCACTCAGGGCCACTCAGGGCCACTCAGGGCTACTCAGGGCTACTCGGGGCTACTCGGGGCTACTCAGGGCCACTCAGGGCCACTCGGGGCTATTCAGGGCTATTCAGGGCCACTCAGGGCTACTCGGGGCTACTCGGGGCTACTCAGGGCCACTCAGGGCTACTCAGGGCCACTCGGGGCTATTCAGGGCTATTCAGGGCTATTCAGGGCCACTCAGGGCCACTCAGGGCTACTCAGGGCCACACTCAGGGCCACTCAGGGCCACTCAGGGCTACACGGGGCCACTCGGGGCTACTCAGGGCCACTCAGGGCTACTCAGGGCCACTCAGGGCCACACTCAGGGCCACTCAGGGCTACTCGGGGCCACTCGGGGCTACTCGGGGCCACTCGGGGCTACTCGGGAGCTCATTCTGAGATCTTAGTGTCATTTTTTGGGTTTGGTCCTGGTGCCGATCTGTGTAATCTTGTGGCAGTCATAATATACTACAAATCATTCTGTTACAAATAAAAACAGATTTCTGAAAAGAAAGATGTTTGCCATCGTTAATCAGGCAACATATGGCAGAGTAACAAAGTGTCAAGAAATTCTGTCACAAGTGCCACTCCTAACTGAAGTGCACCTCAAGGGTTTGATCATTGAAACTAACTACCTGGATCATACGACCTAGCATTGCTAACATGATCATAAGACCTGGTATTATTAACATGGTCATAAGACCTGGTATTGTTAACATGGTCATAAGCCCTGGTATTGTTAACAAGATCATAAGACCTGGTATTGTTAACATGGTCTTAAGACCTGGTATCTTTAACTTTGTCATAAGACCTGGTATGATTGTCTTTGATTAGTAAACGTTGTATTATTGACTACCATTTCTCAAGGCAGTCTATTCAGGACTTTTATTCATGAAATGCTGCTGCCCTCTTTTGACTGTGGAATGAGGAGGAAGACAGATGACTTTCTCCCAAGTGTTTGATCTTGAATGTTGATGAGAACCAAAATGTTTGCACATGGCCACTTGTGTTGCTGACATCACCCTCTCATCCATGCTACTACTACCATCCTAGACCTCACCCTGGCTGAGAGACTACTGCGTATTCAGGATCAGTGCCCCCTGGTGCAGGCAAATATTTACACCACCTAAGTATGTGACATACCTCAATTAAGCGCCACAAGTCCCACATTAAGGATTTTTGATGTCATCATTGATAGGAAATCAATGGAATTCACAAATACATTTTGTCCAAAGTCTGCTCAAGATCCTTTGATTCGTGGTAGGAAAATCACAATTCCATAACAACAATCAGATATTGTTCAGAAAGTGTCCCAATTCAGCCATTTCCAGCAGAATTGGATAATTAAAAACAAATGGCCAAATCTGTCCCAACACACCCTGATTCTACCAACTCTGACCAGACAGACCTAATGCATCAGACAGCCACAGTCATAATTAGATCACACAAAATTGGCTGTGTTTCTCTGAATATAACACCTAACTGGCAGGAGTGCTTGGCTGATCTCTGTGGACAATGATAGCACATTACGGTGCCATAATTCGCACTGTGTGAATGCCACAACAGACAATACATAGACTCAGAGAAAGAGGTTCTGCATGGGACAACAAATCTAAATGTATACCAGTAGTCAAAATTAGGAACAAAAGGAAAGTGACCTACACGATAGCAATCTTATTTCTGAAATTATTTCTGAAATTTAATAGTAGTAGTAAATTTTTTTTTTTATCTTTTATGAATAAAAAGATATAGATACAATCCTTCTGGAAAGAAACATTTTACACAGTGAGAATATATTTGGTTCCAGTTTTACACTGTTTTGAAGTATACTGAGATGTGAGTTTTGTCTGAATGTTGTGTGTTGAGGGGCGTGAATATAATGAGACAGTAATGATGCTTACAGGTCGTAAAGAGAAACTTGTTTTATACTCACTAACAAGACATGCCTGACATTTACTACAAACTAGAAGACACATGTCAGATGTGATCTTACAAAATATAAGTAATCTTCTCACCTTTATATCTGGTGATATTGCGTCCGGTGACGCCAGTGCACGAGATCCTAGATGGCGCTTCAACAGCAATACTCTTGGCAGGAGATGTTTTCTGGAAGTGCTGATTTCTGTCGAGTCTGTTGTTGACCTCGACGACGTCCAGCATTACTCCGGCCAGCTTGTTGTCCACGTTTTTCCAGTATATCCGCTGCTTGCCGAGGTTGATCTCCAGTCGCCTCAGAGCAGACATCAATCGCGATATGTTGTGCTGGTGATACCGAATATCTTGCTCGGTCTTCTTCACCACATGCTCTTGTTCTATCATGTTTTTCTCGATGTTACGATTTTGTGCAATTTCCTGGTAAAGCTTAGTCTCGATAGTGCCCATTTTGGAGGAGAGATGGTCAATGGTTTCAAGGTCGCTATCGCTCAGCTCGGCAGACCATGCTCGACCAGGTTTACTATTATCATTCTGCATATTTTGCATTTGCTGAAGTAACATGGGACACTTTGATGAATCGAGCTCGTTAACAATAAATGAATACATACAGTTCGGAGCCGATTGCCCTTTTTGGGTCATTTGACCTTTCAGTACAGTTTGTTCTTTTATGATTGACTGACCTTTTATGGTTGATTTCTCTTTCTGATCTCTTTCATCATCACTCGCATGATTTCCGTTTCCCTTTTCTAAACTTTGCGATTGATAAGAATGAAATATGCTTTGTCTTCTTTTGTTACCCTCACTGCTTGTACCACGCTCTTCGTAGTTACCATGTTCACCTTGGTTACCATGTCCACCATGGTTCCGGTTGTAGTTGCCATGACGACCGGTGCCATGTTCTCTGTTGCCATGGAGAGCTCCCTGGTCTTTTGTGGTCACCCACACTCCACTGTGAATGGGAGATATCACAACACAGAAAACAATAGTGAAATGCACACAAGTCCGTGATAATCTACATATTTCATCCATTGCGACAAATTTGTTATTTTCCTCATCAATATCATACAAGAAACATACTATGTAGTCAAAGTAATCAACACAGGAATCCACATAGTGTTTGTGTATGGGGTCTATTTAGATGGTGATATTGGTAGTCTACTTGCATCATGGGATGAGAGACGTGAGAAGAAAGTGCCGATGCGGAGGTGATCCGGCAGCGTAGTCTTGTATCCAGCATCAACTCAGCTTACGTGCCTATTGGTTGACAGAGTATTGTGCGGGAGTCTCCTCGCTGGCCCACCCTCTGCCTATTTTGTACCCCATCCCAAGGTGTCTGCGTGAATCCACCTCACATTTCTACCTGATAAAAAAGGCCTTGATCTCTGGCGTGTAAGGTTGAGGCGTGATGGGGAGTGAATGGTGGGTTATGTGGTCAGGGCTGGCAGGTCTCTGGTGTTAAACGCTTCTCAGGGACAGCCAGTGTTTGGTGATCAATGTCACATTCTGGCCACCAACCATGCATCCTCCCTCCTCTATTCCAAGCCAGGGATGGACATCTCACACCCTCCCATCTTGTCCTATTTAAACATGTTTTTTTAACTAAAATCCAGGATGGAATCACAGGACATGCAAAATCCTAAGATCTGACTTTATAATATTTTTACCAGATCTGTCTGAGTTGTGGTCGATCATAAACTACTCTTTGTTAATATAGTGAGTGAGTATATCATTTATTTTGCCACACACATTCCACTATGCCTATTGGCATGTAAAAGCTCCCTTTTGTTGCCATGCATACGGTGTGTTTACATAGTAACCAACCATTCCCTGTCGCTGGTACAGTCTAACTAGCAGGCAGAATAACCAACAACAGATGTTCACCTCAAGAGATGTGAAGTAAAAACGTTCCAGACTTGTTCACGCAGTTATCAGCTTCTCTAGCATTTCTATTGCTGGGTCTTTAAGATCTTAATCCTTTTCGGATCATGGTCAAAATATAGGTTTGAGGAAAAAAAGAGCGAAACTGGAGACAAGAATCATTAAAAGGAACCATGAAATCAAATCCTGTGGAATTATCAGTTATCCTAGCAGCAGATGCCAAAAGTTCTTGGCAGATGAGTTGCTGGCAGAAGCCGGTATAGAAGTGCTAGACAGAGCTTCATGTTTCCAGCCAAACACATATGACTTGCTGAAAAACTCTTAGTGGGCCTGTGTGTTTTGAGAGAGAGGGAATAGGGAGGGATTTTATCTGTACCTGCAATTCACACAACAACACTTTTCTCACTAATTTGTTTCCCATGGTAATACTTTATTACTATCATTCCCAAGTACAACCTGCATACAGCCCTTATCAAGATCCTCATATACAAAGGTCTCTTAGCTTTTATTCATTAAAATCTAACTATTCTGTGTGTACCATGTTGGGTTTGGTACAAGTTATGTCGGTGTCGTTTTTTTTATTATGGTAATAATACTACTAACAGTAATAATAAAATATATACAGCACTGATACCAGACAATGTCTGTTTATAGTGCTAAAATAAAAGTTAACATTAATATGGTACTGATCATGCTGATTCCACACATTGTTTGCTCATAGCACTCAATAGTAACTGGCTGGGATTCAAACTGGGAGTCCCTGGGTCTCAAGGCAAATAATGCTCTACCAAATGAGCTATTTCAGCCGGTTCAAATGTTGGTATTTGGTCTGTGAGTACCTTGTTGGGCTATGGTACGAGGTATGTTTGTACCATGTTTTGTTATGGTATAAGGTCTGTTAGTACCATGTTTAGCAGTGGTATTAGGTATGTTAGTGCCATGTTGGCTATGGTACTAGGTATGTTAGGGACATGTTGGGCTATGGTACTAGGTTTGTTAGTACCATGTTGGGCTTTGGTACTAGGTATGTTTGGGACATGTTTTATTATGGTATTAGATCTGTTAGTGCCATGTTGGCTATGGTACTAGGTATGTTTGGGACATGTTGGGCTATGGTACTAGGTATGTTTGGGAGATGTTGGGCTATGGTACTAGGTGTGTTTGGGACATGTTGGGCTATGGTACTAGGTATGTTAGTGCCATGTTTGGCAATGGTATTAGATCTGTTAGTGCCATGTTGGCTATGGTACTAGGTATGTTTGGGACATGTTGGGCTATGGTACTAGGTATGTTAGTGCCATGTTGGCTATGGTATTAGATCTGTTAGTGTCATGTTGGCTATGGTACTAGGTATGTTTGGGACATGTTGGGCTATGGTACTAGGTATGTTTGGGAGATGTTGGGCTATGGTACTAGGTGTGTTTGGGACATGTTGGGCTATGGTACTAGGTATGTTAGTACCATTTTGGGCTATGGTACTAGGTATGTTAGTGCCATGTTTGGCAATGGTACAATGTATGTTAGTACCATGTTGGGCTATGGTACAATGTATGTTTGAGACATGTTGGGCTCTGGTACTTAGTATGTTAGTACCATGTTGGGCTATGGTCCAATGTATGTTTGGGACAAGTTGGGCTCTGGTACTTGGTATGTTAGTACCATCTTGGCTATGGTACTAGGTATGTTAGTACCATGTCAGGCTATGGTACTAGGTATGTTAGTACCATGTCGGGCTATGGTACTAGGTATGTTAGTACCATGTTGGGCTATGGTACTTGGTATGTGTGGATCATTTTGTTGTGGTACTAGGTCTGTTTTTGCTGTTGAGCTTTGATACTAGGGATTTTTAGGACATGTTAGACTATTGCACTGAGTATTTTTACATTTACAATGTTAAGCCATGGTTGTATCAAGTCTTGAGGTTTCCCCCAGTTCATTTGAGGCGAGTTAGTGGTGTTTGATGGGATAGTTTGAATGTCAGCACAGGTGGTATGGAGTGGTTACGAGATACCATGCACATACATCACACATGTATGATATGCCAGACATACTGTCAGCACACAGAAAATAATGCTACACTTTACTATCAAACTGGAGCACTATCAAGCTGGGGCTTGCAATGGGGTTTTCATCATGCATAGATTTATTCAATGAATGTTAAGTACATATCAAAAGATAATTAAAAGATAATTTATTAGACAAGGTCATTGTTGACATTGGATTTTTGTTAGAAATGAAAAAATGAGCTCAATGAGAAGATATGATTATTTTATATGTCTGAGGTCGAGAGATTGAGAGGGTAATTTACAAAAAGGGCACAGGTCATACTTCTAACTACATTGTGCCCATCTGTCATTGTAATACATGTTTATGGGTCATTATTACATTATTACATACATATGACTGAGCCATGGTCCAGTAGCCAGTCCCATAAGGTTGTCATATAATTTGGTAGTCCTCAGATGAGTTAATATATACTGAGGTGAAGGTCCTTTAATGGATTTTTTCACTTAGGTTACATTTAATATGTTGTATGAACCACTTAAATCGGCATCATCTTAATATATATTTATTGAGTAAATAACTTATTTTTTGGTATTTTATTGCTTTTTTCAGATTCAAGGAGATGACAAAACATGTTGCAACAGGGCACAGAGACAAATACCACAAGTAAGATATTATAGTATATATTATATAACTTTATACTCAAACTGACTTAGATAAAAGAAATCTTTACTGACATCACTTTTGGTGCAATATTTGTGCAGATTAGCTCAGTGCAACACTTGCACTCAGAAACAATGTGTGCATTTAAACCAATCATATCAAATCAAAGTCCACTTGATATATCTCAGAGTAAAATCTTCTATTATCAAAAGTATATAATTGATATTCAGCTGATTCACATCAAAGAATATGGTTTTACCCCTCAGGTGGATATGGCTGAGATATACTATTAGTGTCTGTCCATCCGTGTGTACGCAAGAATACTAGCACTGTATCTTAAATCAGGTTTATATGCATTGTGTTTCTTAAAAAGAAGCCTTTTGAATATGAGTGACCTTGACCAACACTTACTATATATGTCACTAGGTCATATGCCACAGCAGTTATTATTTAGGGCTTAACATACAGTGATGAAAGTCTTCAGGAAATAACCTGAATTAAGGCTTTTTTCTTCAAATGTGAAATGCAAAATGGTCTGAACTCAGTCTGAAACATCCAAAAATGACATTTCTGAAAAGGGGTAGGGATATCTTCAGGTTAAATTTTAAGGGTTTCATCACTGAACATTAAATGTAATTTTGTGTCAGTTAAAAAAAAAGTATGTGCGCCTGATTTGCAGGGACTTCCAGTTCATGTGGCAGGGAGATAGCGAGAGTGCCAACTCCATCGTGATGGGAGAACTGGAGCTGCCTAGCATCATCGTCCTCGAGCCAGAAACACAGTACTACTACACTCCAGACTCCACCATAGAAAACTTCAAAATGTCAGAAATGACTCAGAATGACCTCACCACCTTCCTGGACCACGTGGTCGAAGGGAAATCTCCGGTGAGCCTCTAAAACTTGTGGAATATCTCTTTCGTGTATCTTGTCCATGTTAATATATTCTGATATATCTTACCCATATCCTGGAAATTTGAAGTCCTTATCAATGTTGTCTCCATATTTTTTGTCCACTCTAATTAATATCCTTGATATTTCTTGAATACAATCGTTTCTCATTTGAAAAAAAAGTCTTTTAGATTATTAAATTAAAATATTCAAGCTTCATAATAAAGATCTCTTTTTGTTTTAAGCCATATGGTGGAAATAGCTTTTTACAGAGGGTGAAGAGGGTATTCTATGATATCTGGATGACAATCTATGTAAGTTACAGTACTTTCTCAACAATTATTCCAGAAAACTAAAGTAATTTACATATAGATAATCTTATATTGAATGTGATTTGCTGCACAGTAAATGAATCATTTTCTGTCAATATATATTTAATCAATCATTTGTGAATAGGGAGAGTTCATGGTAAGAAAGTCACTCTTTATGCATGAAACTAAATGTGGAACATGGTCATGCATCAGGTCAATCTTGACAAATGTCTCCAACTTTAAGTGATCAAATTTCTAACAAATATCTCAATTGTGATTGATTATATCTCTGCAAATATCTCCAACAATGACTGGTTATTCTATCCACATGTTGGGTACTCTGAGGGGCTAATCTCCAAATGTCTCCAGCTGTGACTCATCACTTTCTCCAAATGTCTCTAGCTGTGACTCATCACTTTCTGCATATGTCTCCAGCTGTGACTCATCACTTTCTGCATATGTCTCCAGCTGTGATTCATCACTTTCTCTGAATGTCTCCAGCTGTGATTCATCACTTTCTCTGAATGTCTCCAGCTGTGATTCATCACTTTCTCTGAATGTCTCCAGCTGTGATTCATCACTTTCTCTGAATGTCTCCAGCTGTGATTCATCACTTTCTCTGAATGTCTCCAGCTGTGATTCATCACTTTCTCCGAATGTCTCCAGCTGTGACTCGCCACTTTCTCCAAATGTCTCCAGCTGTGACTCGCCACTTTCTCCAAATGTCTAAGGTCTTTGACAGGTAGAATTTCTTGATGTTTCCAATTGTGCATATGTCCGTATGATGCTAACATTGATGTTAACAGCTCATATTAATTATTGGCATGACTAAAGACAGCAAACTATTTATGTCATATACTGCCATGTGAGTTAGGTATATTATACTTGTGTGTTGATACTGAGTGGCATTTTGACTGTTGATATATCTGATGGTGGTGATGAATGGTTTCTTAAGAAAACATGTAACCCACAAAGCTGATGGGAAGTTGAGAAGCAAATGGTTTGTGTAAATGTCTGTATTGGTATACTGTGGTGCCCCCTGTTGTCAATTTTAGTGGCATTTTGGATGATCAGTGGCACAGCAAAGTTGCTAATGGAATGTGATTTTGTATTGTATAACTCTAAGTGGGCAATGATTGGAATGTATGGTTACTGTGACCTTTTATTTTTACTTAACTATATAAATTAACATATTGGAGAGTCGTTATTATAAGACTTAAAATTCAAAAAGAGGAAGATATGTTCACTATTTATCCAGCACTTGTAATTTATTTACATATAATGGATGCATTGCAGGAGATCTACAAGACATTTAGATGGCTGGTGCTGTTTTTGTTGTAATGTTTGAAAACAATACTGATTGTATTTTAATATATAGATATATTTGAATTTTTGAAGAAGATCCACAAGATATCACGATAGCTGGCACTGATTGTGTTTGTAATGTATAGATATATTTGTTGCTTTGCAGGAGATCTGTAAGACGTCAGGGTGGCTGGCACTGATTGTGTTTGTAATGTATAGATATATTGGATGCTTTGCAGGAGATCTATAAGACGTCAGGGTGGCTGGCACTGATTGTGTTTGTAATGTATAGATATATTGGATGCTTTGCAGGAGATCTATAAGACGTCAGGTTGGCTGGCACTGTTTGTGTTTGTAATGTATAGATATATTGGATGCTTTGTAGGAGATCTATAAGACGTCAGGTTGGCTGGCACTGATTGTGTTTTTATATGTAGATATATTGGATGCTTTGCAGGAGATCTATAAGACGTCAGGGTGGCTGGCACTGATTGTGTTTGTAATATATAGATATATTGGATGCTTTGCAGGAGATCTATAAGACGTCAGGGTGGCTGGCACTGATTGTGTTTGGTGTTCCCTCCATAGTGATAAGCATTGTATGCTATGCCTTGTGCTGTATGGAACCTATAGATGATAGCATCTTCGAGGGAGGCTGGCAGGAGGAACAGGAGGCTCTGGCTGCTGCTGAAGGTTAGTCCACCAGCCTTTACGTGCATGAGCATCATTGAGGCAGGTCTGCACTTTTACAATTCTATGCCCAGCATTATGTACATTGTAACCTTTTAAAACATAAGCAAGATTTGGCATTCTTCCATTGCAAAATTTGATACGATTAACGATTAAATGAGAGGAAAACAGCGTGAACATGTTATTGATTATTCGGTTTCTGTGATATAGAATTGTGCACAGTTTGGATTGTTGAGCACATTGGGGTCGCTTGACATATTTTGCATATTTCTAACAAAATATTATCAGAAATTACAGATAAAACATGGAATAGAAGTAATTTGAGTAGATTTGAAATATAAGGGATAATGTAAACGCATTCCAGATGCAGAAAAAGCAGCATTATTAGAAGGTGAAAAGAAAGAAGAGGATATACCAGACGATGGACACATGAAGAAGGAATGACTTCGTCATAAATATAACCTCGCCATCAAGTGCATTATGAAACCATTCAAGGTACGAAAATCAATTTGAAAAAAAAAACAGTATTTATGAGAAAAAAAAGAAAGATCAATATTGATCTGGAAATTATTGAAACCAGAGAAATAAATTCTGTATAAAATACGTCTCAGTGATCTCGATCAACAACGTTCCGGAAAATCATTCTCACCAGTTTCTTTGCAAATATTTTTCAAAAGCACTAAATGAAGGAGAGTAATTATTGAGTGAAATATTAAATTTCCAAAATGATCGATATTCATATTTTTACATATATAATAATTAAGAATTCACTAATATTTTCAGGCAGAGCATCTGCGCAGGAGGCTGCATTCCATTGCATCCCTCCCCTCTCAGTTTTCTCACATTAAGTGTCAATCATTCCCATCACCCAAGAGGTTTCTCCTTCTCATCCAGAACTCTGGACATTACGCAGCTTGGAGTTCTCCATTCCGACTAGTGGTGTTCCTAGTCCATGGGTTACTATGGAAATATCCCAAGCTTCTTGTTAACATGGTGTTCAACAGCAACAGAAAAGACCGTTGAAAACGTCAATATGCATCAACAATATGCCATATTCACTAAAAGATGCATATCTATACAGAAAATTTTGTTTTAAGGATGGTTACTATTAGAAATATAAATATAATTATAAGAAAGATAGTAAAGATTCAAACTTCTCGATGAGTCCAGAATGATAAATAGGATCACATATGTCTCAATTTTCCGAGAATGATACAATGTCTGGATGTTTCCAGAATGTTATTTAGGTTTGCACAAGTCCTGTTGTTTCCAGAATGATAATTTGTATTTTGTATATTTCCATGTTTCCAGAATGATACTTTGGATAGCAGAAATCCATATATTTTATTTTCCATTTGAATTATGGATGTTTTGTCCTGGGACCAATGTATTGTTTCATCTTCAAGGTTCTATCAGGGTGAAATATAAATGTTGTTTATATGTCAGAGGTTTGAAAATTGAATAGGCATCTTCAGGGTTATATCAATCTTCAACACTTTCTGTTGTACTTTTTCATCCTGAAGTAAGAACATGCCAACTTAAGAATCATTTTATCGTTGAGAAAAATTTCATGGAATTAAGAAAATGTTTAGACAAAATTAATTTATATTAAAATTTATGGCTTAAACCTGTCTAACATTTTGGAACAATGTAGAGCATTTCTCAAACTCTGGGGGTATTCACACTACATTCTGCTTGGTGCAAATTGAAGTGACAGAGTTGGATATTTCCTCATCACACTTGACAAGCCTCACAATAGATTTGATTTGATTTGTAATGTTGGCCATGCTACTTGTGTCTCTTGGACACTCGAGCTTTTGATGGCCACAAGGTGGGGTGTGATGATCATCTGCTCAAAGCAACCTGGAAAGAAAGATAATAAGTAACATGAAATAAACTGAGGGTTGATGACAAAGGAAATTTAATTTAAAGTATGAGTGAAACAGCATGTGTTATACTAGTCATATTACATTTGAGAATCGTATTATGTTGTTTTGATATGGAAGATGTGACCTAGTTTGTGTAACTGTCACAATTGTACTTGAACAAATATTGTGTGTTTTTTGTGATTATAACTTGTGATTACTTGATAAACAAACAATCAGCACTGAATCATTAATTTGTAACTTCAATGTAAGCAGAATAATGATAAAGGGGCACACCCCAACTGTTTTAAATGTCACACTGTTATGGCGATTATAGCGGCAAAATGTTTGTATTTTTCACGTTCAAGAGAATTGATTGCTGATATTGCAGAGCGAATGAAATCAGATGAGATGTAAATATGCATGTTTATATATAAAAGAGATCTGTCAAAATATCAGTTATATTTGATAAAAGGTAGTGAAACTGTGGGCAGTATTATTTTGACAATTATAACTTCAAAGTAGTGCAGTAGGACTAGAACCATTTAGAAAAATTGCACTAAAATATGCATTATTTAGAAGCTAACTTGCAGAAAAGATATTGATCTTTCTTTGATTTAAAGCAGATGAGAAGATATCAATTTTTTTGAAAGGAACATGAATTGGTACAATGTTGAATTCTAATGATAAAGAGTTTTATTGATCAAATTTGAATTTAACTTTTTATGCTAAGCCATTGCCAAAGTTGATGATTGTATGTGGTATGTAAGAACGCATGTTTTTATTGATAGTGTATATTTTGATAATGAAGTAGTATTGGGAGTGGATTGTTTCCAAGTTGTGTGTATTTGACGAGTGTCAGCCAAGGAGAAGCTAGGGACCAAATATAGAGAGCAGCTGTTTCGTGCTGCTGTTTATAGAAAGTATAGAATACAGTTGTATACAGCTGTATAGGATATAAAATGGATATAAAGTTAATTTATATGTAAAAATTGGATTAATACATATTGGATACAGCAAGTCTGATTGCAGTACAATCTGTTTGAACGGCAAAGTGATTCATAATGTCAACTCATGATGCATTTCTGCTATTTTTTTTGTCATCATCGTCCCCATCTTCTCCACCGATTCCATCCCAAACATTGCTCTCATCATTGTCATCTGCATCACGTTTCAAAATTTGATGACATTTTGAAACAAAGTTCTGTCAATTATAGTAACTTAAAGACGCCCTCAGTTGAGTTGTGAGTGATCAGCTTGCTATAGAAATCGTAAGACTTATCGTGTAAATCAAGTTGTCTGGTGCTATGTTTAGTTATCACAGGTTTTCTTTTTGATTAAGGCCGGGAAATCTTTATTTTGGGGTTAGGGGCTCAAATATAAGTTGAACAGACCAGATAGAAAAAATACATTTGTCTCAAAAGCAAATTATCTTTGGATGTGGCCAGCAACAAGACATTTTCTATTATGACAAAGTGTTTGTGCCAATGAGAATAATTTTCAGAGAGATAAGAGATGATCACAAATCTGACACAAGTTTTCTTGCCCCCTCTGGCACAGCTTGTTAACCATAAAGCAACAGTTTAGACCTGTGCGTCAGACCATCGGACATGTGAAATTGATATGGCACCCTATTTTACTGTCACCATTTTAGCTGTGCCAGCAGTTATGGAGGAAGATATAGTTGTGGTACAATCTGTTGGAGGCAATGTCTGGGGTATATTGCATCATTCCATGCCCTCATATATAAATCCCCTGATAAATACATATCATGGGTTCAGAGGCCATGAACTATCGTGAAACGTGTCTTTTATTTCCTGATGCCTTAAGGTATATGGATAACTTATATATCATCTTAAAAGCCATTTATTCACACATGATAATTATCCAGATGTCAAAATAAACAGATGTAAGTGTGATTGAGCGTATGCACTAAATTATTAATGTTTTTATGTTTGTAATATGCTGTTTATATATATATATATGTGTGTATGTATATATATATATATATATGTGTGTATGTATATATATATATATATATGTATGTATGTATATATATATGTATGTATGTATGTATATGTATGTATATATATATATATATATATATATATATATATATATATATGTATGTATGTATGTATATATATGTATGTATGTATGTATATATATATGTATGTATGTATGTATGTATATATATATATATGTATGTATATATATATATATATATATATATATATAAATATATATATGTATGTATATATATATATAAATAGATATATGTATATAAATATATATATATATATATACATATATATATATATATATATATATATATATATATATATACATATATATATATATATATATATACATATATATATATATATATATATATATATATATATATATATATATATATATATATATATATATATATATATATATATATATATATATATATATATATATATATATATATATATATATATATATATATATATATATATATAAATAGATATATGTATATATATATATATATAAATAGATATATGTATATGTATGTATGAATAATAAAATGACAATGTCTTGTTAGATTTGCTTTTTATTTGATATATTACTTAATACCAGACCAGAAGCAGTATACTTTACAATTACAGCAGAATTGTTTTGCCAGGCAAGTTAATTTTTAAAACAGACATTTGGTTCAACTAGTGAGAATACATGACATGTTATATGACTAGGTAAAATGAGTCAAGAAAATAGGTCATGAAAAGCATTTTGAAACCACACTGTCCTGATCTTTATGTATGATTATATGGCAGGAGGTGATGAAAATAACATTATCCTGATCTATACAACATGGCAGTACTGAGAATATGACATCATATTTTCCCGATCTATTATAACACGGCAGCAGCTTGCTAACATATTGTCTTAATCTGTTATAATATGACAGCAACTAATCATATTGTCTTAATCTGTTATAATATGACAGCAACTAATCATATTGTCTTAATCTGTTATAATATGACAGCAACTAATCATATTGTCCTAATCTGTTATAATATGACAGCAACTAATCGTATTGTCCTAATCTGTTATAATATGACATCAACTAATTAATCATATTGTCCTTATCAATAATATGACAGCAGCTGGTAGTCACATTGTCCTTATCAATAATAATCTGACAGCAGCTGGTAGTCATATTGTCCTTATCAATAATAATATGACAGCAGCTGGTAGTCATATTGTCCTTATCAATAATAATATGACAGCAGCTGGTAGTCATATTGTCCTTATCAATAATAATGACAGCAGCTGGTAATCACATTCTCCTGATCTTTAATAATAAGGCCTAACCTGATCTATTACATATAACATCATATTGCCTTCATCTATAATAATATGACATTATGATTCATAACAATTTGATCGTAGCTGGTGACCAAATGTGGGACAAAATAGTTGTAGCCAGTGACCATATTATCCTGATCTATAATAATATGGCATATTTTCTTGATCTATAACAATATGGCAAATTATTGTCTTGAACTATCATAATATTGTCCTGATCTATAACACGAAGGCAACTGTTTGTTGTTGAGATCTCTATGACAGTATGGCGTCCATGCACACCGCTCCATCACCATGCGTGCCAGCAGGGCATTTGCCACAGGTGAACCCCATCTCAGGGGCTGGCCGATCTGAGCAGGCCACTCCAGGGTAGCATCCCCCATCCCGACACCCAGGAATATCTGCAAGGGTATTCAAGTCAGGCATTTAATTTCAACATATATACATGTACTAACACTTACTTGACATCCAGGAAATTAATATTTTATATATTATTAAAGTGTTCAATGATAATGTTAAGAAGTTAGATAAATATTATTAAATTTGATTTTTGATGTTAAGAGCTCAAATGTGAAAAAAATAGAACTAGTCAAATTGCTTATGATATAATTCTTCACTTTTCTTATATTGATAGAATAGTATCAATACTCATTATATCAGGCATCAGATGCCAAAACATCCCATGGTTGGTGCCCGGCTACCAGCACCATGGTAACTAGTCACATTGGCTGCAGCACCATGGTAACTAGTCACATTGGCTGCAGCACCATGGTAACTTGCCACATTGGCTGCAGCACCATGGTAACTTGTCATATTGGCAGCAGCACCATGGTCACTTGTCACATTGGCAGAATCACCATGGTCACTTTGCACATTGGCAGCAGCACCATGGTAACTAGTCACATTGGCTGCAGCACCATGTTTACTTGTCACATTGGCTGCAGCACCATGGTAACTTGTCACATTGGCAGCAGCACCATGTTAACTTGTCACATTGGCAGAATCACCATGGTAACTTGTCACATTGGCAGAATCACCATGGTAACTTGTCACATTGGCAGAATCACCATGGTCACTTTGCACATTGGCAGCAGCACCATGGTAACTTGTCACATTGGCAGCAGCACCATGGTCACTTTGCACATTGGCAGAATCACCATGGTCACTTTGCACATTGGCAGCAGCACCATGGTACCTTGTCATATTGGCAGCAGCACCATGTTTACTTGTCACATTGGCAGCAGCACCATGTTAACTTGTCACATTGGCAGCAGCACCATGGTACCTTGTCTTATTGATTTTAAAGATTCTCCACACCATGAAAACTTACCATGTTGGCACTTGTCTCCTTCATAGCCAGAGAGGCACATGCATTTACCAGAGAGAGGGTCACAATGCCCCTGACCAGCAACACAGTTACACTCCAAAGCACAGTCTTGCCCATAGAAACCAGCTTTGCACACTGAAATAATAATATGTTTTTAAGGGTTTTTACAAATGTCTTGATTATTCACAGTACTATCAACTTAATTCATCAACTTTTATTAGGAAGAATTTAAGGTTTTTACAATCACAGGTTCAACATATTTTTCAATTACAGAGTGTCAGTTGCGAGATGCCCTCAACTTTATTTTTTTTTTTTTATTATCGTTATTCAGCGCTATGAACAGACTTGTCTGGTATCAGCGCTATACAAATTTTATCATTATTATTATTATTAATGAACAATCACAGAACCATTTCATATCAATGATATATTACTGTGTTGAATAAAATTAGACTGTTTAAAAAAATAAAGTTGAGGGCATCTCGCAACTGACACTCTGTAATTGAAAAATATGTTGAACCTGTGATTGTCATACACATGAATTGTTAATAACTAGACATGGTAAACAGGATCTGACTTTGCAGTTCCATTTTTTAACTGATGTTAAATTCATTAGAATTTATGTTCTTTTATCCTGTTATGTTTAAATCATTTTCATTTTATATCAAAAGAACACATTAAGTATGTACATGAAATTTCCACATTTGGGAAAACACAGTCAGCCATTGATTTGTCATTTCCTGTGATGACATCATACTCTGCAGTAACATATTTTCTTTGCTGTGATTGGTGGAGTCTTTACAGCACCACTCAAACACTGGAAAGGAGAAAATGGCTGTTGGCCTGTGTCTAAGCACAGAGTGGAGGTATTTCTCTTGCAGCTCTTATCAGCTGATTTACCAATAGACCAATTGAAAACATTTCTGTGTGAGCCCATTACAGCTGACTTCCATATAAGAAGTATTAAGCCAACTTTACTACTCATCAGCCTTCTGGGTGAACTGTCTTACCGATACATAGGGTGGAACTGTTCTTGTAAGTGGTGTATCCAGGCGCACATTTTTTGCATTCAATGGCTTTGTATTCATCCTGGTACGTTCCAGCAGGACAGGCTAAACAGTTGTCTACTTCACTGTCCAGATATGTGCCAGGAACACAAGGTACTGAAATAAATTGTTTAAGCATTTTATACTTTAGTTATGTTTTAATAAATAGGGTACACGATTTCTGGAAAGTTAATTTATTTTACACTAAATTAAGAGGAACTCCATATCATTAGAAATACACAGCTGCTAAAGCCTTGGGCTAAACATTTAGAGGAGGCCCTTCTGAAGTTCCCATCTGAAATAAAAACATCTCAAAGGGAATTATAGCTGAGTCTGTCTCTCAGCAACTGAAAGACGGCATTTCCATGGTCCGAGGTCTTCCTACAGTGGACTCCCAACCTCGCATGTTGCAGCTCTTTCGTAACAATAGGCTTTTGCAACAATGGGCTTTCATAATAATAGACTTTTGTAACGATAGGCTTTCGTAACAATAGGCTTTTACTTGTCCTCTGGGAAGCTTATGACATCAACTAGATCATTGCATTGGTATTTAAGATAGTAGTCTTGAATGGTTTCGATTAAATCTCCAGCATATTACAAAAAAGTTCACATAAAAAGTGCATTGTTTTGATGTGTACTACAGGGGTCAATACTCAACCCAAATAATGATATTCCCCACCTCCCTCAAGGTCATGTACTGCACAGGCATAATATCAAATTCCAATGATCTCTACCTTATCTTCATGCTTGCCCCTGCCCTGCTATAGCAAAAGATAGCAAATATGGAAAACCTCAAAGTTGATTTCAGATAATGGACGTAATGCCATACCTTAATGAGGCCATAATGATAACAATATCGACTTTATTGTAATTAATGGTCAAAGACATCCCTTTATACATCGTAATGGCACAGTGTTTTCCATCTGTAGGTAATGTGGAATAATGAAGGTAACAAAAGTAAGCATCTTTAAACTGTACAACTCAGAAAAATGCACACGCCCTATTTGCACGATAAAGCAATGGATGTGTGCTTTATTTAGAAATAGAAGATGCAGAAGGAAAAGGGGGTTCAATTTGCACAGTTGTCAGTAGCTATTTCTGTCTGTTTGAAGATGCATGAAAGTCATACTGATATGGCCCATGTTGCTGAAAGCGAGGGGAAAACACTTCATTCCATCTTAGCCTTACTGTCAGTGTCACAGGGTCTTGGCCTTAGTGTCGAGGCTAGTCTCATCACTACTATCAACTTCACAGAGCCTTGGCCTTATTGTCAGTGTCACCCAGCCTTAGCCCTACTATCTGTGTCACTCAGCCTTAGCCCTACTATCAGTGTCACTCAGCCTTAGCCCTACAATCAGTGTCACTCAGCCTTAGCCCTACTATCAGTGTCCCTCAGCCTTAGCCCTACACTATCAGTGTTATTCACCCTTACTATCAGTGCCACTCAGTCTTAGCCCTACTATCAGTGTCATTCACCCTTACTATCAGTGTCACTCAGCCTTAGCCCTACTATCAGTGTCACTCACCCTTACTATCAGTGTCACTCAACCTTACTATCAGTGTCACTCAGCCTTAGCCCTACTATCAGTGTCCCTCAGCCTTAGCCCTACACTATCAGTGTCCCTCAGCCTTAGCCCTACACTATCAGTGTCCCTCAGTCTTAGCCCTACTATCATTGCCACTCAGCCTTAGCCCTGCTATCAGTGTCACTCAAACTTACTATCAGTGTCACTCAGCCTTAGCCTTACTATCAGTGTCACTCAGCCTTAGCCCTACTATCAGTGTCCCTCAGTCTTAGCCTTACTATCAGTGTCACTCAACCTCACTTACTATCAGTGTCATTCAGCCTTACTATCAGTGTCACTCAGCCTTACTATCAGTGTCATTCACCCTTACTATCAGTGTCATTCAGCCTTACTATCAGTGTCACTCAGTCTTAGCCTTACTATCAGTGTCACTCAGCCTTATTATCAGTGTCACTCAGCCTTACTATCAGTGTCACTCATTCTTAGCCTTACTATCAGTGTCACTCAGTCTTAGCCTTACTATCAGTGTCACTCAGCCTTATTATCAGTGTCACTCAGCCTTACTATCAGTGTCACTCATTCTTAGCCTTACTATCAGTGTCACTCAGCCCTAGCCCTACTATCAGTGTCACTCAGTCTTAGCCTTACTATCAGTGTCATTCAGCCTTACTATCAGTGTCACTCAGTCTTAGCCTTACTATCAGTGTCACTCAGCCTTAGCCTTACTATCAGTGTCACTCAGTCTTAGCCTTACTATCAGTGTCATTCAGCCTTACTATCAGTGTCACTCAGTCTTTGCCTTACTATCAGTGTCATTCAGCCTTAGCCCTACTATCAGTGTCCCTCAGCCTTAGCCCTACTATCAGTGTCCCTCAGCCTTACTATCAGTGTCACTCAGCCTTACTATCAGTGTCCCTCAGCCTTACTATCAGTGTCACTCAGCCTTACTATCAGTGTCATTCAGCCTTACTATCAGTGTCACTCAACCTTACTTACTATCAGTGTCATTCAGCCTTAGCCCTACTATCAGTGTCACTCAGCCTTATTATCAGTGTCCCTCAGCCTTAGCCCTACTATCAGTGCCACTCAGCCTTATTATCAGTGTCCCTCAGCCTTAGCCCTACTATCAGTGTCCCTCAGTCTTAGCCTTACTATCAGTGTCATTCAGCCTTAGCCCTACTATCAGTGTCACTCAGCCTTATTATCAGTGTCCCTCAGCCTTAGCCCTACTATCAGTGTCACTCAGCCTTATTATCAGTGTCCCTCAGCCTTAGCCTTACTATCAGTGCCACTCAGCCTTAGCCCTACTATCAGTGTCACTCAGCCTTATTATCAGTGTCATTCAGCCTTACTATCAGTGTCACTCAACCTCACTTACTATCAGTGCCACTCAGCCTTACTATCAGTGTCATTCAACCTTACTATCAGTGTTACTTACTACATTTTCCTCCATCCGTTGATGACCTCATGCCTTTTTCACAATCCACTTTGAAATCAGTTCCTTGATATCTTTCTGGGTCAAATTCCCTATTGACAGCATCAAACACCATCTTCTGGATTTCTTCTGGGGAGTAAAGCCTTTCTAGTTGGCTCCTGGCAACGCGGACTGCAGCTTTAATAAAGCGATTGTAGACAGTAATGCAACGTTTCTTTGTGCAATACTTTTTTGGTAGCCTCAACATTTTGCACATGTCTTGCCCGCATTCATCATCAGAGCTCAATCGCTGCAACGCTGAGATATTGAATCCAAAATCCACAGACTGAACATTATAATCCACACCCCGCTTCCGCCGAGTCTCGTTTCGACGACCACATATGATACCTTTTTAGAATTTCAGAAAATGAAATAGTTGCATTTAATAAGCAAGAAGTAGTGATTGTTAAATAGTGGAAAACATAACATTTATGACCAACCCAGTGTGAAGGATTAATCGTTTGCTTATTGTTATCCACTCTGATAAAGATATCAACAGATTGCAATGATTGTGTCGCAGTGAATTTAAAATAATTTACTCATGACTATGAGCTATATACATGTGTAAAATGTAAAATAATCAAGTGACATTATAATTTTCATTTGTTACTAAATTTAGAAATATGTTATTGTGAACTAGTTTGTGAAACCATTTTCTCCTAAATGGAAAATAAACAAATGTATTCTAATGCTTGAAAACATTTGAGTTACATTAATTAATTTTATTGAAATAAAGGCTTTACAAGTTGATTAATAAAATATCATTGATATGGAAATTGAAGTAAGAGATATACCCATATCCTTTATGTCACACAGCTTTGTAACACTTTTCTGGCAAACGCCCTCGTCATTGAGTTTTTTGGCGAAAATTTCTTTCACTTCGATTTGTTGCTCTTCATTCAAATCCTCACAGTTTACAACAAAATAACTGGTGTCTCCTTCAAATCGGAAACCAGGGAAAAACTCCTCTGCAATAAACCAAATTTCCAATTCTGTCAAATGTAAATTAATCTGAGGTAAACAAAATACAGGCAAGGGGTCAGACACTTCGACGGGTCCTTTACTTTAATGACAAGATGTGGTGGTCCATGGCCCAGCTCTTCCCCCCCTCTTTTTCTTCCTCTCCTCCTTCCTCCCCCTTTGCCCCCCTCCACACAGTCTTTCTTGCCCCTTTCTTAGCTCTAGGTTAAACATATAGGACTGTACAACCTGCTCATGTGGCTAACTTTATGAAATAGTTTCTTTCTGAACATTATAGAAAAAGGTTGCTCAGCAAAGATTTTCCTTAAGCTATCCACCGTTTTTCATGTCCAGAGTTGAATGTGCAGGTAAATAATTGCAATATGATATAAAAGCGTGATGAATCCTATAGATTCTCATTAAATTACAAATGAAAATAAACTGGAGGATTTAGCATAAAAAGAAATGGATAGTACTGTCGTTGTTAAGTATGTCATTTGTATATTTTAGTGCAGTTCAAAACCAATTTGTGATGTCTTACATTATACTGAACTTAATGGTTTTGGTGTTAGTGTTTAATAGGGTTTTATTAACACAATTTCTCCAAATATACAGTTTGAAACATACCAATAAGTAACATACCGTAAGTAACCAAAGTCAATATGGATATATGTTTTAATGTGGCCAAGTTAAATTCATTACTAAACCTAACACTGAAGAAACGCTGCCAAGGGAAATGACCTGGTGAAGTTTCTAGTTTCTGTTTTACCAGTGGATATGTTTTATGAGAGGTCCATCAGGGTAATAGTATTGTGTCTGGCAGTGTTGTATCATAGTGACTTAATGGTTGCTGAACTGTGCATTTTTAATTTTCTCTCTCCACTTGAAATTACCAGATGGCTTTATGGTATGATAACAGCAAAAATATGCAACTTCTTGAATTTCCACGTTTACAAATAAAAAACGATTTTCAAAGAACATTCGGTTAAGAATCTGAATTGAATACTAAAATTGAAAGGAATTATATCATTTTTTTCTTTCCAAAAAAATCCCTTCTACTGATGGCTTTTTGGTATGATAACAGCAAAAGTATGCAACTTCTTGAATTTCCACATTTACAAATAAAAACGATTTTCAAAGAACATTCGGTTAAGAATCTGAAATTGAATACCAAAATTCAAAGGAATTATATCATTTTTTTCTTTCCAAAAAAATCCCTTCTACTGATGGCTTTTTGGTATGATAACAGCAAAAGTATGAAACTTCTTGAATTTCCACGTTTACAAATAAAAACGATTTTCAAAGAACATTCGGTTAAGAATCTGAAATTGAATACCAAAATTCAAAGGAATTATATCATTTTTTTCTTTTAAAAAAAATCCCTTCTACTGATGTTGATTACAAGTGAATGTGTTGATTCCATTTTCCTAGCATTTGCAAAGCATAAAAGTCTTACCAATACATGGTGTCATGATATTAGTCTTATCTTCAAGTTGATATGACCATATATAGTTGGTACTGGATCCACACGTTTCATAATTGTTGACTCTATCAGCCAGTTCAAATCCTGGGTTGCACTTGACGTCACAGTGCTGGGTATTATGGGTCCGGTACCAGTGGCATATAATACCTCCATTTACTGGAGCATCATCTATGGTCAGATTTCTGCAGGTCTCATTAACTGAAAGGAGTATTAATTTTGGTTAGATTTATCCCCCTAATATCTGACCAGTAATCATATTTCAAATATGTTGAATTTTTAATCTTGAAATTAGTGTTGATTAAGTGATATGAGTGATTAAGCCTGGTGTCACTTAGCCTGATGTGACTTAGCCTGGTGTCACTTAGCCTGATGTCACTTAGCCTGGTGTCACTTAGCCTGGTGTCACTTAGCCTGGTGTCACTTAGCCTGGTGTCACTTAGCCTGGTGTCACTTAGCCTGATGTGACTTAGCCTTGGGTCATCGCATGGCCTGGTGTCACAACATGGCCTGATGTTACTTCATTGAATGTCACCACATTGCCTGGTAACACTGCATGGACTGATGTCACTTAGACTGGTGTCACTTAGCCTGGTGTCACTTAGCCTGGTGTCACTTAGCCTGGTGTCACTTAGCCTGGTGTCACTTAGCCTGGTGTCACTTAGCCTGGTGTCACTTAGCCTGGTGTCACTTAGCCTGGTGTCACTTAGCCTGGTGTCACTCAGCCTGGTGTCACTTAGCCTGGTGTCACTTAGCCTGGTGTCACTTAGCCTGGTGTCACTTAGCCTGGTGTCACTCAGCCTGGTGTCACTCAGCCTGGTGTCACTTAGCCTGGTGTCACTTAGCCTGGTATCACTCAGCCTGGTGTCACTCAGCCTGGTGTCACTTTGCCTGGTGTCACTTTGCCTGGTGTCACTTAGCCTGGTGTCACTTAGCCTGGTGTCACTCAGCCTGGTGTCACTCAGCCTGGTGTCACTTAGCATGGTGTCACTCAGCCTGGTGTCACTTTGCCTGGTGTCACTCAGCCTGGTGTCACTCAGCCTGGTGTCACTTAGCATTGTGTCACTCAGCCTGGTGTCACTTAGCCTGGTGTCACTTAGCCTGGTGTCACTTAGCATGGTGTCACTCAGCATTGTGTCACTCAGCCTAGTGTCACTCAGCCTGGTGTCACTTAGCATGGTGTCACTCAGCCTGGTGTCACTCAGCCTGGTGTCACTTAGCCTGGTGTCACTTAGCCTGGTGTCACTCAGCCTGGTGTCACTCAGCCTGGTGTCACTTAGCAATGGGTCACTTAGCCTGGTGTCACTTAGCATTGGGTCACTTAGCCTGGTGTCACTTAGCCTGGTGTCACTTAGCCTGATGTCACTTAGCCTGGTGTCACTTAGCCTGGTGTCACTTAGCCTGGTGTCACTTAGCCTGGTGTCACTTAGCCTGGTGTCATTTATCCTTGGGTCATCGCATGGCCTGGTAACACTGACTGACCGTATCACTACATACCTTGTATCACCACTACACATCTTGGTTTCACCACATACTTACGTCGGCATAAATCTGTATTTGCAGGGTCCACTACATATCCTGGTACGGAGCACTCACATTCGTAGGAGCCCGGCTCGTTCTCGCACACATCCTGACATGGCCCCTTGCCATTGTTCGCCTTACATTCATTAATATCTGATTATTAAAGATATAGTGTTTTCCTTAATAACATAGGTATGTTCATTTCAATAGTTTTTTAATCAATGTTTTCAAAATAAAATTGATACATTCCACTTTTCACCCTGGATATTAAGCTGAATAACGCAGTATTGTGCGATGGTGCCATCAACATATTTTTTTCTTAGTAAATCTCTCTCTAAGCTATTCATAAATCATATCTTTACATTGTACACGCCATTAACTGATATATTGTATGAACTGGATTGAATAAACTTATTCTAAATACAGAGTTCTATGTGTATGGATAACCACAAACCAGAGATATTGAAACATATGTTAAATGTCTCTGCACAAACCTTCACATGTACCGCCATTGGGTCCCTTATAGCCAAAGTTGCAAACACATCCTGATAATATCTGGGCCGGGGCATTAGTATGAGAATTGGCTGGGCAAGGAAGGCAAGCTCTCTCCCCATTCTTGTAAGTGTCTATTGGACAAGCTACAAATAACAAGACTTGGACATTTTAAAACGTTTAAATATTACGCATAATTACACAATAATTGTAAAACATGATGTGTACTTGAAATAAATGCACGCGCCAGGAATATCATTGTGAATATATTCTACCCGTCAAATTAAATCTTGTGATTCGTTAGGATTTAGATAGAGAGTTTATAATGAAAACAACTACCATATAAGGGTTATTTATATTTTGCCTGAGCATGTTCTAGATGTCATGCATTTGTGATGGAACAGAGAAAGATTTTGTCTTTAGGAGGCAAAATAAAGCGAAAAAATATTGCACTGAACAATCTTCTAAGGACATTTATTTTATATGATTTATATTGAATATATCATTGGCGTACGTTCACACAGGGCATCGGTTCCCTCCCAGTTGCCATCGGGTTGACATGTTCTCGTTGCACTTCCTTTCTGCAAGACATAGCCGGGAGAACACGTGAACACACACATGTCCCCAACCCTGTCCCCGCACTTAGAGATGGTTCCTTTGTCTGGGGCCAGAATTGGACCACATCGCACCTCTGCAACACGCCAAATAAACATTATCCTATACAGAGAAACCGATCCAATAATAAGTTTAAATAATTTTTATTATTTATATATATATATAAATAATAAAAATTATATATAATAATAATAATAATAATAATAATAATAATAATAATAATAATAATAATAATAATAATAATAATAATAATAATAATAATAATAATAATAATAATAATAATAATAATAATAATAATAATAATGATAATAATAATAATAATAATAATTTGCATTGTGCTTATACATTTTCACCTTCATTACAACATCTCCCTTTGTGCCCCACTATATATTGATAAATCCTTCATATTTCTGTTTGCTGATTGATAAAATAAAACTTGAAATTCTTTTAGTCATGTAGACTCACCAACACAGGGTCCGCCGTGGGGTCCGGTGTACCCGGTCTGACATGTGCACATCTTGACGCTTGTACTCGCCTCCACGGCTGTCTGGGATCCCTTGGGACACGGGAAGCACTTTCCATCACTGCTCATGAAGGTGTTCTTGGGACAAGCTGTACGGTGCACATCAGAAAAACAATATGTATTGTACATGTGCAGACAGGAATATCTAAATGTGCTTGTACTTCATAGGAAATTTTAATTTTGATAAATAATATCAGAGACATTTAATACATCTAAATACGTTTAAATATCTCTGATAATATTAAATATATTGTTATCTGTGCAATATTAGTTTTACAATAAAAGCTGTTTAATCAACACAGACGATTGCCAATGCAACTATTTGATATTTAAGATTATTATTATTTTCATTTTACTTATTTATTTATTTTTTCTTTATTTTTTCTTTATTATTTATTATTTATTTTTTTTAAATTTTATTTATTTTTTCTTCTTCTTTGTCGGGGGGGGGGGGGTTATTTTGATGAAAACCCCCTCCAGCCGCAGATGTTATAAGAGGGGTATTTACGTTTGCATTTGGGTGGTTTGGCACTCCAGTGCCCTGTAGCCTGACACATGGAGACAGACTGACCCTCCACCTGGTAGCCGTCCTGGCAGGAATAGGTAATATTGTAGGGATAATCATAGATGTTTCCATCTTTGTTGGTATGTTCTGGTACCGTAGGAGCTCCGCAGCTTATGCCTGAAGTTATTTGCAATAATACTATCTTTATACATACGAAATGTGCATTTGTTAAAAAGCTGATTTATTTAGTTTTATTTTGTTAATTAAAGCTAGTACAATATTTTCCCCTCAGTTATTTTGAGAGATATTTGATTTTGTATTTACATCTACATCTACATCTACATCTACATCTATATATATATATATATATATATATATATATATATATATATATATATATATATATATATATATATATATATATATATATATATATATATATATATATATATATATATATATATATATATATATATATATATATATATATTCAGATTACATAATTATATTACAATATATATCAGCAATGTATACCCCATGATAGCTGTAAGAGAGAGAAATCTATGATAAATATGATATAAGCTATAATAAATATGATATATAAATATGAAATAAAAGGCAGAATGTGATTACTTTTGCAGGTAGGTTCAGTGGTGTTCCACACTCCATCCTCCGTGCACTTGAGAACCTTGCCGGCGTCTGGCTGCAGAAGGTAACCGTTGTCACAGCTAAATATCGCCACTGACCCAGAGCGCGACTTCCGGATCTGAACATTTCCGTTCTTAGGAACTAATGGCGCTTCACACGTGATCTCTATAAATAAAAAATAAATGAATTATATGATTTGTCACAATATTAAAGCATTCATGAAATGAGGTTTTCAACCACTTTTCCTTGCACCATATAAATGTTTATACCCCAAACCTTTTAATCAAATGTTATTACTCATCATATTTCCCCGACAATAAATATTTGTTCCATTTAAAATTGGATGAGTTTTCTGTTAAAATCCAAATCATCCATTGGGCACTTTGTCAACAAGCTTTGCAAACACCTGCTTAGTAAAATTTTGCTAACTATGGGGCACTTTCAGATTGGGAAAATGGAGTGATTTGGCTAACAGAGCCCTGTTTGTCCATTGGTACCGGCCTAACACCCTGACAGACCACAATGGAGGTCACATGCTTGTATACATGTGACCACCTGGTGATCAAAAGAGTACAGCCAAAACACAACCATTGTCGGTATATTTTGGTTAATTTTAGTGAGATAGCTTAGTTGTATCACAGTTTTATGGCCACATAAGCATATCCCAAACCTCTGTAATTTGCCTGTGACCTCTGTAGCTTTATGAATGCTTTAAACAAGACGAATGTGCCACAGGCTCAGTTGAGTACATTCCTAACCCTTGAATTCTGGTCCCACAACTCCCTCAGTTGTCTTTAAAAAGAATGAAATCTAACAAGGTGAGATTTATCTTGGCCACTTAATGATAGAATCAACGTGAGGACTTTGCATGATATTTTGTCCATGATTTGATGATATTTTAGGTTGCAGAGTAGTGACAGTTGTGAAAATCTTATGTGACATAATTGCTGGCATTACCAAAGAAGAAACCTTTTAAGACAAGCCCTTGACAAAAATGAACGGTTTGGTATCTATTTTAACGTTACCTTATTTATCCTTGGGTCACTAGGTCAAATGAATGATGGTAAACCCATATTGGAACAGAGCGATTGCTAGATTAAAGCAAATTTCAAGGGGGTTCGATTGGATATGTCCCTGTAAACAACTTAGGGGTAAGTTTGTTTGTTTGTTTGTTTGGGGTTTTAAATCACTTTCAACATTATTTCAGTCATTTCGTGATGAGACCTACTTGTAGCAGATAATGCTGCCTCACTGAATTGTCATGTCGCAGGTCCTTGACATGACAACCCACCCAGTCGCAAGGGCAAGGGTGTGATATTGAATCATGAGCTCAATCTCGACATGGCCGGGGATTGAACCAACGACCTTTGGATCACCGCAGAATTATTATTCATAATTAATATTCACATATATAGCATACCATGTCACTTAGCAAATGGATATCAAGCCGAACCACATGTCATGTTAAATTAAACGGGCAAATTTGCCTATCAATAACTAGACGTCCATTAAAATGGAATGGTCGGTACTTTTTTCATCCCACTTTAAAACTGTTGCACACATGTAAAAAAACCCAAATATAAATGATAAATAACATATTGTTACATACGTTCACACTTTGGTATTCGGCCAAACCATGTTCCGGATGCAAGGCATTGCAGACTGGAGGAACCCAGAAGCTTGTAACCCTCAGTGCAGGTGAAGGTCACTTTAGATCCAAATGTTAGACTGTGCCCTTCACGGTCACCATTCTCCGGGAATCCAGGATCAGGACATTTAATGGCTGAAACCAAAAAGTTCAGATATGTCTAAAAATGCATATAAATCTATGTATTGGTTATTATTAGCCAAATAAGATTTTAAGTTTTTTTTCCATTCTTACACCCTTAAAAAAAAGTTTTATTTTGAATAAAAGATTTCCAACTCACGTTTACAACGGGGCTCATAGTCTGACCACTTTCCCTTGTTCCCAGGTCCGTGCTGGCAAGTCCTTGACTCGGGACCATATAACTTATAACCCTCCTTACATTCAAATATGATACTCTCCCCATAAGCGTAACCATCCTTGGGGTTTAACACCACCACATTGACATTGTGAACATCACTCACACATTGGATACCTGAGATATAAAACACATGTATTGTTTTCTCCTATGAACGCCAGTGTTATTGTACACCTTTTTGTTATATTGTTATGAACAAAGCTTGATTTGCAAAAAAAAAAAAAAAATTGATTAAAAAGAATTAAATAAAATAAAGCACATGTATTAATATATGAAAACATGTTCTTGATGTGCTTTAAGATGACAGCCCTCATGAACACCAGGTGATGCATAGCCCATAATAAACTATTGCAGGGCATTCGGTGAAATTACAAGAAATACAAGGAACTTGACAATTAGGAATGCCTCTCTTGGTAACATGGGACTCCAAGGCCAGAATCTTAACTGAAAATCAGAATTATGCCAGTGTTTTCAGCCAACGGAATAAGCATTTCTGTAATTTGCTTTTTTTTTGCATTTAAATAAATCCGGTAGACCCATTCATTTTGTACAAATATATATTTTGATAGTTTTTTTAATATAAAATAGACAAATTAAATAGCTATGTTCTTTTGATGAACTTGACACTTACTTAAACATTTTGGAACTGGCCTGGACCAATGTCCATTTTCTTTGCATACAGTTTGGTCATCACCCTGCATAGCGAAACCTTCCTCACACGAGAACGTTGCGCGAGAGTTGACCTTCGCAGGCCAGGAGTTTGTAATACGTCCATTCTCTGGGCGTCCAGGGAACGAGCAATGAATCTCTGAAAATATACTCATAATTTACAAAGCTAGAAGACTTTCTTCACCTTTCTTCATATATATATATGAATGATATAATATCAGGAAGTCATTTGAAGCTAGCTGCGCATATTATGCCTATTACAATTACTTCAGATCATTAAATACTCCAAAATATAACATCATATTTTCACTATGCGTCATTTCTTCAATGTTTATATCTCATATTTATATCTCAAATATGCCAGTTCATTCTTTTTTGCGTTTGTGTGTGTGTGTGACTAAAGTAGCAAAAACTATGGCGGGGATATATATATATATATATATATATATATATCTCTCTCTCTCTCTCTCTCTCTCTCTCTCTCTATATATATATATATATATATATATATATATATATATATATAATAATAATTGGCATTATGCTTATACATGTGCTTATACATTTTCACCTTCATTACAACATCTCCCTTTGCGCCCCACTGGGCAGGCACATCCGTTTCCGCTTATCCAGCCGCCGTGGGGACATCCGGCATTGCACGGTGCATTCTGGGAGTCTGTATGTGGACATGTAAATTTGCCAAGTTCCTTACAGTATGAATGGTCAGTCTTTGTTCTCCTTCTAGTGCGGGATCCTTTTCCACACCTGTAAAATCCCAGTTGGAAAAAACTTAATAAAATATGTGATAACATGTGATAATTGACACAATTAGTCGTTCTGTCTATGTATCATTTATAACGCAGAACACCACATTATAATTGTAGATATCTTTAGATACATAAAGATAACCTGAGCTTTCTATATGACAAAGTGTAACTCAAGTGAAATGGAAAGGTTGATAAGAGAGGTTGCAATACCAGAAACGGGAGATATTAAACATGAGAGGGGTAGCAAAAGACTTATTGCAGTGGTTATATAATGTTCCTTTGGTCTAGTGTGAAAGAGGGCACATTCGCAATTTTGTTAAACTTGTCAATGAAACGATATAAGTATTTTCCCCATATTGTAGAATGGAATCAGATATATACCGGTAAACATTTGCGGACACCAGCTGTTCAACAATGCATTTGCGTCAACATTTAATAATGTCTGTCACTAGTTTTTTTTACTTTTCAAATTAATGTATTTTTATGATTATAGCAATCTATAAGTGGATTATAGCAATCTATAAGAAATTATATTTCATATATTTTATTGTATATAAATACAACGTATATTATATTATGTATATATGAAACTTGAAAATATTATGTGTGCACAATTTAAAGTCTAGCCAGTCTTCATATTGCTTAAACCTCCCCGTTTCAGCTTTAAAAAAATTTAATTTAATCTTGGGCTGATTTTGATAAATAAGGACTCTACATGATCGCATTTGACAGATCAAGATGATAGGGCATAAATGTTTGTACCAAATCCGCGATATAGGGTTTTTATTTTCAAGATCTTTCAAAGGTCACTTCAAGGTCACAGGTCAGCAATCAGTGGTGCATGTATCATTTGTATCATTTGTTCCAAAACAGTAAACTGCGGACTCTTTTAAGAGTAGATTGAAAACGCACCTGTTCAGAAAATCTGGTAATATGAAATTGCAGAGGTGCAAATTAATATAAACCATAGTTTTGGCAATAATTGGAATAAAAAGAAGTCGTCTTGACGTTGCAAGCAAGGTAGACACCGTTGCGTGAGTCTACGAGATGCACAATTTTTTCAACTGAATATTACACATATAAAAGACCACAGTTTCGTCAATGATTGGATTAGAAAGATGATTTAACCTGCAGTGAAGACGTCTTGATGTTGGGAGCAAGGTAAATACAGTTCCGTGAGGCTATGAGATGCACAATTCTTTCAACTGAATATTTTATATACATAAGACCATACCTTTATCAACAATTGGAGTAGAAAGATCATATTGACGTTGCAAGCAAGATAAACATGATGACGTCATACAGGAAAGTGTCATCATAGTGACGTCAGACAGGAAAGTGTTTTCATAGTGATGTCATAGTGATGTCAGCATAATGACATCATGGTAGCATCATAAATTATGTTAATATGCTCATGTTCAATACTGCTGTTACCTTTTGGTGAGCTCCTCCCTCTGTACTGATTAAAATACTGGTTTTTGGCTATTTTGACTAATAATAAAAGAAATATATGCTATGTCCCTTCCACCTTTCTTAATATTTCATCTTTTTCTTTCCAATGAGCCCAAGATCAAGCAGATTGGTGCAGCGGATGCTGCATATGAATTAATTAATGACTTTATCATTCCTATTCATATTCATATTCATATTTATATTCATATTCATATTCATATTCAAATTATTATTATTATCATTATTATTATTATTATTATTATTATTATTATTATTATTATTATTATTATTATTATTATTATTATTATTATTATTATTATTATTATTATTATTATTATTATTATTATTATTATTATTATTATTATTATTATTATTATCATCATCATCACCATCATCATCATCATTATCATCATCATCATCATCATTATCATTATTATTAAAAAAGAGAGGCCTAATGGTGTCATTTTGAGGACCTCAAGAAAACAAGTGTGACTGTCTATCCTAAATTGGCCGCTTACAATGAGGCAAGGGTCAAGTCCCATCTCAATTAAGTCAAGGACCATTGACTGATAATAATCGTGACACTATTAAGTAACATACGGGACACTGCAGTGGGACCAGGCTTGCCATTCAGAGACGCAGTTATTGGTACACCACAGCCTCAACTCCTGTAGCCTCTTCTGCTTCTCTTGCTCGGCCATCTTCTCATAATCAGCTAAAAACCGTCAAATAGTTTCAACTGTGAACTGTGACATGGTAGGCAATAGGCAATAATATATCTTTTCAGAGTGATATGCATGATATTACCCTAAAGAATATAATAGATTTGTTTTGTGCTGGCAGATGTACCTATTGGTCAGTTTATGTGCCAGACATGTTGGTCAATTCAGATTTGATGATATTTTTGTGAGCAAGGAAAGTATTTATGACTTGGGGGAATTCCAAACTTTGAATGAGATCAAAAACAAGGTAATGACTGCAGAGGTAGTAAACGAATACTACCTATGTAATGTAGAGTAATATATTAATTAATGCAGATATCACAGCGTAGAATATCTTAATGACCAATAATGCAAAACATCTCAATGACCAATAATGCAAATGCCACAAAACAGAATGGATCGATTAGCCATAGCCCTAACCTATTTCTATAGCACACAAACTTTTAGAAGAAAATATCCATATAGGTTATATTTTTGCTTGGATAATGGAATAATTGAGTAAACTTACGTCCCCCACCGCCTCCCTCACACCCCAGCGACACCTGGATCCAGGACAGGAAACTAAGTAGACCAACGAGATAAGCCTTGATATCCATGGTGAACACCCTGCAAGGAGAGAAAGAAAGAAATATCCAAATTCTGCACATCCAAAGCACCACAGATGTAGAAGTTTCATTTTGAGGTGAACATCCTTTCCTTTAGAGGTCGACTGTCATCATATTGAAAGTACTCGGCAAGATGTTTTATTTTGAGGGGACCGAGGCAATATCTCAAGCTAGTGGGTCTCATGAAATGACTAAAATAATTTTGAAAGTGATGTAAAACCCCAAACAGACAAAAACCACCAAAAGTAGGCAAGCTCTACTATACAAATTTACATGTCAAAAGTAATTTTTTTAAAAGCGTAATGTGACCAATTGGATATTTGGCTGCAACAAATAGACCAAAGTGCAGGAACTTTGGAGAGAATATATTGAAAAAGATCATTCAGCACTGACAGGAATATAGTCTTCTTGTTACATATTGTTTTTTTTTGCCTTTAGGTTCTTAATGATTATGGAACTAATGAGGTAAAAAGGGACAGTGGTTTTTATTATTCTAATGGCCCAAATTTAATTGATTATCTCCCATGTTTTCACTGTTTTGTGTTATGAGTCAATAGATTTGAAAAAAAAACAACATTTTAGCCCCTTCAAGCCAGTTGCAAGCTGACACTGACCATCTCCCTCTAGCGGCAGATATATATTGACCTGATTGGAGATCTAGTAAGCTAGAGCCCGTAAAGAGGATCTGAGCAGCCCCTTCTCAGTATAGTCGAGGAGCCAGCCCCCAATTTTGGGGAGTTTCGTCTGACGGAAAGCAAACCGCAATTTGAAGTGCTACACATATAGCAGGTGGCCTTGGGTTTCTCAAACGATATTTGGTTTTTTCAAATTGTGGGGTCTTTCAAAAGATACAGCTGTTTCCATGGCAACCATTTACATTTTATTGGGATTCTAGAAAAAGGTACATTTTCATCTCTAGCTTTACATTGAATATGTATTTCTCAACAAAATCAGGTGGGACACATGGCAGCATATTTGAAAATTATGTAAAATTTGAATTTTTATAGAATTCATGGTTACCATGGCAACAGAATACTTCAAATTTTCATAAAAATATCAAATATGATCTCAAATACTCTCATTTATTATTAAGATTACAATTATTCAATCACATTTGACCATCAGTTGCTAGCTGTCAACATCTCACTTGTGAGTCATATTTAGGTGATAATTTATCAAACACTGTTGCTATGGTAACCAAAAGAAATTTTAACTGAAGGCAAAATCATGAAAATTAAGTCATTTTTTGCATTTTATGAATTGTAGATCTTAATAATGGACATTATGATTCACCATTAGCCTAAAATAAATGTCCATGATACCGAGCAATATTTCCAATGCTTTAACCTATATTTGACCTTGATATTTAAATCCATGACCTTGACCTTTGAAATTAGAAAAAATGATTATTTTCTAGAAATATAGCTTGTCTTATGATTATTTTCTATGAAATATAGCTTGATTCAGCAAAACAAAATTCACAATAAATATATTTATGAAGTAGAATAGAGAGAGAATCATCTTGACCTGGATGACCTTGCCAAAACAAAGAATTTTCACCTTTTTCACATTATTTGCCTTTGATATATTTTAGATCTTAATTATGGACATTATGATTCAACACTGGCCTCAAATTAATGTCCATTATACCTAGCAATATTTCCAATGCTTTAACGATGGTGAATGATAATGCTTTAACAATGGTGAATGATAATGTCCATAATTAAGATCTAAAATATATAAAAGGCAAAAAATGTGAAAAAGGTGAAAATTCTTTGTTTTGGCAAGGTTGTCCAGGTCAAGATGATTATTTTTCTAAAATATGTTTATTGTGAATTAGAAAAAAATGCCAGTTATGACTATTTTCTGTGAAATATAGCTTGATTCAGCAAACCATAATTCACAATAAATATATATGTGAAGTTGAATAAAAAATCATCTTGACCTGGATGACCTTGCCAAAACAAAGAATTTTCATCTTTTTCACATTTTTTGCCTTTCATGAATTTTAGATCTAAATTGTGGACATTTTGATTCACCACTACCCTCAAATTAATGTCCAAGATAGATACCTAGTAATATTTCCAATGCTTTAACCTATACTTGACCTTGACATCTAAATATATGACCTTGACCTTTGAAATAAGAAAAAAATGGCAGTTATGACTAATTTCTATGAAATATAGCTTGTTTTATGACTATTTTCCATGAAATATAGCTTGATTCAACAAAACATAGTTTGCAATAAATATATTTGTGAAGTCAAATAGAAAAAAAATCATCTTGATATGGATGACCTTGCCAAAGCAAAGGATTTACACTTTTTGACATTTTTTGCATTTTACAAATTAGGTATCTTAATTTTGGACATTTTGATTCACCATTAGCCTCAAATAAATGTCCATGATATCTAGCAATTTTTCCTATGCTTTAACCTGTATTTGACCTTGATATTTAAATATATGACCTTGACCTTTGAAATTAAGATTATTAGATTAGATTTAGTTATGACTATTTTTTTGCAATATTGCTTGTTTTATGACAATTGTTTTATTTATTATTAAGATTACAATTATTCAATCACATTTGACCATCAGTTGCTAGCTGTCAACATCTCACTTGTGAGCCATATTTAGGCTATAATTTATCAAACACTGTTGCCATGGTAACTAAAAGAAATTTCAACTGAAGGCAAAATCATGAACATTAAGTCATTTTTCGCATTTTATGATTCACCATTAGCCTCAAATAAATGTCCATGATAAATGTATGCCCTTGACCTTTGAAATTAGAAAAAATGCCGGTTATGACTATTTTAATGAAATATAGTTTGTTTTGTGATTATTTCCCATGAAATAAGAATTGCACAAACGAAGCACATCTCAGATATATTCCTGCTGTCTTGTTTAAACTGAAAAACATTATTTGTCAATATCCAGGACAAATTTGTGAAGTAATACAAGTTTTCCCATGTTGATATATTTTGATACATGTTTACCAGGAAGTGAGTCCAGTACGTGCATCATGGCACCATTCCCATACATTTGTTTTCATTATATTTATTAAAAGTATTATTATTATTATTTATGTCTTGTAGTGAAGTAATAGAACACAAGTGAATCTAATTTACCAGATTGAGGATATCTACTTATACCTGATGATGACTTACTCTGCTCTGTTTGAATCTTGAATGTTTAATGCTTTTTAAGCTTTTAAGAATAACTTATTGTCCTTACCAAAGTACTCCCAATAAGAACAAAGTGCTATATTTTGATAGATATCTCTTGATTTATCAAAGCCTTGCAACTGATTAACATATTTTCACCTTTCCTAATTACTGTCGTTTACGTTCACATTAATTAACATTCCTTCAGAAGATCAGGAAAGAAATATTTATGCTTTTACATTGGTTTTCACAATAAAATGATTTCAGTCAAATATATGTTTTGAAAAGAAAATATATCAAATAATAATGATAGGATTCCAGAACTAGTTGTATATGCACATACCTTAGTTACTCTGTCCCAAAGATTAATCAACCAGTGCGTCGTGATATGCTGCTCTCATTAGGCACAACTGGACTACGGAAGTCAGTCATCTGTGCAAACCTCCTAATTCTGTCTGGTGTGCTCTCAAAGTATCTCATCTTACAGCAGCCGCTTCCTCATTGGCACAACTGAAAAATAGGTCACAGTGAAACCAGGATGTGATTGGTAAAGAAAACAGGATGTAGGCAAGGATTCTGAGATTTGATCCAATTCTCTAAGGTAATGAATACACTTAAATCAGGATTTTATATAATAAGGAAGTACACAGTGGTTAGAAAAATACGTAGAGCTTTAATTTATGGCACGTTTGTTGATCATATAATTATTTGGTCATGCTTTTCTGAAATGTTCTGTATCTATTTAATTTGGTTATTGATGAATTTATTTTTTATCATTTATCATTATCATTTTTTATCATTTTTATCATCTTTATAAATTGACAGTATTAAAACATTGAAAAACGTTATTTCTTCCTATATCATTCCTAACAAAACTGTTTACAAAATAAAACTAAAAAACCTGTATAAAAAATATCAAATGATTCTACAACCCATATATATATATATATATATATATATATATATATATATATATATATATATATATATATTATAATATATAAGAAAAAATTATAAAAACAAGTGGTCTTTCATTCCTAGAGTCAAGCAAACAGTGTTATATAAATGTTCTTTGGTTATGGATAATTAGATAATCATGCTGATACCAAATACTATTAGAATTATCGCGGCTATTCATCCTATACCAGTATCCGCATTTGGTTAAGTGATAGAATAGGCACATAGAGTTCAGTTATGGAATTCATACATTTTTAGTTATAACAAGAATGTCTGTACTCTCCTTAGCAGATCCAGGATTGATACCTGGCTCTGCAAGTAAACAACATGTTCAAATCTTTGAGTGAGTGCTTAGAGGCCACACCCAGTGCAAGCAACCAATAGATACTGTGTAAAATATTGTGTGACATGTATTAACACAGCCAATTATTGTCATTGTTTTGATTGGGCGGACATTGAGTGTGTGTGTTAGACAATCCTTGTCCAAATATTAGGACAATCAAGGTTCTCTCGTTGAAATGGGTTTGTACAGTGGGTGAATGATGTCACTAATTATTGGAGGATTGCTCTGATTGGTTCATGTAAATATAGAACAGGGAAACCCCAAACAACCCCAAACATATTTCCAATGATGTAGGACTGGAATTCCGACCAAAGCATACAGGCACCTGTTTCACATATGAGCTGAGGCCTGTGCCTAAAGGGTTAACCCGTTGTCCTTGTAAATCTGTGACTGGGTGGGCTGTAATGTCAAGGACCTGCGACATTACAATTCAGTGAGGTAGCACTATATCTGCTACAAGTAGGTCTCATCACGAAATGACTGAAATAATGTTGAAAGTGATGCTAAACCCCAAACAAACAATCAAACAAACCTGTCTGTGGATTATGCAAACAACCCTGCAGAAAAAGTATTTTTCATGCCTATTGGGGCAGAGGTACCCTACCTCGCCATCCAGAGTAGAATGTCCGTAATCCTTTTAAGATTGATTATATAAATCCGTAGGGCCGTACAATGTTCACTATCTTTATCTCACTCAGAGCAATCTGAGCACAGAAGAAAATCTGAACTCTATTTCCAGTCATGAGAGTCATGCCCTCCCAAATATCTTACATTCAGAATTGACCATCCACAGGTCACGACCTGTAATCAGTCCGTTTTTAAAAATATTAATTAAATATGTTTATCAGGATTGTTCACAGTTACTTGTCAAACTGTTTGTTGAGCTAGAATTAAACTGTGTTAATGAATCTATCGGGGGTGGGACGTGGCTTAGTTGCTAAAGGTCCGGGGTTTAAATCCTAATCCAGCCAGTCTCCATGACTGGTTCTTAAAAGCTGTGGTTTGTGTTAGCACATTTATTCGATAATGCAAGAGAAAGATCTCCGGTCACCCTTTAACAAATGAGTAGGGTATTGAGATATCATTTGGAGGTGATAGGTGTTAGCTATCATGAGTGTCTTTGATACACATTTATTTTTCTGAATTTCAATAAGTAAACGACCATCCCAGTCTTTGAAGTAATTTAATTTTTCTTCACATTGAATTTTCTCATCTTGATAAACTGTAAGTCCCTCTTCAGTGCTGCATGTTGTGGTAAAATAAAGTAAAAAAAAAGAAAAAAATTTCATGGTCGGTATTGAATCATCACATCTTTATAACAATGTCATAATGACACATTTGACATTTGATATATTCATGCATTTTTAGGAAAATGGATTCATAAAAGATAAATTGTTCAATACTATCAGAGGACACATACTTCCCAACCCCTAACGGCACTGTACAAACCAAAAACAGGAACATTTTCTTTAAGAATGGATTGGCCACGGGCCGTGGCGCAGTTGGTTAGAGCGCCAGCTTATTAGCACAAGTTCCTCTGCGGTGATCCAAAGCTTGTGGGTTCGATCCCCGGCCGTGCCGAGATTGAGTTCATGATACAATTTCACATATGAGCTGAGGTCTGTGCCAAAGGGTTAACCCGTTGTCCTTGTAAATCTGTGACCGGAAGGATTGTCTTGTCAAGGACCTGCAGCACTATATCTGCTACAAGTAGGTCTCATCACGAAATGACAAATAATGCTGAAAGTGATGTAAAACCTCCAACAAACAAACAAACTGTGCAACATACAATTTTGCCTTACCTGAGGCCTTGTAATCCATTAACCTTGCCAGGGTATTTGAATTATTTGCGCTGTAGACATTTTTCTTAAGGTACCTCTAATGGTACATGGGATTTTCCCATTATGGTTAGCACCTTTCTAAGGTTGTAGTTTCAGGATGCCATCATGTCTAATAGAAAGTCTTATATACACCCCAGTTATATACACCCCAGTTATATACACCCCAGTTATATACACCCCAGTTATATGTACCCCAGTTATATGCACCCCAGTTATATACACCCCAGTTATATACACCCCAGTTATATACACTCCAGTTATATACACCCCAGTTATATACACCCCAGCTATATGCACCCCAGTTATATACACCCCAGTTATATACACCCCAGTTATATACACCCCAGTTATATACACCCCAGTTATATACACCCCAGTTATATACACCCCAGTTATATACACTCCAGTTATATACACCCCAGTTATATACACCCCAGTTATATACACCCCAGTTATATACACCCCAGCTATATGCACCCCAGTATGTGTCCTTGGGACTTGCATCTTTTGTGATCCATAATGATATTACCATTTGAAGACAGAGGAAAAACGTAGTTGTCGTCAAAGCTTTACTCTATGCTTTACAATGCTTTACTACTGTTTTATTATGAAAGTTCGGTTCAGTCCTTGAATAAATCAAGCCACCAGAACCCTTGAATCACTTCTTTTAATACAAGTTCCTCAGAGCGCAATTTTGGCAAAATGTGTGGCATATCAAACGTTTAGGCTTGGTGGTCCAGTATTAGCCAATTATATACAATGATATTGCATATTTCCCACCATCTTCTGCCTTCTTTTTTATCAGTTTCAAGATGCGCCTCATTTTCATAATTGCTATTAAACATATTTTAATTGAGTGTAGTCAAAACGTTTATGTTATTGCCATTTTAGGCACTAAATGACATCAACAGTTGAATATGCTTTTAAGGCACCATTCATTAATTCCTTTTCAAAATTTCAGTTGGATTATCTTCTCAAAGAAATGGCCCAGTGCCTTCCATATTCTCTTGGCAGAATAACAATGTACCTGTTTAACAGGTCAAAGTGTTTTCCTATATTTTGAACTGGTCTTATACTCTGCATTACATAGGTAGTATTCAATTACTACCTCTGCAGTCATTGCCCTGTTTTTGATCTCATTCAAAGTTTGAAAATCCCAGAGTCATAAATACTTGCCTCGCTCAAAAAGATATCATCAAAACTGAATTGACCAACATTAGGTCATAAACTGTAACCAGGTGTCTGGCACATATACTGACCAATCAGTACAACTGCCAGTACAAAACAAATCTATTTAGTATATTCTTTCACTAATGAGTTGACAGCCAGATTTTTTCTAAATATCAATGACTTGCGCTCGATTCTGTGCACCATCAGTAGAAATGACATACATAGGCATATAACGTTTTCACAGGGTGGGACACATCCATAAATGATACATGACTGAATGTGGACCTTTGTAGGCTATTTTTATATTGCCTGTGATCTTGAAGTGACATTCGAATGACTTTGAAAATGAAACTTCTATTTTTGTGGATTTAAATATAAATATAAATATTCAATCATCTGCATCTTTCAAAAACGAGCTCCTAGAGTCTTTATTCATCAAAATCCGTTCAAAATTAACAATATTAGAGAAATTTATAATTTTGGACCAATCTGCAAAGGAAATTAGAGCAAAGTTTGATATGATGAGCTATTTTGAAAAAATTTCTATAATAAAAACTAATCCTAAGTGTACATCAAAAATGACAATAAACTCTGAAAGTATGTGAAAATGTGCTAAAATTTGCAAAAGAAAAAACATCAGATGACAAGAAATGTATTAAATGTAGCCACTAATGGATTAACTCATTTAAAAGCTGATTTCTGTGTGCAAATATTCATATATTTTATTTTTTTTCTTCAATTAAAGAAAGGTGCTAAAATTATCTCTTGAATATGTATATAAATTGTAGAATGAGTTCGATTTTTGGCGCCATTTATGCTGGGTGAAAGTCACACCATGTACCCATTGCAATAGGAAGTTTTGGTGCAACCCATTTCATATTCAATGTCTCCCATTTCTAGTGATGACATTTATAGCTTTGGTGCAAGGGACTGATAGGATAGAGAAGTCCTGCTATGGAGGGCACATGTCTTGATGTCACTCTAACATTTTTAGTTTTTCAGACAAACCAGAAATTCATGTCTTGGAAATGACTTTCACGTCTTTGAAGTAAATTGTGAAATGGTATTTTTACGACCCTATCATCAAAAATGGTCATATCAGGTCGACTTTCAAGCCTTTTAACCAGTGTAATGTAACACTGCTGGCAATGGGAAGCGAATTCACAACCTCCCGTCTTGAAAAGCACGTCAGTAGGACATGATTATCTGGTTGCCAACAAGTTTCAAACAAGTGATGTGCCTAATAAGACGGTTGTTTTTGTATAGTTGTGTCAGGAGTGCATCTGTGAGTTCAATAGTACCAGTCAAATGAAGCTTTTAGTGAACAATAACGTCATAAATGTAAGCTTTTTTAAGAGATATTAAAATGATTAAATTGCTTCACATTCTTGGTGAGATATAATAACATAACCATGCATAAAATCATTAGCCAATGCGCAGGATATCTATTTATTCAGAACAATTACACATCGTTAATGACCATTAGGCCTGTCTATGTTTGCCCTCGTCGTGATCACAGGATGACAATGTCCTCCACATTACAACTCCTCCCACAGGAACAATAACCAGAGTCCTCCATCTTGGAAACGAGGTCAGCTGCTAACTGTTGTCTCTGGTTTTGACTCAGATCCTGTTTAGCGACTACAAAGTAGGCATCGTCTCCTTCCATTCGTAAACCAGGGAAAAACTCCTCTGGAAAATTTGATATAAAGTTAAATTTGATATAAAGTTAAATTTGATTTAAAGTTAAATTTGATATAAAGTTAAATTTGATATAAAGTTAAATTTGATAAAAAGTTAAATATGATAAAAAGTTAAATTTGATAAAAAGTTAAATTTGATAAAAAATTAAATTTGATAAAAAGTTAAATTTGATATAAAGTTAAATATGATATAAAGTTAAATATGACATAAAGTTAATATGATATAAAGTTAAATATGATATAAAGTTAAATATGATATAAAGTTGATATATAGTTAAATTTGATGATATAAAGTTAGATTTGATATAAAGTAAGTTTTGATATAAAGTTAAATATGATATAAAGTTAAATATGATATAAAGTTAAATATGATATAAAGTTTAATATAATATAAAGTTTAATTTGACATAAAGTTAAATATGATATAAAGTTAAATTTGATATAAAGTTACAAACAGGAACTGATGATCTGCACAGATGGGTTTGTTTTGCAATATGACATGACGAAAATAATGGTTACAGGAATGTAGGATTTTTATCATTTTATTTTCACCAATAAACAAGAAAAAGTGGTGTTAAATTTGATATAAAGGTTAAATTTGATATAAAGTTAAATTTGATAAAAAGTTAAATTTGATATAAAGTAAAATTTGATATAAAGTTAAATTTGATATTAAGTTAAATTTGATATTAAGTTAAATTTGATATTAAGTTAAATTTGATTTAAAGTTAAATTTGATATAAAGTTGAATTTGATAAAAAGTTAAATTTGATATAAAGTTAAATAATATGATATAAAGTTAAATATGATAAAAAGTTAAATATGATATAAAGTTAAATATGATATAAAGTTAAATATGACATAAAGTTAATATGATATAAAGTTAAATATGATATAAAGTTAAATATGATATAAAGTTCAATTTGATATAAAGTTCAATTTGATATAAAGTTCAATTTGATTTAAAGTTAAATTTGATAAAAAGTTAAATTTGATATAAAGTTAAATTTGATTTAAAGTTAAATTTGATATAAAGTTAAATTTGATATAAAGTTAAATTTGATATAAAGTTAAATAATATGATATAAAGTTAAATATGATAAAAAGTTAAATATGATATAAAGTTAAATATGATATAAAGTTAAATATGACATAAAGTTAATATGATATAAAGTTAAATATGATATAAAGTTAAATATGATATAAAGTTGATATATAGTTAAATTTGATGATATAAAGTTAGATTTGATATAAAGTAAGTTTTGATATAAAGTTAAATATGATATAAAGTTAAATATGATATAAAGTTAAATATGATATAAAGTTTAATATAATATAAAGTTTAATTTGACATAAAGTTAAATATGATATAAAGTTAAATTTGATATAAAGTTACAAACAGGAACTGATGATCTGCACAGATGGGTTTGTTTTGCAGTATGACATGACGAAAATAATGGTTACAGGAATGTAGGATTTTTATCATTTTATTTTCACCAATAAACAAGAAAAAGTGGTGTTAAATTTGATATAAAGGTTAAATTTGATATAAAGTTAAATTTGATAAAAAGTTAAATTTGATAAAAAGTTAAATTTGATATAAAGTTAAATTTGATATAAAGTTAAATTTGATATTAAGTTAAATTTGATATTAAGTTAAATTTGATTTAAAGTTAAATTTGATATAAAGTTGAATTTGATAAAAAATTAAATTTGATATAAAGTTAAATAATATGATATAAAGTTAAATATGATAAAAAGTTAAATATGATATAAAGTTAAATATGATATAAAGTTAAATATGACATAAAGTTAATATGATATAAAGTTAAATATGATATAAAGTTAAATATGATATAAAGTTGATATATAGTTAAATTTGATGATATAAAGTTAGATTTGATATAAAGTTAGATTTGATATAAAGTTAAATATGATATAAAGTTAAATATGATATAAAGTTAAATATGATATAAAGTTAAATATGATATAAAGTTTAATATAATATAAAGTTTAATTTGACATAAAGTTAAATATGATATAAAGTTAAATTTGATATAAAGTTACAAACAGGAACTGATGATCTGCACAGATGGGTTTGTTTTGCAGTATGACATGACGAAAATAATGGTTACAGGAATGTAGGATTTTTATCATTTTATTTTCACCAATAAACAAGAAAAAGTCGTGTTCCACATGTAACACGGATGGAAACAAAATAACAAACAAGCCCGATTATATGTCGGCAATCATTGTCAAAAAAGGAACCATCCGTGTTACAAAAAAAGATGAAAATCCAAAAATCCAAATGAGTGGATACTAATTCAGTCACTCGGCGATTTACAGTGGTCTTTTGATCATTTGGCAGCACTTACCGACGCACTGTTGTTTATTCATGTCCATTGTCCATTGATAAGCGGATTGTGCAGCACAAGTAAAGAATGCGGGCATTCTGGAGGGGAAGTCGTAGCCTGGGTTGCATTTTACTTCACATATAGAAAATCCGCCCATATCTAAATGGCAAATGAGGCCTCCATTTTCTGGCGCATCGTTTGCAGTCAGTTTGCATTCGCAAGCTCTTTCAGCTTAAAATGAAAATGAAGTCAAGTGGATTTTTTTATTCATTAATTTATCATTAGAAATACTGAAAATAAACTAATCCAGAGTTTGCAAACCCCAAATCTCAACTCTTGAAATTGAAGATGTTATCTATATACTTTACCCTGCATGGCGAGGTAGAGTCAAATAATGCATGTCCAAGAAAAGTTGTTCTTTGTACCCAGTTATTCCCGCATATTAGCATGTAATTACCATGTAGCTGTGCAGTTGGTTGCCTCTTGTATATGATCGTGCACAATTTCACAACCCGACACGTGTACATGGACATTTATATGTTCAAAAATAATTCAGAATGAATCATTTAAAATTTTGGGGGTGGGGGATATTGGAACATTGTTTAGGGTTTTACATAGATTTAAACGTTATTTGAGTCATTTCATGATGAGACCTAAAATATCAGCCTTGCACAAGAAGAAAAAATAGGCTTTTTTGCCCCCCCCCCTTGAAGATTAATGGTCAATCCAAATTATTTTTCTCTGATTATTTGGAATATCACTGACATATTAACTCATATATTGTACTAACTTGCCAATAAAAAATGACACCAATTGGCCATGTTATTGGTTTGCTACAATAAAACTTGCACTGGGTGTAGTCTGATAAAACTGAAATTAAATACTCTTTATATGCCTACCTCGTATAAACACCCAAGATCTGGGTAGGATAGTAATATTCTTCTTTAATGCACAATATTAATAAAGTATATGGTGTAGAAAGAAAATTCACGATAGTGATGCTGTTTGTTGTCGACAATTGTGACGAGCGTGAAGTTCTTTTGATATTTGATATTTGTCATTTTTCAAGGTGTCAACAAGTATGTATCAGTATACTCTTTTGGGAAATGGTGAAGAAAGTTATGCAAAAGGATAGGTTACCTGACGATTGCTAAAGATTACACCAGGCATTATATTTAACAATCATATATCTTTTTAGGATCAGAAGTGCATCAATGCTACTATCGTTCCCCATATTTGAATCCTTAAATTAAAAGGAAGCCATTTTGGTCATACTATTTCATTAATCACGTTCTACTCTGGCTTTAAAAAAATTAAGCACAATCATCAACAAAACACATGCTAGCCTTAGGTGGGAAATAATTTTAAAATAATCTTCCCAACATGAGATTGGCATCCTTAATTAATCAATGAGGCCATTATGAGCCCACCGTGTAAACCGCTTCTTCAGCGTGGCTTCCCGTGATCAGGAAGGACTATATAGACTATTGTACAAGCAGGAAAGTTATAGTTTTCTTATAATTATATATTCCCCTTATACTGTTTTAAGGGAATGTTCTTTTTACAATGGAATGCTCACCTGGAATGGCTTGAACAGAGCATATTGCCACCAAAGCAACCAAAGCCACCATTTTGAATTGGAAAAGTTTGATGGCTGCCTGAAAAAAATAGAAAAAAATCAGAAAAAATTGTTTGAGCTTTGCATGAGAAATTTAGTTTTATTTTAAATATCAGAAGAATGTTATTTAACATATAATTATTTCTGTTTGTTGTGAAATATATATATATATATATATATATATATATATATATATATATATATATATATATATATATATATATATATATATATATATATATATATATATATATATATATATATTTCATATATATATTTCATATTTATTTCATATTATATATATATTTCATATTTATTTCATATTATATATATATATATATATATATATATATATATATATATATATATATATATATATATATATATATATATATATATATATATATATATATATATATATATATATATGTATGTATGTATGTATGTATGTATATATATATATATATATATATATATATATATATATATATATATATATATATATATATATATATATATATATATATATATATATATATATATATATATATATATATATATATATATCTCACAACATAGACGTTACTTACCATCTTAATGGATACTAATAAACTGATATGACTGTTACAGATAATGGACAAATATTAATACAGGAAACCGCCTTACACAGAGAGAGATGTCAGACATGACAGACATCCGGATAGTTAAACAGGAAATGACCTGTCTTCCTCTTTGAGTAAAATCCTGCTTCCCAGGCACATAGGCTACTAATTCAATATTAGAAACAAGGATATTCAGAAAACTAATATTAAAGGCATATAAAACACGTCTTAAGGCTATCAATGATTGAAGAAAAAATAACTGGAATGTGTTGTCATTTTTTAATCACTCTCAAAGGCTACAATCGTTATGATTAATTTGTTAAACAGGTCAAGGATATGTGATCAACTCAACCTGCGACAACCTCTTTCTGATATAAACGTTCAGCAGACATTTATCAACATGTGGTAAAAATGCTGAGCTGAGGCCCGTGCCAAAGGGTTAACCCGTTGTCCTTGTAAATCTGTGACCGGGTGGGTTGTCATGTCAAGGACCTTCGACATGACAATTCAGTGTGGTAGCACTATATCTGTTACAAGTAGGTCTCATCACGAAATGACTGAACTAATGTTGAAAGTGATGCAAAACCCCAAACAAACAAACACAGGTTACTTTGGTCACTGACACAGAGGTTAACATATATTCTGATGTGACTTATATTTAATAACTATAGTTGTTTGGGATAAACTTAACTTTAAACCAGGGACTGACAAACTTGATGCCAGAAAGCTACTGAACAAAACAGTAAATAAACATGGTGTGGTTCTCCAAATTTGCTACTGAAATTTTTATTGTTAATTGTGGTGATTATCATGAGAACAATGGATTTATATTTATGTCTGAGATATGCAAATTGGTGGTTGATTATATTATGTTTAATGATGCCATTAATAAATGTGCAAACTTTCATATTCATAGATCATTAATACTCATTGATGTTATGTTACTTTAGACTGGAGGGTTTAAAGGTGTTTAGAGAAAATGGAGTTCTGAATGCCCTATAAAACACATCTCTCCCCACTGAATTATATGATAAAGTTGGTATGTAGATCGAAATACTCACTTTGTTATATACAATGTCGCTTCGTATGGTCTCCTCCCATCAAACAACTCCCATATGGGCCTTATATATAGGGTGAATTCTAGAATCTGCCTCCTAGTCAAACCATGCTTGGCCAAAGTGCTACAATTTTGTTATTTTGGCTTCATTTCCAGTACCTTTTTGCCTCTCTGTCCTCTTTACTTTTGCAAGCAAGCTACTCTTTGTCGATCTGACCTGTGTCAAAGTCAAGGTCATCTGAAGGTCTAGAATCTGCCTCCTGGTCAAACCATGCTTGGCCAAAGTGCTACAATTTTGTTATTTTGGCTTCATTTCCAGTACCTTTTTGCCTCTCTGTCCTCTTTACTTTTGCAAGCAAGCTACTCTTTGTCGATCTGACCTGTGTCAAAGTCAAGGTCATCTGAAGGTCACCGTGTGACATTTTAAGAAGGTAATTTGATATCGAAACTGGCAATTTAAGTGATGGCTCATAGTGTCTAAATCTGGTGTTTATTCATTTTCAAAAATCTAGTTTAGGATTAGGACCCTTTTCGCCTGGGGGCTGTCATATATAAAAAAGCATGAATGTGAAAGGAAGGGTGATGAGATTTGAAAAAAAAAGTTGCTGTGGGAGGTACTGGCTGCGCTAAAATTCACCAATGATAAGAGCATGTGATCTCGCAGTTGCGTCACTACGTTGCCCTCTGGTGGACACTTGTCAGTTTTTATTTGCAAGATTATGTGATGGGTTGTGTATTATGCATATAATGAATAGAGTAGTTCTCACTTATTTGTTGTGAGAATTACTCAAGATATGAAATATTGGTTATAATACACATACATTTCTGTATCAGGCTTCAGTTTTACAACATCAGTAATTTGACCTAATTATTGAGGTCCTGCTAGGTTTTGTACAAAGGGGCCTACATGGGAGAAATGCAAACATCAGCAAGATAAATAAGAGATAGCTATAACAGTGAGAGATATCTGCATAAATGAGAAATAGCTGCATCGAGACATGGGAAATAGTTACACAAAGTCAGAGATAGTTACAAGAAGTGAGAGATAGTTACAACAATGAGATAGCTGTATAAGTGAGAGATAGCTGCAGTGAGACATGAAAAATAGCTGCACAAAGTCAGAGAAAGTTACAAGAAGTGAGAGATAGCTGCACAAGTGAGAGATGGATGCAATAGTAAGAGACAGCTGCATAAGTGAGGCTATGCATAAGTGGTAGCTATAACCTTGGAGTAATTATGTATGGAGGCGTGACGGCTCTTATTTGAGCTATGGTGTCATAGCAACGCATTGTTTCACACAATGGACTCAAAATCCTTTGATCCTATCAAAGTTGCAGACTTCAGAACAGTTGAAAATTGAAGATTCATATTTTTAAAAAATGAATTGACCAATGTTTTATTGAAGTATTATACCAAGTGAAAGATACTAGCATAAATGAGAGATAGTTACAAAAATGATAAATAGCTACACAGGTGAGAGTTAGTTACAACAGTGAGAGATGATACAACTGGGAGAGATAGTTACAATCGTGATACAGCTACAACAGTGACAGATAGCTGCATAAGTGAGATAGATGCACAAGTGAGACATCTGCATAGGTGAGAGATAGTTACAAAAGTGAGACAGTTATAACAGACAGATAACTGCAAAAGTGAGAGTTTGTTTGTTTGGGGTTTTACATCACTTTCAACATTATTTCAGTCATTTCGTGATGAGACCTACTTGTAGCCGATATAGTGCTGCCTCACTGAATTGTCATGTCGCAGGTCCTTGACATGACAACCCTCCCAGTCACAGATTTACAAGGACAATGGGTTAACTCTTTAGGCACGGGCCTCAGCTCATATGGGAAATGCACAAGTGAGAGATAGTTACAGCAGTGAGAGATAGATATAGCAGTAAGAGATAGCTGCACAAGTGAGAGGTAATTACAACAGAGATATATAGCCGCACAAGTGAGAGATGGCTACAACAGTAAGAGACAGCATCCTTTCCCAGCCGAAGGCACTTGTTCTGGAAAAATTGGAATTATGAATACCAAATTTTATATAACTTTACCCCAAATGGAAATGAATTTGACAATGAATATAATAATGAGACAAAGCATGTGATGCTCCAACATTTTATCATAGACTTTAAACTTCAAGTAAGTTGATCATGAGGCCAAGATATATCCAGTGCAATGCAATAGTTCCAAATGTTTCGAAACTAGCATGTGTCTCACAGGGCTAATGACATGCTTTGACCTTTTCTCATGACAAGATTGCTCACTCAACATTTTGCCTGGGTCCAAATTTCAAAATAAACATGGACTGTACCGATCCAAGGTGTAATAACAATTCATTAACCCTTAAAACATACCTGCAAACAATGCTCATTCTTAAATTCATTCAATCAGATTGGTATATTTTTTATTCCAAAACAATATTCAAGATCTTCAAAATGTAGAGTTGTCGATATTTGACCATATCAATCAGGATGGAAATCAACAGGTCACATGTCACTCTACTCTCCTTTGCATCGGGCTCAGTATATAACACCCTCTCCGCTTATGCGATGAGATATGCTCAAATAGGCCTCTTCCATAAGCCCCGCCCCCAGAACGTAACCAGGTGCACGTGCACGGTGCGATGATGTAATTACAGCCTTTCAGTAGGACAGCACGTGCACGATACGATGACGTAACTCGAATCTCTTGCTAATTAATATTCATGAGTGCCCAAATAGTACGACATTTGATCGCGTCGGCGCTAGGCCTATATTGAAGAGGCCTAGTAAAGCTGGGTAATGTCACTCTGTTTTCCATTGCAATAGACACTAATAACATGTCCATATATATGGACAGTACACCACCTCGCTGGTGCCCGTATGCCTTTGCCCGGAATTCCGGTCACACATCACTGGAACTTGTGGTTGTTGTTTAGGGTTTCCCTGTTCTATATTTATGTCAATCAATCAGAGCAATCCCCTCCATAATAGTGACATTATTCGCCCACTGCACAAACCCATTGCAATGAGATATCCTTGATAGTCCTAATATAGATTTGGACTGCATAGTCTACCATTGAGATCAACCAACATGCAAAGATCACCTCTTGGAAATGGGTGCCAATGCCTCCAAAATAGTTCCCACGTTTCACAGTTGTTTAAACATTATTAACAATATAGAATTTGACTTTCTATATCTAAAATGAAATTATCAAATATAGCAATCATTATTTTATTTGTCAAATAAAACCACACTTTAATTAAAGAAATGTGTGTAATAATATTGCTCAGATGTGTGTGCAGTGATTGTCCCACTAATTTAGACATGTGAAAGTGACCACACACACACCCTACTAATCTGAGTACTAAACTCAGCAAGCTGCTCTCCACAGCAGATCCAGGATTTATACCTTGCTCTGCAAGTAAACGGCATATTCAACTCTTTGGTTGAGTGCACAGAGGACACACCCAGTGCAAGCAACCAGGACGCAATTAGTAAAATATTTCATCACATGGGGTAACATGGCCAATTGGTGTCATTGTTATTATAAGAAAGTGAGTACAGTAAGGATTGAGATTTTAGTGACATGTGTACCCGGCAAAATAGTCAGACAAAATTAGTCAGCAGGGGATGTACCATTAATCCTCAAGGGAGGAGGAGGGAAAAACATCTTGACTATTTCTTCTTGGGCAAAGCTTATATGTCAGGCCTCACCATGAACTGACTGAATAGCATTGTAATTGATGTAAAATCCTGAACAAAATTATATAAATGGTATAATCTTTCAACCAGATATTTCCAATACACTCCTCTCCCAAATTACAAATGCTCCATTCTAAATTACTTTTGAAAATATGAAATAAGCATGTGCATGTGTACAGTTGTGTTGTTGTGCATGAGCATGTACCATGAGCCAGCCAATTGACCAACTATATGGTAATTGCATGCAAATATGCGGACTAAGTCTGTGCAAGGAACAACGTATTGCTGCAGAGGTAGTAAATGATTCTACCTCGCCATGCAGAGTATCAGCAAGCAAGCATTCTCAGCATGATGCCAGCTCACATTTTTAATCTCTACCACTGGTACCCTGACTTGAGAACTTCCTTTTTTTCAGGTATGTTGGCTTAAAGGGATTAAGCAGTGATTTTGAAAAATATGTATAATATCATAAATTAATGATAAAGATATTTGCCCTTCATATCTAAATATTATTTTGGTTGGTGCACTCCAGTAAATGTCTGTAAAACCATTTTCAACAGGAACCTAATTTATAGCCCCCTTTTGAAAGCACACTTCTTTCTTGGCGTCATTTTTATGTGGAGTGTGATCACAGAGGCACTGAATGGTAAAATGACGTCATAAAAGTATGGTAATATGCTTATGACGTCATGAAATGTATTGTCCTTGAATGACACTTTATACTTTCTAGTCTGCAACAGCTGGAGCATTGAATCAGTTTGTTTTCTTCTCCCAGTTTTGAGCTGAATTAAATAACCAAAAATAATAGACACAAAGTGTTAAATTTGCTGGAACAATTTATTCCATAACAGTGGTGGACACTATAACAGGATGATCACAGATGAAAAGAAACAACAATGAGCTCTGAAACATGCACACCACAACACAGAACTGTGGTCCTCAGCCACCTGCAATCATAAACCAACATGTGGCAAGGACTGCAATCATAAACCAACATGTAGCAAGGACTGCAATCATAAACCAGCATGTAGCAAGGACTGCAGTCATAAACCAACATGTGGCAAAGACTGCAATCATAAACCAACATGTGGCAAGGATTGCAATCATAAACCAACATGTGGCAAGGACTGCAATCATAAACCAGCATGTGGCAAGGACTGCAATCATAAACCAACATGTGGCAAGGACTGCAATCATAAACCAGCATGTAGCAAGGACTGCAATCATAAACCAACATGTGGCAAGGACTGCAATCATAAACCAACATGTGGCAAAGACTGCAGTCATAAACCAACATGTGGCAAGGACTGCAATCATAAACCAACATGTGGCAAGGACTGCAATCATAAACCAACATGTGGCAAGGACTGCAATCATAAACCAACATGTGGCAAGAACTTCAATCATTAACCAGCATGTGGGAAAGACTGCAATCATAAACCAACATGTGGCAAGGACTGCAATCATAAACCAACATGTGGCAAGGATTGCAATCATAAACCAACATGTGGCAAGGACTGCAATCATAAACCAACATGTGGCAAGGATTGCAATCATAAACCAACATGTGGCAAGGACTGCAGTCATAAACCAACATGTGGCAAGGACTGCAATCATAAACCAACATGTGGCAAGAACTTCAATCATTAACCAGCATGTGGGAAAGACTGCAATCATAAACCAACATGTGGCAAGGATTGCAATCATAAACCAACATAGGCAAAGATATTCCTCTGCATTGTCTATATTTACCATACTTTTGATCTTGGGAAACAGAAAACTCTCATGTTCTTATGTCCGTCCTCTTGGTAGATAAACTTTTGAATCACAATCTCATTTCACGTTACCAAGGACCACACTTAACGTTACACTCAACATCTCAAACCATATTAGAAAATGCGATGTCATGTTCAGTGATTTCAGTCACATTCTGTATCATTTGGAGACATGTGTACATCTCAACAGTGATAACCAAGAATATGTGGAGAATCAGACTCACACAAAGCAAAGACACTACAAAAATATATGTATGTATATGTCATCTTTCACATATTATACATTTTCTATACAAATCACATTTACACAGGGGATTCTGTATATATTGTCATGTATATTCATATATATGTATATATATATAATATATGTCTATAATATATCTACTAACAAGCTCTAACCATTAACAACCCAGAACCTACATTGATTCAATAATTACCAACTAGACAGATCTACCAACCTTGTTTTTTTTCTGACCATTTTATAACTGTCAACATAATCATGCTTTTAGTGTCATCAATCTTGACACTATCAAAGTCGATCACAAATGAGACATATTTTAGTTATTCATATTACTACAGTACAATATTAATGAAAGGTTAATGACTGATCATATCATATTTTAACAGACAATGTTAACATTACCTGTTGTTCATCATAAAATGGTATTTCATTGATATAACCTCGGTATTGTGACATACACATTTTATTGACCATTTTCAAACCTTTCCAATTCACTCATTATCATTTAGCAAGCAGAGCCCTCAACAACTTACCCATACAATTTATAGAATACTCTTGTGGTATACTATTCGGCATGCCATACTTCTGCAGTATACTTCTGTGGTTTGCCTTTACAGAAAAAGTCTGCAGCATACATCCCAGAATATATCAATATGGCCAAATAAACATGGCTCTGTTTAGTACATAATAATGTGTGAAACGTTCTTCGTGATTGTGATACATATGTGTTTCTTATATAAAATAATATATGCATTGATACATTAACAGATATATACTCATTTATAAATAGATAAATAAATTGATAAATATATAAATCATTGTAATAAATTATAATGAAAAGTAATATCTTCACTGGATGTAGCAATAAATAATAATTTATATAACAACTAGTGTTCTTGAGATCATAAATTTACCTCATTTTGAGACAGATAAGCAGTTGAAATAATACAAAATTATTTTCCATACTCATACAACAAACAGTAATAAACAATATCTAAACACTGGTACTCACTGGCATTGTCCTATCCCTCCGAGATTGTCCTATCCCTCCGAGATTGTCCTATCCCTCCGAGATTGTCCTATCCCTCCGAGATTGTCCTATCCCTCAGAGATTGTCCTATCCCTTTGAGGTTGTCCCATCCCTCAAAGACTGTTCTGTCCCTTTGAGATTGTCCTATCCCTCAGAGATTGTCCTATCCCTTTGAGATTGTCCTAACCCTCTGAGATTGTCCTAACCCTCTGAGATTGTCCTATCCATTTGAGATTGTCCTATCCCTTTGAGGTTGTCCTATCCCTTTGAGGTCGTCCTATCCCTCAAAAACTGTTCTGTCCCTCTGAGATTGTCCTATCCCTGTAAGACTGTCATATCCCTTTAAGATTGTTCTATCCCTCTGAGATTGTCCTATCCCTCAGAGTCTGTCATGTCCCTGTAAGATTGTCCTATCCCTCTGAGATTGTCCTATCCCTTTAAGATTGTCCAATCCCTTTGAGGCCATCCTGTCTCACATGGCCCCATCTCACTGAGCTTTACTAGGTGTATGGGCCAATCACATTCACTATTGCAGACCAATAAGATATTCATCTACTAATATATAGTTTCCTATTATGATACTAGTAATCAACCATTTCATGTAATCAACCATTTCATTTAGCCATTAATCATCCGATTTATGCTTTATCAATATTATACACTAGACTAATTAACATAAACTATCAAAGCCAAACAGAAAAAAAGCTTTTTTGTCACACACCCAGTGATTACATGTTTAATTTCAGACATTTAACTGTTATTTAATTGCCACAACAGCAGTTGGTTCATTTGCATTGTCTTAGCATAGCACAAATATGGTAGACCTTGTCATGAACTGCAGGGATCCAACACTCCAATATAACATCTCATCACGTGTATGTAATAGGGGCCACTGCTGTCATAGGTATAACTAAACTGAACAAACTCACAAATGCTTTGACAATTTCTGTTGTTCTCAAACCTTAATCCTCATCAGCAGGTTCGGAAGCAACCCATTTTTCTCTTATCCGGCCATATAAATGAAATTCATCAAAGCTATCATTATTCACTTTAAATAAAAGGATTTTTGGGTTCCACAGGTAATTAATTACCCATGCTTTAAAATAAAGTAAATTCAATATTTGGAGTGGACAATATGAAATTGGTAATGAAAACATTCTACTGACCATTGTTGGATAAATATTAACTCCGTCTAATCTACCAAGCTTTAAAAACTTTTCTACTGATTTTGTCGTACATTCTCTAATTATCGACTCACTTCTGTGAGGGTTTGTATACATTCAAGTTACCATGGACGACTCATTTGTCGTAACAGTTTAGGACTTCTGTTTATGAATTGGAGAGAACATTGTAAGAAGATAAATTTTTGAATCAGTATTGATAACTCACCAAATTAGACAATTGTTTTTTAATATTAAGGATTAACAGATGATATGCATTTCTCACCACAGAAGACTGTTATACATTTAAATATTGATAAAAACACAGGCAATGTTTCTTTTTTTAATGAATTAATCAGTTGTTGAAGTATCTTATTTTAACTTATAGTTTATTTTTGAGCAAAATTACTGATTCAAATCTTATCAATTTTGGACACGTGGAAAGATCACAATTTTTTTTAATTAGTAAAATGAAGGAAAACCCTTCAAACATCTTTAAGTTATTATACTATTATTACTATCTACACTCAAAAGTATTTATTATAATAATAATATTAATAATATTTAGATCGGATATCTACAGGGCTGGAATATCTTTTGACATAAATTCTAAAATGAAAAGTTTAATATGACCTCAATTTATGGTCATTGATAATAAAGTATACTTTGGTTAATTATAGAACGGTGGAAATACATCTAATGGCAAGGGTTACAGAAAACTGTGAAAATCTATTTTTTGGTGCCATTTTCCTGCTTGAGGTCTTTCTACAATTGTTCTTTTGTTGGGCTATCCTCTTTGCAAACTATAAGATTGACAGCAGTTTTGCACAAAGGGAGGAGCCAATATTCAAATGAGGACATGATTGACATAAGCTGCAGGCGCTGCAAGGTTTGATAATGTTCTTCTTCAGTCTGGTGTTTCGAAGGATCCTCATCTCATCTTTGTGACTCGCCATTTGAACTGGCCTTATGCAAGTAGGAAATCTGAGGGGGAAAAAACATATTTAGGAGAGCAGGTAATGTTATATAGCATGGTGATTTTAGAATACCAATCCAGTGTTAGCCTCCACACATCAAACATTGTAGAATAAATAATCATTTTTGGAAAGTTAGTTATTTTCTATATAAATGATCTATATTATCAAATGCTTGGAGTATTTTGAACCACATAATTTATGTAAAATTCTACTTATATCATATTACTAACGGTCCCCCAGGATTTACTGCAATTCATTTACCCAAATTGTTATTATTATTACCCATGATTCTTTCCACAACATTTAACTTACACTTCTAATTCATCCGACAATCTTTTATATTACCGGTAAGTTTTATCCAAACTTCTTTATGCAACATTTCCCCCAGTTTTTTAATGCTGTATTTTAGCTATAATCATTAACATTACATTTTTCATGATTGACACTTCTTTTTATCCACAATTCTAAGGAAATTACCTGTGATTCATCATACTAGATTTTACCTGTGATTCTTCAAACATTTTACCTGTGATTCTTCAAATATTTTACCTGTGATTCTTCAAACATTTTACCTGTGATTCTTTTCAACACATTTTACCTGGGGTTCTCAATACTACATTTCACCTTTGATTCTTAACACTACATTTTATTGACCAATCTGAACCCTACATTTACCCATTATTCATAACACTAAACCACCCTTTTACATGAAATGTAACCTGTAATTCTTAATACTACACTTTACCAATGATTCTTAACACTGCATTTGCCCATGATTCTTATCGCTACATTTACCCATGATTCTTATCGCTACATTTACCCATGATTCTTATCGCTACATTTACCCACGATTCTTAACACTGGATTTACCCATGATTCTTATCGCTACATTTACCCATGATTCTTATCGCTACATTTGCCAATGATTCTTATCGCTACATTTATCCATGATTCTTAACATTGCATTTACCCATGATTCTTACTGCTACATTTACCCATGATTCTTATCGCTTCATTTACTCATGATCCTTTACATTGCATTTACCCATAATTCTTATCGCTACATTTATCACTGATTCTTGATAAAACAATTAACCCAATACTTTTAATATTACAGTTTACCCAAGATTCTTTACACTACATTTTACCCACGATTCTTCACTCAGCTGCAGCCTCTTTTTCGTCTTTAGCAGCGTCCTGTTTTGTTTCCTTGGACTGATTCTGAAGCGTAACGAGCGTGAAATTCAGCGTTTTGAAACTGATGTGGGAAGAGCTTTCTTGTTGTGGCTTGAATAAAGAAAACAAAAGGGCAACACAGTCACTTTACAACACGTAAGGTTATAGGCAAACATTCAATATACAGATCACACCATGGACATATAAGTTCCTTTATCTTACAGATAAAAAGTATTCAATCTTTACTCAATAAATTCCATTATTTTTTTAAAAACCAAATTCCTTTTCGGATTATCAACCTTTGTCTATTAACCATTAGTGATGAATATGTGAATAATTGTTTTAAAATATTAACACACATATCGCCCCACCCTCCATAATCCATGACGCCCTGCTACATGTCCATGGCATTTGGAAAAGGTGGGGAATTGTTAGTTAAACAACAATACATAGCCAACAATATAGACACTGGGAAATCTGACATTACTGTTACTTTGGAATAGTCTTAGCACATATGCAATCATATACACAAATGTGAACTGTTTATTATCAGTTACAAAAAGGAGCCTATATTAAACCAAAATATTTCTGTCACATATATATATACATGCATATACATATGCATGAATATATATCAAGTCTATCATATATAGGTGACACATGGTTCTTTCGTGGAGAAGTATGGTTAGATTTAAAAGATTTCATAGAATTTATATTTTTGCAGTAAAATAATAGGTAAATTATTTTGATAACACATCACCCTCATTTCGATGATTGGTGCAGTGTAATACAATTTTTAATTCATTAGATAAATTTATTATTCCAAAACAGATGGTTTTACCTCCCAGTTACCCTATGTTGACTTCTGTTTGAAAAAGCATGTGCCAGCCTTATTTGGTGTTAATGTTTGATAAAGCAGTCTTAGATAAATTATATCACAGAACACTTTAAGCCACAACCTTAAATGATATGCAAAAGTTCCACTGTATATACATATAGGCCACACAATTCACACTGGTATATAGGTCACAATGGAATATAGGCCACAACGGTATATAAGCCACAATGGTGTATAGCATATGATGGTATATAGTCCACATTGGCATGTTGGTTAAAATGGTATTTAGTCCATAATGGAATGCAGGCCACATTGGTTCACAGTCCATAACAGTATATTGCACACATGGTCTATAGTCCATAATGGTATATAGGCAAAATTGGTATATAGGCCATAGTGGTATATAGGTCACAGTGGTATAAATATTCAATAATGGTATAAAGGCCACAGTGGTATATAGGCCACAGTGGTATATAGGTCACAATGATATAAAGGCCACAATGGTATATAGGCCACCGAGGTATATAGGCCACAATGGTATATAGGCCACAATGGTATATAGGCCATGGTGGTATATAGGCCACAATGATATAAAGGCCATAGTGGTATCTAGGCCATAATGGTATATAGGCCACAATGGTATATAGGCCATGGTGGTATACAGGCCACAGTTTGTTTTGTTGTTGTTACCGAGCAGGTCCTGAGCATGCATAAGTTCAACTAACACTCATCTATTCTAGCAATCATTTGATCTATCCTAAACACCAGCATCTTTTTAAACTGGGGAATGATTGCACTCCAAAGGAGTTTACCACCATTCTGAGTTTGATATCTATTTAAATAGACTTAATCAATATGATTGCAGCAAAATAATCATCTTTTAAACCAGATCAGGCAAAATTTCATGGGTAAATATGTATCAGATCATTGGACATTTGTTCCAACTTATTCTTTTCAGTGCATTAAAATAAATAGGGATCAAAGTCCACAATAAAAACCAAATATCTAAACTCATAATGAGGTTACGATAAACATCCAGTGCTGCTGAGAGATCAAATTCTATGAATTTCAACAATGTTTTAAAAAAATAAAATTTCTGGGTTATCTTTTGTGGAGCACATGATATTAATTGGGTCTATCTGCTATGAGAGAAGAGTGTTGTTCTCTCTTTGTGCACTCAAAGTAATGTCAGGATTATTGGTTAAGTATGCTGCTGATTTTTTAAAGCTAGACAAAGTATCTTGCTTGTGTTTGACTCCATTAAGATCTACTGCACTCAACAGGGGAAAAAAGAACTGAATTCAAAGAAGGCGGAACAAACATACGCTGTCCATCCCTCATCTTAAAACAAATCATTTTCAAAAAAAGCAGGACCAACATATGTTTTCAATACCTCACCCTAGGAAACAAATAGACTGATATTACATATTTTTTAGAATATCCAGCAAAATCTCAAATCAAGGTGCTTGCTAGCATATACATGTACAATTCCTTGAAAAGCAGTATTCTATTTTTTGTCATTAGTTGGTGAAATATTTTCCATGTATATTGGTCATCAGATTTAGCATTAGACACTTTGTTTTAAAACAATACAAATGAATACAAAATCATGATAAATCAATTTGAAAAAAGCACTCCTGCTTATGTTAACTTTGGTTTTAGTAATACTGTCAGGCAAACATAACTACAAATTAGGTTAACTACTTTTTAAATTGAATTGACAATTTTAGATTTGATATCTTTCTACCTCTTCCTCCTAGGATATTTGTAATGTAAATACATAATTTGTCAACACAAATCTCTAATTGGATAACCTTTTTTAGAAGACTTAAACATGCCTCACTAACTACTTTCTGGTGTAAAACTTATTCAGCCATTTCATTGCTTTAAACAAATCGAAAACCTTTGTCAAATTTTGAAAATTTCCAATATCTCTATGATATATGATAAAATTGAAACTTTGAATAATTTAACTACATATATTTGCTTAAATATTTGAGATTTGAACTACTTATCTTTGCTAAAAGCTTAAATATTTGATATTTGTCTACTTATCTTTGCTAAAAGCTTAAGACTTTAAAAGGTTTCATAAAAAAAATCTATTAAACTCAGAGTAGCAACTGACCTTGGGCTTGGGTTCCAGACTGGGGTCAAGGATGATTTTGCCAACATTCTTCCTATCATGCATTTTCTGCATGGCATCTCCAACCTTGAATACAAAAATGTTTAGCATAAATCCTTGATGTCTAATAAATCCATGATGTCCATAAATCCATAATGTCCCATAAATCCATAATGTCCCATAAATCCATAATGTCCCATAAATCCATAATTCCATTCATCCAAATATGTCATTCAAAAGTATTAAAAACTAACTTTTCCAATTTTAGAACCCACAAGAAACAACCTAACAAGTACTAATCAGTATTCTAAAACCTTCCAATTTGAAAAAGTTTGATATCTCAAAAACCCACAAAAATATTGTATATCTCTAACTTCATAATGACATTTTGACTTTTGAATATATTCTTTGTGCATAAAAACCTGACAGAAGACAGAAAATGTGATGTTGACACGAGGTTGCCATGACAACTTTAATCTTTCCAATAAGAAAAAACTTTTTTTCTTGACTACTCACATCTTCGAAGGCCCAAGCAGAGTCCACACGAGGTCGTATTTTACCCTCTTGATACAGCCGAAGTAGTTTGTTCATGATTTCACGAACATACTCATGTTTGCCTTGCTTGAACATGAATGTCCTCAAATTGAAACCAGAAATTGTCTTATTCTCATCATAAAGTTTGATTGGCGAGATTTTGTCCACCTGCCACCACTGAAAACCAACCAGAACATGCTACAAATTCATAGTCAAAAGGTCCTGGGCTAAGTAGACCACTAGGGAAGATAGCCGACAAAGAAATATGGTTAAACAAGTTAAAATAGTGTAGAAAAATACTTACGGATTTGGCAAGGCTGAAAAAACTTTTTGTTTCTCCTGTCACCATGCTTGATGATCCTAAAATATATTTCGCACAAACGATTAAATTTGTATTCTCGTTAATTTGCAAATGTAATATTTTTGACAGAAGATCAATGTTATTAAGCAAGCATTGAGGATTACACTATATGCTAACACTGTGGTATGACAATGACACTGTATCAACTGGGAAGTAAAAACATCAGATATAATGTTAAGTCTAATAATCTTTACAAAACATCACATCCGATAATGTCACCCTCCAGGTTACCTGTCATTGCAACATCACCTACATATGTACATATCAGTCACCACCGGGCATCATTGCTACATTACCTACTCCTTATGGTCAGTCACTCTTGCCACATTTCTCCATCACTCCTTTTTCTTACCATGTGTCAAACTAAATTACATGAAGTAAATGCCAGTCTGGTATCCTACCATATGTTGTTGTTACATCGAGCACCTGACAGTCTGGTGTCCTACTATATGTTATTGTTACATCGAGTACCTGACAGTCTGGTATCCTCCCATATGTTATTATTACATCGAGTACATGCCAGTCTGGTATCCTACCATGTGTTATTGTTACATCGAGTACCTGTCAGTCTGGTACCCTACCACATGTTATTATTACATCGAGTACACGCCAGTCTGGTATCCTACCATGTTATTGCTACATTGAGCACATGTCAGTCTGGTACCCTACCATCTTATTGCTACATTGAGCACATGTCAGTCTGGTATCCTACCATCTTATTGCTACATTAAGCACATGTCAGTCTGGTACCCTACCATCTTATTGCTACATTAAGCACATGTCAGTCTGGTACCCTACCATGTGTTATTATTACATTGAGCACATGTCAGTCTGGTACCCTACCATCTTATTGCTACATTAAGCACATGTCAGTCTGGTACCCTACCATATGTTATTATTACATTGAGCACATGTCAGTCTGGTACCCTACCATGTGTAATCAGCTATTTATTACCTTTGCAATAACCTCTTCAATCAACCCTACCTTTGAACTTTAACTGTAAATCATAACATAATATATGACAACCTTTAGCTTGATCACTTGGATTTAGAGTTTCCATAAGACAAGCAACACCATTGGGACATTACAATAAATTTCCTACATCTTATCTGATCTGCCATGAAGTTTAATTAAAAATACCAGCCACAGCTTTCAAAACAATTATCATCACATGATCTGCCAAGAGGTTTACAATAACTAGCCACAGTGACAGTACTAAACATAACAAATATCTGCAGGATGTTCACACAAAACAAATATCTGCCAAGAGGTAAACTCTGTTTCACCACAAATAAGAAATATCTGCCGAGAGGTTTACAATAACTAGCCACAGTGACTGTACCAAACCGAACAAACATCTGCAAGATGTTCACACAAAACAAATAGCTGCCAAGAGGTTCACAATAATGGTACCAAACAGGACATTTCTCTGCCAAGAGGTTCACAGTAACGGTACCAAACAGAACATTTATCTGCCCATAGGTTCACAATAACGGTACCAAACAGAACATTTATCTGCCAAGAGGTTCACAATAATGGTACCAAACAGAACATTTATCTGCCCATAGGTTCACAATAACGGTACCAAACAGAACATTTATCTGCCAAGAGGTTCACAATAATGGTACCAAACAGAACATTTATCTGCCAAGAGGTTCACAATAATGGTACCAAACAGGACATTTATCTGCCAAGAGGTTCACAATAACGGTACCAAACAGAACATTTATCTGCCAAGAGGTTCACAATAATGGTACCAAACAGAACATTTATCTGCCAAGAGGTTCACAATAATGGTACCAAACAGGACATTTATCTGCCCATAGGTTCACAATAATGGTACCAAACAGAACATTTATCTGCCCATAGGTTCACAATAATGGTTCCAAACTGGACATTTATCTGCCAAGAGGTTCACAATAATGGTACCAAACAGGACATTTATCTGCCAAGAGGTTCACAATAACGGTACCAAACAGAACATTTATCTGCCCATAGGTTCACAATAATGGTTCCAAACAGGACATTTATCTGCCAAGAGGTTCACAATAATGGTACCAAACAGGACATTTATCTGCCAAGAGGTTCACAATAACGGTACCAAACAGAACATTTATCTGCCAAGAGGTTCACAATAACGGTACCAAACAGGACATTTATCTGCCAAGAGGTTCACAATAACGGTACCAAACAGGACATTTATCTGCCACACTATCTCTTACCAAACAGTACATATCTGCCGAGAGGTTTGAGGAGTCCTATTCCCCTGTTTGTGTCCTCACCACACAGACAGTCTAGGACTATGTCAACCCCCTCAGGAGAGACTCTGAAATAGAAATATCATGTTTATGTCAATATGGTTCAAAGTGATCAGCGATCCAGCCTTCTCTTCAATTTTATACGTTTATCACTCATGCTTTCATTGTCTGAATTCATCGGTAAATTATAGTCTTATATGAAGAGAGATAACCAAGTTGTTTGCGAAGCTTATATTATAATTCTTGATAGAACTTGATAAACATCATTAATATTTACGGATATTGTTTATATTTATATTTACGGATATTGTTTACAAGGAGGACTTAATTGTTTTGTTGTCATGTTGGTATCAGGTAGGATATTTCTTACTTGCGAATTTCTGTGGAATAGTCCACAACATGGTCATAGAGGTGGTCCACAATGTTCTTGATGGATTCGTGTTTGTTGTAGGAGGCCGTTCCAAACAGTGTCACCCCATCCATAGTGCGTGCCAGTTGGGTAACTGCATGGCCCTGCAAAGTAGACAAAGGTAAACTTTAAATTCAACTTCTTTATCATCAATTATCCAATAAAAAGGGAAATATCTATACACTTCTGATGAGAATGCTTGAGGGGTTTTGCATAATAGATGTTTTCATTAGAAACTTGAAGCATCTGAGACTGAGGTTCCCAGTAGGCTCATAACTGACTGGTCACCTCTCCTCTTATGAGACAACCCCCTGCAGAACCTGCTGATATTGCACCAGATCATGACTGGCCACCTATCATTAACAAAACCTGTTAATCTTATACCAGAATTACATGGTCACCTTTAATGTGGTACAGAGCCTATCATTGGCTGGTCACCTCTCATCTGCTTATGGGGTGGATCCCTGCAGAACCATATATATGCATTGAGGTTAATTTACTGGTCACCTCTCATCTTATAAATGAAGAAGGTCCCAACAGAACCTGCTATGACCTTCTTATAATGTGCTATTTGATCTTTCGGAATAGCATGAAATATAGAAGCTCTGAATATATCAGTGCTTAGTCTAATCTTAACCAGAGACATTTAAAACATGTGTTTAAACATCTCTATCTTAACACACCTAACTTGTTAAACAGCATAAGTTTGTGTCCAAATAGCAGCCATATTTACGATGGGTAGCAAATTTAAATCATGAAAACATACAAATGAGTACACATATATCTACAATGGACTTGTAGAACATTTTATACACTGTAGGCAAAATAATCTGTAAAGGATGTAATGATAGTGACCACATTGCAAAGGAGAGTAGAATCAACTATTTTGAGCCTGTAAACAACATCATTTTCAACAGTACAGTATTACTTTTTTCAATGAAATCCTTTGTGTTACATAATAGTAAACACCACATTCAAGGAGACTTAACCAGACATTCTGGGGATTTAAAATTTTCAGCTGTATTCTATGTTGAATGAATGTATCCCTTTGGCTGATATTTCTCCAAAGGAAATAACATATCGTGCATATTGACTGGTCACTTGCCATGTAAAGAGGCATGCAGTGCTCATTATATGTACATAATACATCCAGAATTGACTGGTCACCTGTCATCTTGGGAGGGATGCAGACCCCATAAGCAGTATCCATCGTATATACATAGATTCCATCATCGTCTGGTCACCTACCATCTGGCGAGGCAGACCCCATAAGCAGTACCCATTTTATATACACATGGTCCATCATCAACTGGTCACCTTCCATCTAGCAAGACAGACCCCATAAGCAGTACCCATTGTATATACACACGGTCCATCATCAACTGGTCACCTACCATCTAGCAAGACAGACCCCATAAACAGTACCATTGTATATACACATGGTCCATCATCGACTGGTCACCTACCATCTAGCAAGACAGACCCCATAAGCAGTACCCATTGTAAATACACATGGTCCATCATCGACTGGTCACCTTCCATCTAGCAAGACAGACCCCATAAACAGTCCCATTGTATATACACACGGTCCATCATCAACTGGTCACCTACCATCTAGCAAGACAGACCCCATAAACAGTACCATTGTATATACACATGGTCCATCATCGACTGGTCACCTACCATCTAGCAAGACAGACCCCATAAACAGTCCCATTGTATATACACACGGTCCATCATCAACTGGTCACCTTCCATCTAGCAAGACAGACCCCATAAACAGTACCATTCTATATACACATGGTCCATCATCGACTGGTCACCTACCATCTAGCAAGACAGACCCCATAAACAGTCCCATTGTATATACACACGGTCCATCATCGACTGGTCACCTACCATCTGGCGAGGCAGACCCCATAAGCAGTACCCATTGTATAAACACATGGTCCATCATCGACTGGTCACCCACCATCTAGCAAGACAGACCCCATAAGCAGTACCCATTATATATACATGTACATCATCGATATACAAGTCCATCATCGACTGGTCACCTACCATCTAGCAAGACAGACCCATAAGCAGTACCCATTATATATACATGTACATCATCGATATACAAGTCCATCATCGACTGGTCACCTACCATCTAGCAAGACAGACCCATAAGCAGTACCCATTGTAAATACACATGGTCCATCATTGACTGGTCACCTACCATCTAGCAAAACAGACCCCATAAACAGTACCCATTATGTACACCTGGTCCATCATCGACTGGTCACCTATCATCTAGGGAGGTGGGCCTCTGCCAAATTGCTGTATATGCATGGGGCCCATTATGGACTGGTCATGCCTCACGCCAAGCCTCCACCACAAGTTTGATTTCCTGACGTAGAAGGTCTTATCATAAGTGTCAGCTGGCGAAAAAAGTAAACCACTTATAGCTGCCATTTAATCATACACGACCAAAAAGAGATTAATTTGACACCATCCCAATTTCAGCCCTGATCAATAAAACCTTTTACTAAAGCTTTCCTCTTTACCCTGCGTCTGAATTGTGCACACCATACCACATAAAGATTTACAGAAATATGTGCTGATGAGAAACACATTTTTTCAGAGCATATTCAGTCAAATGTTCTTCAGCATTCACACTTTTTCCAGAGGCATATGTAATATCTAAAATCACACCATTTCTTTGGATGCATGTCTATGCCATTCAACATTTCTCATAATATATATTTATATCAATTACGTTATTATACAAAATAATAGGTTTTTCTTTTCTATTCTTTATAGTGAAACATATCCATCTTCCCTGTAGGCTTTGCAAAAGATGTTCATGAAGACCACCTTTTATATAACGAACATCTCAAAGATAAGGGCCTCTCTTGGTAAGTGGAGTACCTTCTCTAAACCATTGATCACAGTTGATGTCCTCTGAGGCAATCTACAGGCCCAAAGTTTTTGCTTTGGCATGCTGACCCTTATTGATTTTTTTTGCTCAGGTCTGTGGCCATTTTTGTTTGGATCCCTGGCCATATTGATAATCTAGCAGATTGAATTTTATGGTCCTATCATACGCCTCCTGTGATCATTTACTGAAAGTTAAAATGTTGCTAGGCAACACGATTATGTACTTACCACCATTTTTGGTGATAAAGAAGATTGGAGTAATATCCCAGTTCTTTATTTCTTATTCATTGATTTTGATATGTGTATTTACTCATTTGATTTGTGGCCATAAGTGAAGGTCATTGCTTGCTAAGACTGGGGTCTGAAGCTCATGGTATGAATCAGGGTCTAACTGAGGTGTAAAGGTCATTGCTTCTATTCTGAATCAGAGTGTAGTTTCAGTGTGAAGGTCATTGCTTCTATTCTGAATCAGGGTCTAGTTTCAGTGTGAAGGTCATTGCTTGCTAAGACTGGGGCATGAAGCTCATTACTTGTGGTCTGAATCAGGTCTAACTGAGGTGTAAAGGTCATTGCTTCTATTCTGAATAAGGGTCTAGTTTCAGTGTGAAGGTCATTGCTTGCTAAGACTGGGGTCTGAAGCTCTTGGTCTGAATCAGGGTCTAACTGAGGTGTAAAGGTCATTGCTTCTATTCTGAATCAGGGTCTAGTTTCAGTGTGAAGGTCATTGCTTCTATTCTGAATCAGATTCTAGTTTCAGTGTAAAGGTCATTGCTTCTATTCTGAATCAGGCTCTAGTTTCAGTGTAAAGGTCATTGCTTCTATTCTGAATCAGGGTCTAGTTTCCGTGTGAAGGTCGTTTGTTGTTGTCATTGTTGTTGGCCCCCACAGTCTTGGCTCAGTCAGGGCATACATGTTTACATACAATTCTGTAGTTTAAGACTCGTCTGAGTCTGGGCCAGTTTTAGTTGAGGTGACTCAAATGCTATAAAACCTTCAGTTTTCCAGACTTTTTTCTTCTTAGCTTTGCTGTGTTGGATTTGGGTCATCTGTCATTGGCTTGAACAATGGAGTGAGGTAATTGCACTTGTTGAAATGTGTTGGAAATGAGAGGGATTTGCATAACAAATTGAACCTGGATGTCCAAAGATCATAAGCCAACAGACCCATCTACATCAACAAAATCATGATGAGCATACATGCATGTACAAAATAATAAATGCTCAACTTGAAGCATCATCCTACCATTTGACTGTTACTGTCCATATTCCCCTTCATTACAAGGCAGTCAATGTCATTTTTTAAATGGTCTGTTTAAAAACTAAGCATGATTAATAATGCCCTAATTTCATTATTAATGGCAAAAGAGAACATCATTAAAACTAATTTGATAATAAGAGCTGAAATTCAAGTTGAATTTTACCAAACGCCAAATTGACAACACATTTAATTCTTCACAGAAAGTGGTAACTCAGGGTAACTCGGGGTAACTCAGGGTAACTAGGGGTAAGCAGCCCAGCTTCAACCACCTAACCCAATCACCAGGCAGGCAGTATTGTACGAAGCAGTCACTAGTTGATCGAGCAAGCCTCACAAAAGCAAGATATCTATATCCATTTTCTGTCTCACACTGCATTAGCCTACATTCAGCATTGAGGAAGGTTTGAATCAATATCTGCATATACATACACACAAGACCGGGGGATGGAACATAGCTCAGTTGGTAAAACCTCAGTCTCCATTGCTTTGGTTTGAATCCTGGATGGGAGAACTACTTGGTCATGCTGTATGGTGGAGAACGGTGGATATCTGCTACTCAGTTGATTCTCCGTCCAACCTGTTATCAAAGGCTGTGGTTTCTATTAATGTGTATGTGATAATAAAAAATCAAGATCCCCAGTCACTATTAAAAAAGAGTAGGGCATTGGGTTCCAGTGGCAGGATTCTATCTGACCTGATGTAGCCTTCGTGGGATTAAAAGTAATTACTACAAAAAAGCAAGCATTCAAGGCTACTACTTTTGACCTATATATGTGAATAATATGAAATGTGGGAATCATTATTTAGAAAATGGAATTTAATCCCTTGGTAATCTGTGTTATCTGAATATTGATTAGCCCTTTTTATAAAAGTTCTAACTTTCAAAACTCAGTATGAAGTTTTATTTGTAAGTTTTATTTGTAAGCTAAAAAGAAAGATATATTATGACAAACCGTGTCTGATACCTTACTCTGGCTAAGAGCTATGCTGATAATTGCTTGTTTTTTAATGATTTTGAACGGAAATGCCTGCAAATTACTTCACAAATGATCATTTAAATACTTTCCCAGCACCGATTGAGGAGATAATTTTGACCAATTGAAATGCATTTTACATATTGAATTTGGCCCCAACATGTTATTTTGATTTTCATTGGCTAATATATGGGTCATGTTTTTCAAGATGGCAGCCTCCTTGACAATGCAGTGATTTTCGCTCGCGTTTGTTTTGCCTTTAGGGCTAGATGTTCGAGGTTTTGACTGATTAAGCTGTAAGTCTATGGAGCATACCCCGATTATCGGTCCATGGCAGCCATGTTTTGCCTCATTAGTTCATGTATTCACCAATAGATGGCAGTGGAGCATTGATAACATGGTCGATTGAAAAGTGATTTGGATTTGTTGGAAGAGCTGAAATCTCGTTTAGCTTCGAGATTTTGCTGAGAATTATTTGTTTTCAAATAAATACAAATACAAATACAAATTTTTATTCTCAAGAGAGGTCGCCACTAGTGCGACATGGGAGAAAAAGAACTGGTGGTGCCCCCTGACAGTTACAAGGTGGAGGGCACCCCATACAATTGTTGTCTATTATGGATAGTTCACACAGTAACTATAAATGTGATAGTGGAATAAAATACAAAGTACAAAATACTTAAATAATCTAGTAGAAATAGCGGTAATTATGCCATTTGCTATTTACAAGTTGTATGGGTATATACATACATGTTTATAGTTTGCACCTAGACTACCCATACTGGGTAGTATCCTATGAACTAGTATAATTGTGACAATATGCGGTGAATATGTAATCATGCTATTGTTGGCTTAAGGAGCGATTCTGACATGTAAAGTCTAATTAAAGTGATTCATGATAATGTTGACAAATTTGGAGAGTGAGGTTAGCTCTTTCACATCTGTGCTATTGAGAAGATGCTTCATACTAGTGATATTAGGATTTCTAATGTATGCTGTGCCTATATGTCTATCCCGCTCTACCCTGAAGTGTTCACAAACTAGGAGGTAGTGGTGCTCATCCCCAATAGACTTGTCATTGCATAAAGTACAAAGCCTTCTTTCTCGTGGGATGTTATTGTAACGGCCCACCACAACTGGTAGTTTGTGGTTATTTGTTCTGAATTTAGTGAGTGATATGGAAAGATTTGGCTCCAGGAGTGTGAGGTAGTTTTCAAATTGGAGTGAGGATTTAAATTTACTATAGTTGTCACAGGTGCTTGAGCTGGCCAGATCTGCCTCCCATTGATTTGAGTAGTGGGCCTGTAGCCTCTGTTCAAAAAGTGCTTTTAATAATCTGGGATTCAACTGATCATGAGGGGCCTCCCACAGGTGCTCTAGACCCAGGTCCTTCAGGGTGGAATCAATTTGTGACAGCCAGCTTGACTTGTATTCACCCTTTAGGTATAACTCTTTCATTTTGTGATAAATAGCTCCTGATATTTTGCTTGATTTACCAGTATTAATTCTGACCCAGAAATTCAACATTCTCTGTTTGATGTATTTCTCCATCTTGCACCTACCAAGTTCTCCCAGAACAATGTTGTTAATGGACTTGGAGTTCACTTTGAGGATATATTTACAATATTGGTAATGGAAAGTTTCCAGATTTTTTATATTTGAAAACCCCCATACTTCTGAGCCATACAATAAGATTGGTAGGATACAAGTGTCAAACAGGTTCAGTTGTATATCAATGGGTAGCTGTAGCCTTCTGGCTTTAGCTGTAATACTATATGCTGCCCTATATTTCAACCGAGGAGTAATTTATGCACGAGGATTTCCTTATTTGAAGTATGACATCATTTTCGCTCGCGTTTGTTTTGACTTAAGGTCTGAATGTTCGAGGTTTTGATATGTTTAAGCTGATTTTGCAAACTTACGCGAGCTTGATTTTTTAAAATCAACACTTGTTACCTACTAATAGTTAAAAACTCTAAATAGTAGTTTGAGATAAGATCAAATTTGATGGAAAGACATAATGACAGAAAATTTCTCCCCCTCACCGTAGAAGCTGTGTTATGCATAGCTAAAAACTGATGCATAATGAATATTGAATCTTTTATAGAATTGTTCAAATATCAGCATAAAATGGTTACCTTTTGATTGGAATAATTTTTTTTATATAAAATGATATGCTGCAATATAAGTAGTGGGAATAAGATTGGATATACACATTTATAAATAACCATTTTACAATGCTAAGGCTATAAACACACACACCGGTAAAACCTAAATAGATATGTTAGCCAGAGCATTTAAGGATAGTATTTCTATTTTGGATGAGGTATAATGGGTAGTGTTGTGCGAGGTGTCTGCGGCAGCTGCTGAATCCTACATGACCACTTGCTGCTGATGGCACTACACATGTCTACTGATGGACCGCCACAGTATATGTCCCGTGGGCGGTGTGTCTCAATGAAGAATGTCCCTCCCGTTATCCCCTCTGATCCATCCCTCTCTTTTAAAATCCACACAAACTGGTTAAGTAAACAAATGAGACACAACAGCAATAATGGTGATAATGGCAACAATATTGAATTAAACTTCCTCCCATGGGGATATTTAACTAACAATGATGAGACGCATTAGGACCTGGGTAGAAAACTGCACCTAATATGAACATTCAACTCTCCACATTGTCAACAACCAAGTACTTTTCATATGCGAGCAGATTCGGCCATTTTGTTTTGTGGCTTTTATCATTAACACAATTTTCATGTGATTGGTCACATGGAATTTCTCTGTTATGTCAGCAGATGCTGTGTTTCCAGAACAATATGTATCTCACTGCTTCAGTTTTATGAATTTTAACATTTTCCGTTCCTCCATTTTTGATTGTTGACACTGTATTATTTATGCAAAATGTAAAATTGAATCGGAAGATTTATTTTCAAATTTTCGAGAGGACATCTCATTTTCCTGATTTATACACAGGAAAATAAAACAAAAAGATACTCAGCAGAAAACTCTACATAAACTCTCCGCAGGTTCTTTTATGATTTTTTCTCACTTTACCAGTTTATGGTCATTTCAAATTGCATCATTTATGTCAGCTAACTACTTTAATTCTATGAATTGCTTTTCTTGCTTCCAGATTTTATGCACTTGAAAATAAAACAACACGTGTGCTTCTCTCTGTTAGTTTTTACTTAATAGTAATGATAATATTCATGTATTTTTTTTAATATTAATATATATAGCATGGTACGAGGTTGTGTCTGTTCATGGCATTTTAAGTTCTGCAGTTTTGCCCAGTGATATCATGGCACTTTCTCTCACATATCCCTCACTGCCCCAGCTGGCTCATGTGTTGTCAAACAGAGCCAAATGGAAACTATTGATGTGTGTGGGGCAGTTAGCAGTGGTTCTGATATAGACTTTGTAATCTCTGAGCCAAACATCTACCACGGTGGCCACACACAAATACCAGCCCACAGCAATGTGTACTGCCAACCAACCTCAGACAACCCTACCCATATCCTATAACACAGATAAAGTGACATGCAATATAATTGAATTATAGACATATTGCTTCAAATTGTATTTGGAAGGGTAACTGTTTGGGCATTGAAGCAACTGATGAAGTCGCTTTTAGGGCATTGGGTGATCACAGCCTGCCGTATAAATCTTATGACTGAAGCTGATCACAGCCAGCCATATAAACCTTGTGACTGAAGCTGATCACAGCCAGCCATATAAACCTTGTGACTGAAGCTGATCACAGCCAGCCATATAACCCTTATGGCTGAAGCTGATCACAGCCAGCCATATAACCCTTGTGACTGAAGCTGATCACAGCCAGCCATATAAACCTTGTGACTGAAGCTGATCACAGCCTGCCGTATAAATCGTATGACTGAAGCTGATCACAGCCAGCTGTATAACCCTTATGACTGAAGCTGATCACAGCCAGCCATATAACCCTTGTGACTGAACCTGATCACAGCCAGCCATATAACCCTTATGACTGAAGCTGATCACAGCCAGCCATATAACCCTTGTGACTGAAGCTGATCGCAGCCAGCCATAATGTTTCACAAACCTAGCCAGACACTTTATAGTTTTAAAACCTTTATAGTTATCCTTTATAATTATCCTTTATAGCTATCCTTTACGTTAACCTTACAGAACATGCTGGTCTACGAGCAGTGAGAGTCTTGTTTGCAAGAGCTTTTTATAGAAATATGAATTGCATAGCACATAAGGAACCATGGGTCAAAATGTCAGGGAAGAAAATAGATGAAGGTGAACACAACCTATATCTTCAATCAATCAGAGAGCAATGTACTAATTAGCTGTGTGTTCTGGGTTTTTTACACTATCAGTCCGAAGTCACTATGGAACTCCAGATAAGTTAGAACCAAAAACCTGTGACACATGTGTATGAGAGAGGTGGTTGTTAAGAACTGTTTAAAATGACGATTGTGTCCTTGTGTTGTGTATTTCCATGGTATACAATATTAGGATCAATTTACCTCATTTCAATGCAGGCATTTTGAAAATTTCGTAAATCAGTCAAATGAGATGTGCTCTTTTAAAGCACCTGAACGAACCATATAAAATGGTCTGTCCTCTCCCTGCAACTTTCACCCCAAAGATAAAAAGAGCTGTCCTTATTCTCCAATATAAAATGACAAGTCCTTTATTTAGATGTGGAGACCCAATATGAATAACAGCAAATAAATACGAAATATTCAAGATCGATTTAAGGCTAATACAGTACTCTCTTAGGACAGGGCCAGCGCTAATGTCCACTGCTAATGTTGAGCCCTGCAATTCTTCTTAAAGGACACAATGCTTGCCTTCCTGGCTCACCGCCAAACATGACCATCACAACAGATCATTATCTCAAACGAGGAAAGCTCTGTAATAAGGAAACACCCAGGGTATAATCAGAAAGGCATACCATGTAGCTGTTGATTTGAACATATATGGAGCTAACCATAAACAACACTAGAATTTGGACATCATTTGAAAATATGCAGCAAAACCGTAGGAACTGATCTTGAACATTCTCATTGCTTTCAACATAGTGACCATGCATGCTCTTGGGTATCAAACTGGAACTCTACCAGAAATTGGACATCATTTGAAAATATGCAGCAAAACCATAGGACCTGATCTTAACCATTCTAAATACTTTCAACATAGTGAAAACATGCATGCTCTTGGATATCAAACTGGAACTCTATTGAAATCTGAAATGCATCATTTTTTATTTTTTACTGAAAGAAATCTTAGCCTGCTAAGAATACCTGCACCACTTGTTCACGATTACCTTGTGCTGTGAGCATATGGTGTGCTTCCTCTCTGGCACGCACCAAGAACATGAATAATTAATCCAAGTCTATCTTTGGGGAGCCTCCGGAGTGGGAGAAACCACTCCGCTATACTATCAGTACCCAGGGGGCGCCACGGTAGCCATTCCTCTCCACACTGATCAGCACTACTGGCCTGCGTGCCTGCTAACATCCAAGCTCATCTTCAAGATATGGAACATTCCCAAGTACCTGTCTGCTCCCACTAGTACTTATGTAACTGATAAGTGATCTCTTGTCAGGCTAATTACTGGCAATGAGGAATCTATATACACTTAGAGCAAAGAGAAATCTATACACACACAGTATATGCAGTGCTTGAGTGCTTATTGCATTTAGTGTGAGCTATATATATATATATATGAGCCCTGCAATTCTTCTTAAAGGACACAATGCTTGCCTTCCTGGCTCACCGCCAAACATGGCCATCACAACAGACCATAACCCCTAAATTTGAATTTTATTGATTGACAGGACGAACCTATTTTGTTGGCACCAGTTTTTATCGACAGAGTAAATTGATAAAATTCATAACCACGGTTATTCAAAATGCTCAATTGAGTGCTGGGGTCAAACCTTCCTGATTCAAGAAGACCTCATTACTATGATTATATTGTAACAAATTGCAGCCCAAGAGAATGTTACAAAATGATGTCATTAAGCCAGAATAATGGGGTCATTAACATCCTTCTTGTTCATTGCTGGTGGTGGATGTTGACATCCTTCCTATTTGTTAGGGGTTAAACAGAGATAGTACTACATATATATCTAATGAGGGTTGCATGTGTTCAGTGCTATATATGCATACAGCATGTGTTACCTGTATAAGAAGGAAGGGAGTGTTACCTGTATAGGAGGAAGGGAGTGCTACCTGTATAGGAAGGGAATGCTACCTGTAAAGGAAGGAAGTGCTACCTGTATCGGAAGGGAGTGCTACCTGTATCGGAAGGGAGTGCTACCTGTATCGGAAGGGAGTGCTATCTGTATAGGAAGGGAGTGCTACCTGTATAGGAAGGGAGTGCTATCTGTATAGGAAGGGAGTGCTACCTGTATAGGAAAGGAGTGCTACGTGTATAGGAAAGGAGTGCTACCTGTATAGGACGGGAGTGCTAACTGTATAGGAAGGGAGTGCTACCTGTATGGGACGGGAGTGCTAACTGTATAGGAAGGGAGTGCTACCTGTATGGGAAAGGAGTGCTACCTGTATAGGAAGGGAGTGCTACCTGTATAAGAAGGGAGTGCTACCTGTATGTGAAAGGAGTGCTACCTGTATAGGAAGGGAATGCTACCTGTATAGGAAGGGAATGCTACCTGTAAAGGAAGGAAGTGCTACCTGTATCGGAAGGGAGTGCTACCTGTATAGGAAAGGAGTGCTACCTGTATCGGAAAGGAGTGCTACTTGTATAGGAAGGGAGTGCTACCTGTATAGGAAGGGAGTGCTATCTGTATAGGAAGGGAGTGCTACCTGTATGGGAAAGGAGTGCTACCTGTAAAGGAAGGAAGGGAGTGCTACCTGTATAGGAAGGGAGTGCTACCTGTAAAGGAAGGGAGTGTTACCTGTATAGGAAGGGAATGCTACCTGTATAGGAAGGGAATGCTACCTGTAAAGGAAGGAAGTGCTACCTGTATGGGAAAGGAGTACTACCTGTATAGGAAGGGAGTGCTACCTGTATAAGAAGGGAGTGCTACCTGTATAGGAAGGGAGTGTTACCTGTATAGGAAGGGAGTGCTACCTGTATAGGAGGAAGGGAGTGCTACCTGTATAAGAAGGGAGTGCTACCTGTATAGGAAGGGAGTGTTACCTGTATAGGAAGGGAGTGTTACCTGTATAGGAGGAAGAGAGTGTTACCTGTATAGGAAACGAGGGCTAACTGTATAGGAAGGGAGTGCTACCTGTATAGGAAGGGAGTGCTACCTGTATAGGAAGGGAATGCTACCTGTACAGGTAGCAAGGGAGTGCTCCCTGTATAGGACGGGAGTGCTACCTGTATAGGAAGGGAGTGCTACCTGTATATGGAAGGAGTGTTACCTGTATAGGAAGGGAGTGCTACCTGTATCGAGAAGGGAGTGCTATCTGTATAGGAAGGGAGTGCTACCTGTATAGGAAAGGAGTGCTACCTGTATAGGAAAGGAGTGCTACCTGTATAGGAAGGGAGTGCTACCTGTAAGGAAAGGAGTGCTACCTGTATAGGAAGGGAGTGCTACCTGTATAGGAAAGGTTTGCTCCTGGTTAGTACCTATATATTATAAATTGAGAGCTTGCAGTAAAGTTTCTCATTTCTACATGTCGATGGTATGAGTGCCACTTGTACAGATTCTCAGTTTCGACTTGATCATGAGATCTTTCATAAGCAACTGGGCAAACAAAATGACACCAATGCCCCCTAGTGATGACATTAATAATGCAACTCCTTGAAACATCATGAAATGTATCAAGGGGATCACGATGAAACTGATATACTGCAAAAACTCATCAGGATAGTGATTCCAAGAATAGCCATTTAAACAAATTAAAAGAAGTGTGCAATTTAATGTACAGGGGCTGCCTTTCAAAGGTTCAGGTAGGTGATATTTAGTGTGATAAGAATTACTCTGTGCAATTCTATGTCAATAAGGTTTATGGAACATCCCTGATCTCGCAACATTTGCCGTGACATTTGTCCTTTTAAAGTGATAAAAGCTAAAGAACTGGAAGAATAAAGAATTATCTATTTATTCTACGAATAGCAATAATATCGTAAGAGCATGAAAGGTTTTCTGCAGCACTAGTGTGTAATTTACAGCTGAGGTCATCCTTTATTATATTATTCTGGTATTTTGATATTTAAGTGTTTAAATCGCATTTCAAAATGGTGGTAGGAAAAAAAATTGTTCATAAAATTGTTAGTCCAACACGTGTTACTTGGAACATACTCCCCTATGCGTTTTATTCTGACTCAAGTTTGAGTGAAATAAAAGAGATCAGTAGATTATCCCTGATCTCACGAGATGTGAGATTGACATGCTACCAAACGATCACTCCGAACACATGTAATCTCTCCTTATAGAATGATAAAAAATAAAGAACTAAAAAAAATATAGACTTATTCAGTTATTATCTCAATAGTGATAATATCTTATTGATTATTTTTGTGGCACTAGCATGCAATTTGCATATTCTACACCTTTGTTAGGAAGAAGCATGGTATGTCTTGGGTCTGTGGCATTGGATAAAAACAGGAAACATTTAGAGCTTGCCCCCATCACAGCATTCATCTCAGGAATCCCAATACATAACTCTGTGTCTGCTGTGGTTATCCATGAAAATAATCCAAAATTTGGTATTTTGACATTTAAGTTTTTTGCAGTTCACAATTATGGTGGTTGGAAAATTCTTTCATAAATTGTTCGTCTAACACTTGTTACTCGGAACATGTTATTCTGATTCAAGTTTGAGTGGAATAAAAGAGATTAGTGGCGTGAGTGGTTTGATGGACTGATAATCTCTGGGGATACATTATACATGGCCATTAGACAAGGTGGATTCTTGGCAATTGGGTCATGCAATACACATGATGAGGAACTAGTACATCTGCGGGCAAAGCGGCCATCTTTGCACCATCCATGCAGATAGGTTTGAACTCAGTAATTACTTTCACACAACCAGCTCCTGATCTTGCATAACATACACAATAGGGCAGTAATGACAAATGCATGGTCTGTGTAGACAATCTCAGATCCTGGGAAATGAAACTGGTCTTAATGTGAAATTCTGTTTTTTGTTCTGTACAAGATGTTAGCACAGTCTTTTTTCAATGATTGTGATCTATTGATACTCTAATATGTGAAAACCTTATGATACAGAGGACAAAAATAACAGAAATCCAAATCTTCTTTATGCACTGATTGCTAAACTTTTTTCATTTCAAATTGAGGAGAGCTTCACTTTTGTATAAATTGATAGTCAGCAAAAAAGTAGTTTACATATAAATTATATATCAAATCTACAGCCAGGCAATTAGTGCAAACAGTCTTTGCCAAAAAGCTTATTAGAAAGACAAATTCTGACTTTTTCATATGGCATCGGGCCTAAATGCCTGGAGATATTTCATTTGCCTTTACGAGTGGCCTTTTTCACTGTACAAAGATACAAAGAAAAAGTTTCAAAGTAAATTAAAAAAAACTTACCACGCCTCCACCCACGTTGTGAATGAGAACATTCTGGTCATTGCGCAATGCTCCGATGTCAAAGAGGAGAATGTAGGCGGTAACGTAGCTGAGGAAGAGGGCAGCTCCATCCTGGAAACTCATCCCGGGAGGGATTTTATAGACAAACTGCGCAGGGCAACAAGCCAGCTCTGCCCAAGCCTGGGTATCACAGATACCTATGACACGGTCCCCAACCTGAATTATTCATTAAAACACATCAATATCTGTGTGCAATCTGACCCCTCGGGTCCTCACCGCTGTATAATAGTAGGTGTGCATTTCAGGAACACGATATTTGCAGTTTGGTTAGGCTTTTAGTTATAATCTTATTTGTACTTCCGAATATGGCGAAAACATCTACATGTTATTTATGATATGTTCCTTTTATTCAGTAAATCAGAATATTTACACTTTATATTTATATACACAATAGCTGAAAGATATCATGACAATATTTCTGTTTTGTATTGTTATAGACAGGTAGGAATTCCCCACCACAGTGAGATACAAATAAGTAAATTAACAGTTCTGTATTCCACACATCTCCAAGAGGGTGCTGCAGCCATTACAAGTGACAAATCTAATTTGTCAGAAACGTGTCATGTGACCCTGCTCAGGTGTTGTATGTTTCTCCTGCCCATGTGCCTTGTGAAAGTGGCATCTGCTGCATTCACAACCCTTCTTATATTGACATTCACCTACCCTTCTTAAATATATATATTCACCTGCCCTTCTTATATTGACATTCACCTGCCCTTCTTATATTGACATTCACCTGCCCTTCTTATATTGACATTCACCTGCCCTTCTTATATTTACATTCAACTGCCCTTCTTATATTGACATTCACCTGCCCTTCTTATATTGACATTCACCTGCCCTTCTTATATTGACATTCACCTGCCCTTCTTATATTTACATTCAACTGCCCTTCTTATATTGACATTCACCTGCCCTTCCTATATATACATTCACCTGTCCTTCTTATATTGACATTCACCTGTCCTTCTTATATTGACATTCACCTGCCCTTCTTATATTGACATTCACCTGCCCTTCTTATATTGACATTCACCTGCCCTTCTTATATTTACATTCAACTGCCCTTCTTATATTGACATTCACCTGCCCTTCCTATATTGACATTCACCTGCCCTTCTTATATTGACATTCACCTGCCCTTCTTATATTGACATTCACCTGCCCTTCTTATATTGACATTCACCTGCCCTTCTTATATTGACATTCACCTGCCCTTCTTATATTTACATTCAACTGCCCTTCTTATATTGACATTCACCTGTCCTTCTTATATGGACATTCACCTGCCCTTCTTATATTGACATTCACCTGCCCTTCTTATATTGACATTCACTTGCCCTTCTTATATTGACATTCACCTGCCCTTCTTATATTGACATTCACCTGCCCTTCTTATATTTACATTCACCTGTCCTTCTTATATATACATTCACCTGTCCTTCTTATATGGACATTCACCTGCCCTTCTTATATTTACATTCACCTGCCATTCTTATATGTTCATTCACCTGCCCTTCTTATATTTACATTCAACTGCCATTCTTATATTGACATTCACCTGCCCTTCCTATATTGACATTCACCTGCCCTTCTTATATTGACATTCACCTGCCCTTCTTATATATACATTCACCTGTCCTTCTTATATTGACATTCACCTGTCCTTCTTATATTGACATTCACCTGCCCTTCTTATATTGACATTCACCTGCCCTTCTTATATTGACATTCACCTGCCCTTCTTATATTGACATTCACCTGTCCTTCTTATATATACATTCACCTGTCCTTCTTATATGGACATTCACCTGCCCTTCTTATATTTACATTCACCTGCCATTCTTATATGTTCATTCACCTGCCCTTCTTATAAATGTACATTCACCTGCCCTTCTTATATTTGCATTCACCTGCCCTTATTTTATTCACATTTGTCTGTTCCCTCATATACACTCACATACCATTTATTTTATAAACATACCCCAATTCATCTTCTCTTTGAAAAAATAATTTAAAAAAATTAAATGCTCTATTTGTTTTTTTTTGTTTAAACAATTCTCTTGTTTTTACAATATTTACTCATGCACTTGTATACCTTATAAATACATTGAGTTTATTTTTCGATATCATTTTGTGTACTAATATGTAAATACTTTGTCACTTATTGCTGTTAAAGTTATCTTGTGATATACTTACACTAAACCTGTCCACGTTTTCACCGAGGGCCTCCACCTCTCCGGCACATTCGTACCCCATGGTAAAGGGGGTCTTTGGGGGGTTTTCTACGGTACCCTGCCTCATCACAAGGTCCACAAAATTTAACCCACTGAAAATTAGAATACGACAAATCTATTGATTTAACAATTCATAAATACTTAGTACAAAAGTAGTAAAGATTGTATACATCTTAATAATAATCCTATGATGTCCGAAAGCACATCCGTTTTAGGAACCAATCACTGCAGTCGAGACAATGGTGTGAGACAATGGCCATCATTTTGACCAATCAGAGAGCAGCTAACAGACGATTGTCTATAGTAACAATGGTGGGAAGCAGTGATTACCACGGGTGTACATTTCAAGCTATAGATTTGTCTTGTAGTAAAATTGCTAAAACATTATAATGAGGCTTGATGTCCTGACATATTAAGTGATTGACGATAAATAGATTCTGCATAACATACACAATCATAATATGGAATATATGTTAAACTGGGACCTTACATTGTGGAGGCAAGAATTGTAAGGGTGTTGATAGCCTACGCCCCCAGTCCCAACCAAACATGTGATACTCAGACAAAACAAGAAAATATAAAAGATAATCTGAATTCAAGGATTATGTCAAACAAGTTGTGCAATAAGCCGATTGCAGGTCACCATACTGCCCAATTGAAAACAACACACCAGAACTGCACAATTAAAATCGGAAGTGCACAAAAAACTCTCTAAAATATAATCATTAAAAAAATAAGATGGAAATCGGCAATCAAATGATATGAAGTAAGGATCTAAGCAGAGAAAACCGAGAAATGTGTATGATTATTTGATGTAATACCAGGATATGAGTGATATTGTCTGGTGTGAACAGAAGCAACAAAACAGGCAATTTTATATGATTATTAGGAGAAATATGCGAGTCATATTGTACAGAATAGAGTGAGGTAACAGGCAGTCGATGTCAGTAAATATTGACACAGTTGACCACATGGGGGCGCTGGAGTACACAAAGGAGCTAGACATTTTCACATATACACACTCCATAATGCATTCTCTGTGCACAACACAAACAGCGCCATCTGCACATCAATCGTATCAACGCTCCAAACTTGCACTTCTCCTTCCAGCTAAGTTTGATATCTTGTGCATATAATACATCAAAGGTCTGCTCTCAAATATATCAAAATAATGGCAACATGAGGATAACACTGAGCGCAAAACGTTAAGAAATTGGTCCGAATATTTCTTTAAAGAGCTCTTGTGATGTATAAGTTGATGCATGTCACTCACATATATCTTGTAGCTGCCTGTGCCAGTCACAAAAATTGATTTGAGCAAACATGAATTGATTGATATATCTAAATAAAATTCCATAGAATCAATGAGAATCGCTTGCCTTTCACCATAACAAATGGTCTCAATTTTCACATGCGACCATTTCTAAATCTGTGTTGGTCTGTTTTATCTGAATATTTTAGGAGACTGCATCCTGGCTTGGAAGGATATGAGAGGTCCGTACAGAGATGGAGAGCTTCTCTCGCGAGGTCACAAGAGACCTCTCCAAACTCGTGTATCTCACAAGTGGTAAGGCTGCTGTGCTGGAGAAAAATAGAGGGGGAGGGGAAAAGGGTTTGACAGATCATAACGGATGATGTTTAAATGTCTGTCCATACCCAGCCAGCCAGAGGGTCTGGGGATGAATGCAATAACTGTTCCTTCAGTCTCCTTCAATAGAAGTTCTGCTGAGAGGAGAGGACTGGTGCTGGTCGGTTGCAATATGCTGCTATATTGGCCATTAAAGATGTAATCAATGTCTGTGTGAGAAGTAATTGGAAACAGTTAGCTCCCCACAGATACAACGTTCTGAACACGCTCAAGGAGAGTTTGTCAATTGTTCGCAAATATCATGCAAAGCAATATTCTTTTTAAATAAATAAATAAATAAATCAATAAATAAATAAATAAACAAAATGTTTTTTTATTGGTTGCAACTAAAAGCTGAATAGCACAAAATAAATACTTAGCGTACTTGATGCATTTCATAATGAATAATATACAAATTAGCCTGTTCTAAATATATTTTGTTACCATATTTCCAAAACAACAAATTATATCCATTCAGTAATGACCCTAAGCGCTTATCTAATTACAAATAATACCATTGAGTGTTTACCTGAGCCACAGTGATATCAATTGTGTTATCCTCACATTGCTACTGTCACTGAGTGTTAATGAGCACTAGTAATAACCACTGGGTGTTTATCCCAGCACAGGAAGTATCTCAGTGTTAATGAGCACTAGTAATAACCACTGGGTGTTTATCCCAACACAGGAAGTACCTCAGTGTTAATGAGCACTAGTAATAACCACTGGGTGTTTATCTCAGCACTGGGAGTACCTCAGTGTTAATGAGCACTAGTAATAACCACTGGGTGTTTATCCCAGCACAGGGGGTACCTCAGTGTTAATGAGCACTAGTAATAACCACTGGGTGTTTATCTCAGCACAGGGAGTACCTCAGTGTTAATGAGCACTAGTAATAACCACTGGGTGTTTATCCCAGCACAGGGGGTACCTCAGTGTTGATGAGCACTAGTAATAACCACTGGGTGTTTATCCCAGCACAGGGAGTACCTCAGTGTTAATGAGCACTAGTAATAACCACTGGGTGTTTATCTCGGCACTGGGAGTACCTCAGTGTTAATGAGCACTAGTAATAACCACTGGGTGTTTATCCCAGCAGAGAGAGTACCTCAGTGTTAATGAGCACTAGTAATAACCACTGGGTGTTTATCCCAGCACAGGGGGTACCCCAGTGTTAATGAGCACTAGTAATAACCACTGGGTGTTTATCCCAGCAGAGAGAGTACCTCAGTGTTAATGAGCACTAGTAATAACCACTGGGTGTTTATCTCGGCACAGGGAGTACCTCAGTGTTAATGAGCACTAGTAATAACCACTGGGTGTTTATCTCAGCACAGGGAGTACCTCAGTGTTAATGGGCACTAGTAATAACCACTGGGTGTTTATCTCTGCACAGGTAATACCTCAGTGTTAATGAGCACTAGTAATTATCACTGGGTGTTTATCCCAACACAGGGAATACCTCAGTGTTAATAAGCACTAGTAATAACCACTGGGTGTTTATCCCAGCACAGGAAGTACCTCAGTGTTAATGGGCACTAGTAATAACCACTGGGTGTTTATCCTGGCACAGGGGGTACCTCAGTGTTAATGAGCACTAGTAATAACCACTGGGTGTTTATCCCAGCACAGGAAGTACCTCAGTGTTAATGAGCACTAGTAATAACCACTGGGTGTTTATCCCAGCACAGGGGGTACCTCAGTGTTAATGAGCACTAGTAATAACCACTGGGTGTTTATCCCAGCACAGGGGGTACCCCAGTGTTAATGAGCACTAGTAATAACCACTGGGTGTTTATCTCGGCACAGGGAGTACCTCAGTGTTAATGAGCACTAGTAATAACCACTGGGTGTTTATCTCAGCACAGGGAGTACCTCAGTGTTAATGGGCACTAGTAATAACCACTGGGTGTTTATCTCTGCACAGGTAATACCTCAGTGTTAATGAGCACTAGTAATTATCACTGGGTGTTTATCCCAACACAGGGAATACCTCAGTGTTAATAAGCACTAGTAATAACCACTGGGTGTTTATCCCAGCACAGGAAGTACCTCAGTGTTAATGGGCACTAGTAATAACCACTGGGTGTTTATCCTGGCACAGGGGGTACCTCAGTGTTAATGAGCACTAGTAATAACCACTGGGTGTTTATCCCAGCACAGGAAGTACCTCAGTGTTAATGAGCACTAGTAATAACCACTGGGTGTTTATCCCAGCACAGGGGGTACCTCAGTGTTAATGAGCACTAGTAATAACCACTGGGTGTTTATCTCAGCACAGGGAGTACCTCAGTGTTAATGAGCACTGGTAATAACCACTGGGTGTTTATCCCAGCAGAGAGAGTACCTCGGTGTTAATGAGCACTAATAATAACCACTGGGTGTTTATCTCAGCACAGGAAATACCTAAGTGTTAATGAGCACTAGTAATAACCACTGGGTGTTTATCCTGGCACAGGGGGTACCTCAGTGTTAATGAGCACTAGTAATAACCACTGGGTGTTTATCCCAGCACAGGGGGTACATCAGTGTTAATGAGCACTAGTAATAACCACTGGGTGTTTATCTCAGCACAGGGGGTACCTCAGTGTTAATGAGCACTAGTAATAACCACTGGGTGTTTATCTCAGCACAGGGAGTACCTCAGTGTTAATGAGCACTAGTAATAACCACTGGGTGTTTATCCCAGCACAGGGGGTACCTCAGTGTTAATGAGCACTAGTAATAACCACTGGGTGTTTATCCCAGCACAGGGAGTACCTCGGTGTTAATGAGCACTAGTAATAACCACTGGGTGTTTATCCCAGCACAGGGGGTACCTCAGTGTTAATGAGCACTAGTAATAACCACTGGGTGTTTATCTCGGCACTGGGAGTACCTCAGTGTTAATGAGCACTAGTAATAACCACTGGGTGTTTATCCCAGCAGAGAGAGTACCTCAGTGTTAATGAGCACTAGTAATAACCACTGGGTGTTTATCCCAGCACAGGGGGTACCCCAGTGTAAATGAGCACTAGTAATAACCACTGGGTGTTTATCCCAGCAGAGAGAGTACCTCAGTGTTAATGAGCACTAGTAATAACCACTGGGTGTTTATCTCGGCACAGGGAGTACCTCAGTGTTAATGAGCACTAGTAATAACCACTGGGTGTTTATCTCAGCACAGGGAGTACCTCAGTGTTAATGGGCACTAGTAATAACCACTGGGTGTTTATCTCTGCACAGGTAATACCTCAGTGTTAATGAGCACTAGTAATTATCACTGGGTGTTTATCCCAACACAGGGAATACCTCAGTGTTAATAAGCACTAGTAATAACCACTGGGTGTTTATCCCAGCACAGGAAGTACCTCAGTGTTAATGGGCACTAGTAATAACCACTGGGTGTTTATCCTGGCACAGGGGGTACCTCAGTGTTAATGAGCACTAGTAATAACCACTGGGTGTTTATCCCAGCACAGGAAGTACCTCAGTGTTAATGAGCACTAGTAATAACCACTGGGTGTTTATCCCAGCACAGGGGGTACCTCAGTGTTAATGAGCACTAGTAATAACCACTGGGTGTTTATCCCAGCACAGGGGGTACCCCAGTGTTAATGAGCACTAGTAATAACCACTGGGTGTTTATCTCGGCACAGGGAGTACCTCAGTGTTAATGAGCACTAGTAATAACCACTGGGTGTTTATCTCAGCACAGGGAGTACCTCAGTGTTAATGGGCACTAGTAATAACCACTGGGTGTTTATCTCTGCACAGGTAATACCTCAGTGTTAATGAGCACTAGTAATTATCACTGGGTGTTTATCCCAACACAGGGAATACCTCAGTGTTAATAAGCACTAGTAATAACCACTGGGTGTTTATCCCAGCACAGGAAGTACCTCAGTGTTAATGGGCACTAGTAATAACCACTGGGTGTTTATCCTGGCACAGGGGGTACCTCAGTGTTAATGAGCACTAGTAATAACCACTGGGTGTTTATCCCAGCACAGGAAGTACCTCAGTGTTAATGAGCACTAGTAATAACCACTGGGTGTTTATCCCAGCACAGGGGGTACCTCAGTGTTAATGAGCACTAGTAATAACCACTGGGTGTTTATCTCAGCACAGGGAGTACCTCAGTGTTAATGAGCACTGGTAATAACCACTGGGTGTTTATCCCAGCAGAGAGAGTACCTCGGTGTTAATGAGCACTAATAATAACCACTGGGTGTTTATCTCAGCACAGGAAATACCTAAGTGTTAATGAGCACTAGTAATAACCACTGGGTGTTTATCCTGGCACAGGGGGTACCTCAGTGTTAATGAGCACTAGTAATAACCACTGGGTGTTTATCCCAGCACAGGGGGTACATCAGTGTTAATGAGCACTAGTAATAACCACTGGGTGTTTATCTCAGCACAGGGGGTACCTCAGTGTTAATGAGCACTAGTAATAACCACTGGGTGTTTATCTCAGCACAGGGAGTACCTCAGTGTTAATGAGCACTAGTAATAACCACTGGGTGTTTATCCCAGCACAGGGGGTACCTCAGTGTTAATGAGCACTAGTAATAACCACTGGGTGTTTATCCCAGCACAGGGAGTACCTCGGTGTTAATGAGCACTAGTAATAACCACTGGGTGTTTATCCCAGCACAGGGGGTACCTCAGTGTTAATGAGCACTAGTAATAACCACTGGGTGTTTATCCCAGCACAGGGGGTACCTCAGTGTTAATGAGCACTAGTAATAACCACTGGGTGTTTATCTCAGCACTGGTAATATCACACTGCTTATTAAACACTCCAATTTTGTCTAAACAACATGCTTCAAAACAACTGTGAGAAAGCATCCATGCATGACCAATATATGTTTGGCTCTAACTTTCCAGGAGAACAAGTCTGAATATTCTTTATCTAAGCAGCCAACCCCTTGATGAGCACATAAAATAAGAACTAGTAATTTCTTTTAGGTACACATAGATTAAAATCATTACATTTAGAAAACTCTACTCATTTCATATAAATTGCAAAGTACTCTCCATGGAAAGATTCTGATAAGATAATTATATTTGATATTATTTGATATTATAAGAGGACAGGAGCCATATAATTATTCATATATTTTAAAATATATTTTGCTGATTACCAGGTTGGAGGTTTAACAATTCCAAACAGGACATGTTTATTCCACATAACATATATTGAGTTTTATTCATTTGATAGTTCTTCAACTGTTTTTTCTGTTTTCTAGTATAGCATTTAGTTTCCATGTATTGTCTTATCACCACACAAAATAGCTGTCATGATACAATTGTAAATTTCCATGAAATAACAATTGTCATGACCTGTTTCTCAAATCACTATATATATAACAGTTGTCATGACAAATTTGTCAATTCACCAGGAATAACAGTGGTCAGGGCACAACACTATTATATCAGTAGTGATCATAGTCATGCAATACTGATATTATTATATGTGACAAGCTCTCCTGACCACCATCTAGAATGCAAAATGGGGGAAATATTATCAAGCAAGGCTGGCAGCCATCTTTGATAGGCCATCATGCTCTTGGCGATCACTGATGAAGTTGATGATTTAACATGGAGAATCTACTTATTCTTATAATGTGAGGACCTCATTAACATGATTAAACATTATATCATTGACAGGTGCAGGGCTTTCCTGGTACTTATTATGCAATTTCTGAGTATCAGGTATGGATAAGTCCATGTCACTATCTCTCAAGACAATATCTCTGGGGTAATAAACAGATTCTGAGATTTTTATCAGAAGACATTATTGTTATTCATTGTAACATGTTTAAAGAGTAATCATGATTCCTATATAATCATGTCCTATCCTATTGAAGAGACATGCATACAATCATAAGATTACATACATATTTGTACTTGCTGTTTAAATCCTCAAATCATTTTTTTCAGTCATGTAAATTTTTAACACAGCAATAATAAAACCAAATTAGCTGCATGCCATCTTTTTATGTATTACAGATTCATCTGCAAAAGGAGTCTTATTCTGAGTCTATGAGTGATCCATGAGTGATCCATGATTGATTCATGTGTGATCCATGTGTGATCCATGTGTGATTTGTATGGGATTCATGTGTGATTGGTGTGGGATTCATGTGTGATCCATGTATGATCGACGACGGATTCATATGGTGTGTGTGTGTGTTTGTATCTATGATTCTCGTCAGAGTACTGTTATGCCCTAGTTGGGAATATTGTTCAAGAATAATACAGATTCTGACAGGCATTCGTAAATCCCAAGAAACACATTTTAGCTTGGGATTGTTTATGCTTGCAACAGACAAGCAGTGATGCCCAGTATAGATTGCCCAGTCAACTGATAGTCAGCCGGTGCAGTTGAAACGGAGACCATAAAGGGATGCACTCAAATCAAACAGAGATGTGCAATGGTGAATACATACACAAAGTTAACAGTCCTCATGTATATGGCTACTACAGTTGTATGTAATGACGACAGGGTGAAATTGGTGTGTAAATTGAGAGAAATAGCCAACCATATGGTATTTTGTGAATGACATCAGCTTGTATTACCCCAGGCCTAGCTGGTGGATTATTATAATACAACATGCAGGGAGCTGGCAGAGTGACCTTGAAATCTTGTCAGCCATCTGCAGAAGGGGTGAGGGTGGGGAAAGGGTTATTATAAGGGGTCAACAGGCATGCCACTCACCAGGCTTTGACTCGGATCAAAACCTCTCCTTCTTTGGGCTTGACTTCGGGGATGTTCTTCACCTGCACCATGCGTATTCCTCCGTACCCAGTCAACGTGACACTTCTCATCTCCTTCACTGGCTCCGTGGCTTGCTCCGGTTCTCCATCGGTGGCAGCTGTAGCAACCTCGGTATTTTCCTCGCTCGCCATATTGGGGATGGACAGAAGACGTATGTGACAGTACGCAGGCCGACTAAGGTGTGTGCTTGGGTTAAGGATGCAGGTCTTGGACTGTGTATGTGTGCACACTCAATATGTTAAGCAGGTAGAGTGGTCCTGGGGCAGGAGAAGGCTAGCAGCAGCCTCCGCAGCAGAAGCAAGATGCAGATGCCAAGGACGAGGAAGATGTCAACCACAATCTTTGACTCACAGAATAGTATACCGCTCCAAGCTACAACCTGAACGCCTAACACTGATCCTACAGCGTTATTGCTGTCACAACCGCCTGTCACACCCTGCCAGCAAATCACACCTCCAGCAGAATGGCGTGTCTATGAGTGTGTTATGACAAAGTGGTCTAACAGCGATCAGTCAGTGGCATACTTTATGTACAGTCAGTCCTCTCCTCCCCCGCCTTGCTTCCCCCGCTTGTCTCCCTGCAAACAATCAATACTGCCTGATGATCACACATCAAACACCACCAGAAGTGTACAGCATAACTACATTTATTTGCCACAATCAGATTACTTTGCTGCAGCGAGTGCCAGCCCACCACTGCTAACTCTGCGATGTTCCCTACATGAGACAATAGTGAGGGCCTGAGATTTAAATTATTAAACACAGAGCTACAGACGGTTCTGTATTTCAGCGGTCCACGGCTGACAGTGTGTTGTAACCAGGCCTGCCCTGTTATCACACTGATCGCTCCTCCATCGCCTGCTGCTGTTATAATTTATGCATGTTTAAATATTTTATGCAATTTAGTTTAGTGGGTTGGTTCTGATTTGTGGGTTGTTTCTTGGAGGAGTTTTATCATACTGACTTCAGTAGTATATTTATCTATCAGAGAAAATTCTATTAATTCTTAACAATCAAAACTAGCATACCGTAATTGGTTGATATAATTCTTTGCACAGCCATTCTGAAAATGACAGCTGTCATGTGGTTTGTTTACAAAATAACGCGGGAAAATACACGTGCTAATGTTTACGTCGGATTCTCATTGGTCGTCGCTGAGCGGAAGTTATGGTTAGGATTTTCCGGTGTTACTTTTCCAACTTGTGGATGCTTTAAAATCGGCTATAAAAATCATCTATTGACAGATGTGGATAGAAAATGTTGGCGTTTGAAAGGTGAGTCTTTATAGTACATGCATGGAAACTTGTGACTTTCAACAACCGTTGTTAAGCCATAAGAATAGCGCCGATTACTCTTTTATGAGCGATAATACCTGATTTTAGTGAATTTGACATTGTTTGACAGCTTTTCATATCATGTTTACAACTGCCACAGTCACATATCTTTGATGAGACAAAATGTTCATAATAAAAAATATATTGTTCCATGACAAATTTGCGAACAAATTTGACATCCTTTTTTGCAATTGATAAACTGTTTCCTCCTTCCAAGTTCCATGTCAATTTTAAGTATGACAGATTCTTTCCCTCCGTCCCTGATCCTGGCCCTGTGTCATAGCTGTAGTGTCAGTCCAGTTCCTTGTCCCAGATGTATCCTCTCGTGTTTGGTGCTAATCTGTTTCTAATGCCATGTCCATTCTCACATGCCGTTCCTGCCGTGGCCATCTCGTCATCTGGTAAAAACCTCCCTCCTCATCCCTGATGCAGTCCTGCCATGTCCATTATTTCATCTCTGGTACAAACCTCCCTCCTCATCCCTGATGCAGTCCTGCCATGTCCATTCTCTCATCCTTGGTACAATCCTCCCTCCCCATCCCTGATGCAGTCCTGCCATGTCCATTCTCTCATCCTTGGTACAATCCTCCCTCCCCATCCCTGATGCAGTCCTGCCATGTCCATTCTCTCATCTCTGGTACAAACCTCCCTCCCCATCCCTGATGCAGTCCTGTCATGTCCATTCTCTCATCTCTGGTACAATCCTCCCTCCCCATCCCTGATGCAGTCCTGCCATGTCCATTCTCTCATCCTTGGTACAATCCTCCCTCCCCATCCCTGATGCAGTCCTGCCATGTCCATTCTCTCATCTCTGGTACAAACCTCCCTCCCCATCCCTGATGCAGTCCTGCCATGTCCATTCTCTCATCCTTGGTACAATCCTCCCTCCCCATCCCTGATGCAGTCCTGCCATGCCCATTCTCTCATCCTTGGTACAATCCTCCCTCCCCATCCCTGATGCAGTCCTGCCATGTCCATTCTCTCATCTCTGGTACAAACCTCCCTCCCCATCCCTGATGCAGTCCTGTCATGTCCATTCTCTCATCTCTGGTACAATCCTCCCTCCCCATCCCTGATGCAGTCCTGCCATGTCCATTCTCTCATCTCTGGTACAAACCTCCCTCCCCATCCCTGATGCAGTCCTGTCATGTCCATTCTCTCATCTCTGGTACAATCCTCCCTCCCCATCCCTGATGCAGTCCTGCCATGTCCATTCTCTCATCCTTGGTACAAACCTCCCTCCTCATCCCTGATGCAGTCCTGTCATGTCCATTCTCTCATCTCTGGTACAAACCTCCCTCCCCATCCCTGATGCAGTCCTGCCATGTCCATTCTCTCATCTCTGGTGCAATCCTCCCTCCTCATCCCTGATGCAGTCCTGCCATGTCCATTCTCTCATCTCTGGTACAATCCTCCCTCCCCATCCCTGATGCAGTCCTGCCATGTCCATTCTCTCATCTCTGGTACAAACCTCCCTCCCCATCCCTGATGCTGTCCTGCCATGTCCATTCTCTCATCTCTGGTACAATCCTCCCTCCCCATCCCTGATGCAGTCCTGCCATGCCCATATCCTGCCATTTTCAAATATTAAATAAATTACTTATTTCATGGTGATATAAATTTTGTCTCCATCAAGATTTGAACCCTAGATCCCCAGCACTGACACCATTCTACACTAACAACTTATTTGTGGTCCTATATCCAGTGCTTTACCAACTGAGCTATCTTGGCTGCCTTATTTGCAGCTGGAGAGATGGGCTATTAAACTGTCTGTTTTAAAGAGGCCAGCAAAACCAATTGGCATCCCGCCGAGAAATGGTGGAGTGTGACTGTGCCTTCTATAAGTTTACTTGGCAAAACCAAATAGTTATATATTATATATTGTTTAAAGCATTCATGAAATCACTGAGGTCACAGAAAATTTTACAGAGGTTTGGGGTATGCTTACATGATATATGGCCATGAAACATTGATACAAGCAAGCTACCTCACTAAAATCAACCAAAATACACCAACCATGGTTATTTACTTTTGCTGAAAGTGCCAAGTACTGGTTGTTACTATTGTGACCACCAGGTGGCTACATGTATACAAACATGTGGCCTCAATTGTGGTATGTCAGAGTGTTAGGCCTGTATCAATGGACAAACATTAATGGACAAACAGGCCTCTGCGAGTCAAATCACTCCATTGTCCCAATCTAATGGTGCCCCATGTTAGCAAAACTTTACTAAGAAGGTGTTTGCACAAGATCAATGGTTAGCTAGATTTCAGAGAGATTTTTATAGATTATTAGAATGTATGCAACTTCTTTGAGGTGTATATATACATAGAATAGTCTTCTGTGTAAGATTTGCAGGCCAATGCCAGAAGAGTTAACTTATCATCTTGGTGGTTGATATGACAATTCAGTAACCTTATGTCAAGGTCAGGTAGGATATAACTGAGATAAGATGGAAAGTACCATATTTACTCGAAAATAGGACAAGAAATTAGGACCCAAACCTCTAGTCAATGTTTGGGGAGGTCGTCTTATACCCAGGGTCATCCTATTTTCGAATAAATATGTTAATGCCATACTCCATACACATAGAACATAGAACATGTTTGACTCCGGTCTTGGTCACAAGCTACATGCTTTTGTGGTAACTTATTATTCAATTTATAGATATCACTGCCTTAATTTTTGAGTAGGAAGAAACAGCCAAGAACAAGATTTTATCCCATGAATGACATTTTTATTTTATAGTTTTGGGCTGGTAATTTCAGGTCACACTAGTCCTGCAGTTAAAATAGGTGAAATACAAGGAGTGGTTTATTTCTGTGTAACCTGAAAAGTACAAAAAGATTTTATTGTTTTGAAGAAAGAAACAGTTCTCTCTCAAGCTTTTGTTTGGTGATCAATACTTAAATTGGATTTCTTGTATTCCTTACATGTTTATTTTTCAAATCAATACTAAGACGTGTTTAAAAGTGTTTTTACTTTCCAGCTAATTGTGTGATTTACTTCAACATATCTTGATTTTAGTGAGGAAAATGATTTTGAGTGGGGTTGGGTGTTTTCTAAGAATCCTTGCACACACAGATCTTGCATGTTTGAATAAACAATAGCAGAAGATAAATATGACCAAATAAGGTCATGCATAACCATCACATGACCAAATAAGGTCATGCTTAACCATTACATGACCAAATAAGGTCATGCTTAACCATCACATGACCAAATAAGGTCATGCATAACCATCCAATGACCAAATCAGGTCATGCATAACCATCACATGACCAAATCAGGTCACATACAGTTGTTACATTGTATTGATCGTCCATGTATACCCTCTGCATGTCACAAGATGGTCAGGCAATGTTTCTACATCAGATTTATGCTTTAGGTCTCATTGAATCTTGACTAAAAACATATTTGACTCCAAATGATAAGGGGAAATTGCTTGGTACATAATTTAAATTGGTGAGGGTTTGCTCAGATACCGACAAGATTGACGTAATTTTTTTCATTAATAATTAGTTTCAATACAATATGGACTTCAGTTCATGGAGGAGTGCAGTAATATAATGCAATGAAGAGACAAGTATATAGCATATTTCATGTAACTTATTGAGTACTTCACCCCTACGTACAGGACAAGACTGATGGAAACAGCCTAAAATAGTCCTTTTGAGAACTTGCCTGTTGGGCTAATTGTTGAAATAGAGGGTGACAATGCTGGGCTAATTGTTGAAATAGAGGGTGACAGTGCTGGGCTAATTGTTGAAATAGAGGGTGACAGTGCTGGGCTAATTGTTGAAATAGAGGGTGACAATGCTGGGCTAATTGTTGAAATAGAGGGTGACAATGTTGGGCTAATTGTTGAAATAGAGGGTGACAATGCTGGGCTAATTGTTGAAATAGAGGGTGACAATGTTGGGCTAATTGTTGAAATAGAGGGTGACAATGCTGGGCTAATTGTTGAAATAGAGGGTGACAATGTTGGGCTAATTGTTGAAATAGAGGGTGACAATGCTGGGCTAATTGTTGAAATAGAGGGTGACAATGCTGGGCTAATTGTTGAAATAGAGGGTGACAATGCTGGGCTAATTGTTGGAATAGAGGGTGACAATGTTGGGCTAATTGTTGAAATAGAGGGTGACAGTGCTGGGCTAATTGTTGAAATAGAGGGTGACAATGCTTTCTTTGTCATCAGATGTTCAGTTTATATCTTCTTTTGTGTCAATTAGTGGCCGTCTAATTTTCCTGATATGTGATAATAATTCTATTGTTGCAATTAAAAATCACAAGTCAGAGGGAAAACAGTGTCTGCCGAACATCATGACCAATTCATAAATAGCAAACTTGTCAAAAATACCATAATTAATTCAAACAAATTTGTTTCATTTCAATAAAGTTATTTAAATCAAAAGAGAAATTGGGTAACATAAGTAGAGATTATGAATTTGAAATTGGGCATATGATGTTGTTGGTCATGAGACATATTAATTCAAACAAATTTGTTTCATTTCAATAAAGTTATTTAAATTAAAAGAGAAATTGGGTAACATAAGTAGAGAATATGAATTTGAAATTGGGCATATGATGGTGTTGGTCATGAGACACATCTGGCTGTATTCAATGGAAATGGCCAATTGTGCAAATGTGCAAGCTCAGAGTATAGAAATATCAATTAATGCAGGAAAAACTCAATCAGATAACTACTGCAGTTTATAATGAGTTTGTTATGAAGAAAAGCCGAATTGAGATGCTGAAATTAGCAGTTAATGTTGATGCTTGTTATGAGTCTTGTGTGCAGACTTTGATGCTGATTACCTGTTGATCATTAAGATGAAATCCTTGTGAAAAGATGACTATTTACATGTCACAATTGATCATTTTCTAATATCATTAACATTTGTTGAAAACAGAGCTACTTTGCAATATATTTGGAAGAAAAGGAAGATAAATTATCAAGATCAAATTTCTTTTTCTTTATCGATATAAGGCTTTATATTCTCTAATATTAGGCTTTATAATAGTGAATATTAGGCTTTATATTAGTGAATATTAGGCTTTATATTAGTGAATATTAGGCTTTATATTCTCTAATATTAGGCTTTACATTCTCTAATATTAGGCTTTATATTAGTGAATATTAGGCTTTATATTAGTGAATATTAGGCTTTACATTCTCTAATATTAGGCTTTATATTCTCTGATATTAGGCTTTATATTAGTTAATATTAGGCTTTATATCAGTGGATATTAGGCTTTACATTCTCTAATATTAGGCTTTATATTAGTGAATATGACGCTTTATAATATTCTCTGATATTAGGCTTTACATTCTCTATCATTAAGCTTTACATTCTTTGATATTAGGCTTTATATTCTTTGATATTAGGCTTTATATTCTCTAATGAATGTTAGGCTTTATATTGGGGAATATTTGGCTTTATATTAGTGAATGTTAGGCTTTTATTTCATTGTGAGCAGTTTTTTCTCAAAACCTCTTCCATTCATTCTCCGCTCTTCAGGGAGAACCTTCGGGTTTCTCATTATATTATGAATTATTTGACATTAAACATAGAACAGAAGTAAATTAAGGTCATCAGCCAAATTATTGGCCTTGTTAGTCTCTGTTATCAAAATATCCAAAAAGTGATCTTTTTCATTTGAGGATATTTGATATCCGTTATTTTCGAAAATCACTCCATAATGAAAACTCCGTAATGAAACGCTTTGTTTTGACGCGAAGGTCAAGGACGCTCCAGGGTTACGCTGTTCTCGACTTGCAAAGCGTAATTTCTGCTAATTTTACAAAAATAATTGCATAAATCCGTTGTGGCGGATTATCCGTTTCACGGACATCCGTTCATCCATCAACAAAATCCGCTGGATCCGCTACGTCCGACATCCGTACTTTACACACCACCTCAAAAGGGTATTTTCATACATGATTTTTTTGCACAAATTTATTTTTCTATCTTGTGACAAAAAAGGGATGCTTGAAAAAATTATGATATTTAGATGAGAGTCGATGACTGCAGTAAGTAGCATATTTTACAAATGAGAGTTTTTAGTGATTATTGATGGATGACTTTCATCATTTATCTCATTGCAATCACAGAATGACAGCTTTCACACGTAGTGATGACATCATGAAATGACAGCTCTCATACTTGACAGCTTTCACACATAGTAAGTGGTGACATCATGAAATGACAGCTGTCACATATAGCAGGGATTCACACATAGTTTCAATTTGTCATTTGGCCACAGAAAATAATATCCTTTCCTTAAAAAAACTAACATTATATGTCTCAGAAAAGTGAAAAAAATAACAAATGTTACACATGATAACACCTAAAGTAAAACTTAATTTTAAGATTCATCCTTTTCACATGTGCAAAGATGTTGATAAAACAGTTAGTTTGACCACTGTTAAATCTTTTGATAGAGATACACGAGGCATTTTTTTTTCACCAGACTTTAGTGTACATTTAAACAAATGACAATCTTGTCCCTATCAAATCTTACTATCTCATGTCAAACTGATAAATGGAATGTAACATTGGAAGTGAAAAATATCCATATAACACATTTGATTTCAAGGTAATTAACTTGAGAAATAGATAGAAATAAGGTATATTGTCATGACCACATTATCCCTCTCAAATCTCACTCCACCAGATGGCACTGGAAGTACTTCATAATTGGGTTATCAAAGGGTTTCAGCATGACACCTGACAGCTATGGCCATCTAGTGGTGAGGCTTTCGCAATACAAGAAACCAGGGGGCAGCACCAGAGTGCCATGGATTTAGACTATGCAGTCCAATATATATAGGACTATCAAGGACATATCGTTGCAATGGGTTTGTGCAGCGGGCGAATAATGTCTCTATTATGGAGGGTTTGCTCTGATTGGTTGACATAAATATAGAACAGGGAAACCCTAAACAACAACCACAAGTTCCAGTGACGTGTGACCGGAATTCCGGGCAAAGGCATACGGGCACCTGCGAGCTGGTTTACTGTCCATATATATGGACATGTTATTACTGTCTACCATGGATTGCTTGGGTTTTTATGCCTTCAAAGCAGTCCTCATGTGCATGTTTTGGAGTTATCATCCAATATAGAAAACTTGAACCAATGTCAGAAAACTTGTGTTTTAATCTGACAAAAATCAAACTTGTACGATCCTGTGAACTTTTAATACGTGGGCAACGTACTTGATCACACACAACTATTCACTTTTCACCCCTTCAAATCTTAACGTAAATAACAATCAGTAGACAGGAAACTCTACAGATGGTCTTCAAAATGAATTACATAGGACTATAACACTTTGACAAAATTTTATACTTCTTTTAATAGCATAATATTTTGGCTCTTGAGTTTGTTTGCATTATGAATTATTTGAAGATGAGTTGAAAAAATATCAATTTTTGGGCTCAAAAACTGTGATATTTTCAAGGTTATTTTCAGTACCTACAACGTTTTACCAAGTCTACCTAATGCTATTGTTTTATCATGAATTCTCTTTTTCCTACTTCCGCCTTTTCTAGCATATGAAATGACAAAGCCAAATTATGCTCTTTTTGAAAATTAGGTTTTTTGTCAAATGAGAGAAAAAAAAAACAACAGGAAAGTTTTTTGGAGTACATGAGTTAACAAAGGTAAGATACACATTTCATGGTATTTTCTGTTCAAAAGATACCACTTTACATGTGAAAAATCTTGCTGTCAGATCTTATGTGTCAAATTACAGCTTGAACAGGCAACATAGACAGGCAAGGTGAAAGACAAGATCAAACATTTTGATACTGAAAACATTATATAAATTTTAACACAACATGCAACACTAAAATGTCATTTCATGCAGAAACATGCATTGAAAAAACAATTATTTGATAGAAAATAAATCTGATTTAATGTCATGTTATTAGGTAAACAAAATACACCATCTGCATTATGTTTTTCAAAGTGACTGTCATTCCACATTTGAGCATGAATTGTTTGTTCTGTTTGACTCTGTTTGTTCTGTTTGTTCTGTTTGACATGATTCTGTGTTGTGTGTCATGCCATATTTCTTGTCACTGATGAGTTAGGAAAGTCAATTGTGTGAATATCATAAAATACATCAGGTAAACATGTATATTGCAATGTTGCTTTGCAGAATCACAGCATTGATACAATGTATCTTATGTCTGATGTTATAAGAATGAGAAAGTTACACAAAAGAACATTAATAGGTGCTTTATTTTGTTATTCATAGTTGATAAGCACACACAATCTTTGGACATACCTATGTGTTAAAATAACCGAAGTATGTAAGAATTATGCAGATAAACTCAATTAAAGCCAATGTCATAATTTAGGGGCCCAAATTTGAAAATGTTTTTGAGAGTACAAAAATAGTGGGGAGGGATGGTACTTCTTGCAGGAAAGTTTTTGTATGCACTTTTGATTGCACCATATTGTATCTTTCCAGACAAAATTAAAATTTATTCACACTGCCCCTGTTTTTTATGCTGTCCACAGATGTGTTTAATACAACCTGTGTTTAATACAACCAATAATAATATACATAATTAAACAATTTAAATATTGAAAAATGGCAGTGTTCAAATCAGCTCAAATGCAACTATTAACAGCTCCTTGTTTAATTTGTCTTAACTGATTGTTTTTTTTTATTGAAAAGCGTTTGATTGCTATTGTATTCTAAGATAACTTAAGATAAGATTGACAAAATTAAAGATACATGCAAGGATGATGAAAGCTGTTTGAAGCGCTGGAGAAAGCTGAGAACAATGAACCCCTATTATCACCTCAGCCTGCCCCCATCCTGGGACCATCCCTCCAGGAAAGCTTCCCCTGACCTAATCGCCTCCCTGAACTAAAGATGACACACATCAAAGAAAGCTGAGAGACATAGCTGACACGTGGATAGGGGCATGTGCTGTACTCACTGAGGGGTATATATACTGGGTGGAACATGGGTTAGGGTATCACTTCCTTGCCAGACATCCTCTGAGCAAGAACTTCACTCAACAGTACAGCAATAACTAGTCCAGAAGTAGTTCAGTGTGTTATACTTCAGACTCAAACAGGAAGTTATTAGAGACAGTTTGGGAGGAGAACATTTACAGTTGGAAGTAAGGACAGGTGAGCCACCATGAGTACCTCCACAGAAAAGAGAGCAGTCAAAACGGCTGATGAGGACATAGTTGAAGCCAAGATGGCCGCTTCCACCCAGAAGATGCCGTCTAGCATAGCCATGTTTGCCACCTACTTTGTGATTGGCATCAACCAGGGGTGTATGTTCATCTACCTGGGCATCATGCCTTTCCTCTTCAAGCAGTATGGCACTGACCCTGTGACCTTCAGTTACTTCATGAGCATCTGTGCCTTCCTCACCCTGCTGTCCAGCCCGGTCCTGGGCCGCATCGCTGATGTGTTTGGTTCCCGCACTGTGCTCATCCTCAGCATGCTGTCTGCATCAGCAGCTCACTTCACCATGGGAACGGCTTCGGGTGTGTCCATGCTGCTCGTCTCCAGGGGAGTGTCTCTCCTGATGGACGTCATGCCGGCCGCCCAGATGACAATAACAGACATCGTGCCAGAAGCGGACAGGAGCAAGTATCTGGGTAAGATCATGATCCCAATGAGCGCTGGCATGATTGTAGGACCAACACTAGGTGGCACTCTGTCCAAGTATCTGGGACCCCAGGGTACTCTGATGCTGACATGTCTGGCACCTCTACTTTGCATCGTCCTCATCTTGACCTTCGTGCCACACACCCAGAAGAATGCATCTGGCAATGCTGCTAAGCCTGAGGCCAAGAAGGGCGGCATTGACTGGTCGCGCCTGGGTGAGTTCTTCCATGGAGACATTCCATACCTGTTCATCATGAGGATCCTGTCCACTCTGCCAGGTATGATCTTCATGATGAACTTCCAGTTGGCTGGCATCAACTTCTTCAAGCTGACCCCCCAGGGTAACGGCATGGTTGTCTCTTGCCTGGGCATGTTCAACATGTTCAACAACTGGTTCACGCTGGGATTCATCTCCAAGCGATTCCACCAGGACCAGCTGATCCGGTGGACTCCGGTTGTGTCGGTGGCCACCTACTTTGCCCTGAGTCAGGTGACTGAGGTGTGGCAGTTGATTCTGACCCTCTTCCCCATCAACCTGTGCTACGCCACCATGGAGAACCAGATCATGACCAGACTGACCAAGAGCGTGGACAAGAAGGACACTGGCACAATGGTAGGAATGGCCACGGCTTTGTTCTACGTGTCGCGCACCATGTCCCCCATAGTGGGCGGCATCCTCATGAATACCTACGGCTGGAGTGCTATAGGGCAGCTGGGATTTGTTGTCAGTATCTTAATGGCATCTCTCTCAGTTGTTAAACACAGATAAACATTCTGTCAAATCAGAGGACTATTTACCATAAGATTATAAACATTCTTTTGATTGTTGATAAAACAATGAAAAAGTGATAATGGAATATTTTATGAGGATTATTTATTCTCTTAGCACTGTCATGTGTAGGAGTATGTGTGGATTTGATGTTTAAAGACAGATGTTCATTATGATGATCAGCCAAATAAAAAAGCGAGGAATAATAATATAAGTTTATAGATTGATTTGAATATTCTAATTTCTGTGTGTCACCCCATTAAACCAATCTTTGTTACTGGGCTGTACTGAAAACAAAATGTCAACTTTAGAATTATGTTTGCTTAAAGAAACTTATTGTTGTATATAATTATGTCATATTGTATATAATAATGCTGAATTAAATATATTTTTATAAGAATGAATATGAGAGTGTTTGTTTCTCTTAGTAACCACCCTGCCAACCAGTTGGTATGTTCTTCTGCCTTTTTGTGTGTTACACATTTTAAGTATACAAAACCAAACACAGTTTTTAAGATCTATTTTTAATCAAAAGAAAAAAATTGACCCCTTAATGCTAGATCATCAGGTGTATGAATCAGCATTTCAAATTTCATTAATATGAAGAAATATAAGACATGAAAAGTTGAATACTTTTTCTGTTCTCAGTTTGTTAAAAAAATGATGATCATCATATTTTGGTGGCGGCCATCTTGTCAAGGGGATTATTGTTTTATCAGCCAATCAGAAACAAGTTCTAAATTTATTGCTAATTACAGAAAAAAAGCTGCTAATTAAACCCAAACATGCCTTTTTTATCACAAACACAGTACATTACCTTGGGGTCAAAGGTCAAAGGTGGCATGCGTGTTTCCACTTTTGTGACAATCTTGACTCACCATAGACAATAATTAGACCCTGACATATTGCCAGTGACATTTTCTTCTTTTTCCACTGATTATGGAGACATTTTATTTCCCCAAGTGTTGACCATCCTATGACCTATTAACTTCTGTGAGAGCACATTCAAATTGACAAATGCATTTTAGAGTCATTAGTAATACTGACCATAAAGGCTTGTTACATACAATTATGTAATGACATTAGTAAACAGCACAGATATCAGATCCTGTCTTGACAAGTATATTGCATGTGAAATGTAAAACCCCCAATCGTCTTATTTCAGTATCTATAATTTTCCCACTGGCAAGGGAAGATACTTCTTTTTATTCCCTGGCAAATTGTTTATGTGTTTATAAATAGCTGTCTCATGGTGACTGAGAGTGGGAGTTAGGGTGTGTCAATTAGGATTGATATGCATGACTGCACACTGAATACTCCACAATGCAGGCTTGAAACTAGGTCAGGAGGTGAAATTAGAGATACTTCTTTTTATTCCCTGGCAAATTGTTTATGTGTTTATAAATAACTGTAATTACATTACATCTGCTATAATTGCTATCTGACCTTCTGACCTAGTTTCACCTTCTGACCTAGTTTCACCTTCTGATCTAGTTTCAAACCTGCATATTATAACAAAATTATTTTTTTTTAATTGTATCTAAAATACTTAAATTCTATTTTTGCACTACAACTAAGACTGGACTATTCAACTAGAAAGCAGCAGGATCTATCTACAAATGAAATAATAAGAATAGGTTGGATGCCAGACATGTGTCTTCATATAGTATCATGACAGAAGGGAGAATTAACATGGCATTAATCAAACAATTTTGGAATGATCTTAGTTTTTCAATTTTATGCTAATGTGAGGGAAACATTTTCAGCATTTCATACCATTTGTGGCAGAGGTTGAATGTGACTCTACCTCACCATGCAGAGTATGCTCAACTTTCCTCCCATCTGTTTTTTGGAGGCAAGCGATGTAAAATGGGCTGCTATATAGAATATATTACTGTTATTACATTGAATGCTGTATCTATTTTTTCAAGAGAAAACATATTTGTGTGCATATTCTTTCATTTTGTCTTACTAATCTGATTTTTGGATCGGATCATTGTTTGCATCAAGATGAAAACAAATCATTTAACTTTTCAAGAAATATGATGACGTCATACCAATCGACCATGATAAAGAATGGGTCAGGTAATTTAGCTTTATGATTACTTGTTACTCATGGCAACTGTCCATGTAGCATTTCATTACAGGCATGAAATGTGATTTTCATTTTCACAAAGTCAAAAATGACACTCCCCTTTCTTATTACCTCAATATTATATAAAACACCAATGTATGCGATGCAAAACAAAGTTCTATTTTCAACCATCACACTCTCCACCAGAGGCACACACATACTGATAGATTCACTATGCTGCTTGCTCTCTGGTGGAGTTTGATCAACCATCCCGAGTTTTAGAGGGGTGTGAACTCATGATTTTCCTTTCTGTTGATTGGATAATTTTCCTTCCTGTTGATTGGTTGATTATAAAATGATGTCTGATGAATGTGAAATGGTAAAATACATATTTGATACCTTAGCTTTTTAATAGGAGCAAGGGGTATTTTACACATGGGACATCAAAGACTTTCAAAAACATTTGTGGTCAAATGGGCAAAAATGCATTAAGATAGAGAATTACTGAGGGAGTAATTGGGAATGAAAGTTCAACTTATAGTTTAACCTCATGATAATTCAATTATTGAGATGAGATGAGACTTTTTGTGTTGTTCTCTGATATATGTCTTTGAAAGATTAAGATAAAAAAGATGTGACTTACTCAGTTTGATAGAAAGGTGTTGGTGTTGGCATCCATTACCATCCCAAACAAGAAAGATTGACTATTGGAAAGGAGCAGGACATTGAGTCCTGATGGCAGGCTTCTATCTTACTTGATGTAGCATACATATACTGAACTAGCAAACCCTCTTTCATTGTCACTAAGTGAATTCTGCCAAAGGCAGGATTTAATCTGTCTTTTAGAGTTACCGTATTTACTCGAAAATAGGACAACCCTGTGTATAAGACGACCCCCAAATTGATATTATTTTGCTTGAAAAGGCCAATTTCCGATTATAGGACGAGTCGGTTTTTCTCAAGACATCGGCACTGCTACCATTCAAGTTTGGCGGTCATTTTAAAAGTAAAACATAAATATGTAGAGTCAGGGATCCATCATTGTGCAATATATTAATATTTCAATGCGAATTGATACACTGTGGTGGCGCTCCAAACTTTTTTGCACAAAAATGGAGCTTCTCTCTGTCACTTCCACCTTTCAAAATGGCGATCTCATGTTGCGATAGCAATATTTAAGCATTGTTAAACTCACATTTTCTCTGACTTGTGCATAATTTACACTTATTTAATGAAGGCGAACAACTGTTGAAACATGTTAGAATATTCCTATGTGTATTATAAGATAAAGATCTTAATAAAATCACCGTTCACCACTAAGTGTTTATGGCACTCGATCAGCTACCCGGAGGTGTTGTAAACCACCGTCCACAGGTTGCCCTTGTGTATAAGCCGACCCCCAAAACATTGACTTAAAGGTTTGCATCCTAATTCCTCATCTTATATTCGAGTAAATACGGTAATGGCCAAATAGCTATACAATATTCCTTTAATTATAAATCAGATTGTATTTTTGTACTGATCATACATGCAATCTTTTGAAATTAAATATAAGTAATTTGCTGAGATATTTTTCTTTTCAACAAAGAACACCTAGATCTTGTAAAAAAATAGAATATAATGGAATAGATAATTAGTTTTGAAATGTGAGATACCGGGAAGTTTCAGGCCTCACCCCTCCTCCAAAGAAAACAAACAAACAAAAAAAAACACCAATAAAAAAAAATTAAATTAAAAAATGAAAGAATGATCGGTGATACTAAGATACCACATATAGCTAGATTTAAGTACAAAACACCAATTCAGCTTTTAATTGTAATTGCTATATCATGGGAATTTAATAAAAAATCAAACCATGGTTTGTATTGACAAGATTTACATAAATTGTTATTATAGGTGCAGGTTTATGTGGAAATAAGATAATTCTCAGATATCTAAATCAGACCATGGGCCAAATTCCGTCATGATTTGTATTTTCAAAGGAATATTTAGAAAGGAGTGTACAACTGCATTTTACTGAAAATGTAGCATTAAACTGTTTTAAACAGGAAAAATAATAGGATGATGGAAACTGGCATTTATCACTATTAACACTAGCATCTATCATATTACAATTATGCAATACCAGCTTTCACACCATTGATGGTGGTGACATCATCTGCCCCCATCATGGGACCAGAAAAGCTTTCTCAGGCATCAGTTTCCTGAACTGAAGATGACACATATCAAAGAAAGCTGAGAGACATAGCTGACACGTGGATAGGGGCATGTGCTGTACTCACTGAGGGGTATATATACTGGGTGGAACATGGGTTAGGGTATCACTTCCTTGCCAGACATCCTCTGAGCAAGAACTTCACTCAACAGTACAACATTAACTGAAGGCTTTATTAGGACATAGTTACAGGCTCCAGACAAATAGATTGGAAATATTATAGAGAGTTACACTTAATTCTCAAACAGGAAGTATTCAGAGCCAGTTTGGGAGGAGAACATTTACAGTTGGAAGTAAGGACAGGTGAGCCACCATGAGTACCTCCACAGAAAAGAGAGCAGTCAAAACGGCTGATGAGGACATAGATGAAGCCAAGATGGCCGCTTCTACCCAGAAGATGCCGTCTAGCATAGCCATGTTTGCCACCTACTTTGTGATTGGCATCAACCAGGGGTGTATGTTCATCTACCTGGGCATCATGCCTTTCCTCTTCAAGCAGTATGGCACTGACCCTGTGACCTTCAGTTACTTCATGAGCATCTGTGCCTTCCTCACCCTGCTGTCCAGCCCAGTCCTGGGCCGCATCGCTGATGTGTTTGGTTCCCGCACCGTGCTCATCCTCAGCATGCTGTCTGCATCAGCAGCTCACTTCACCATGGGAACGGCTTCGGGTGTGTCCATGCTGCTCCTCTCCAGGGGAGTGTCTCTCCTGATGGACGTCATGCCGGCCGCCCAGATGACAATAACAGACATCGTGCCAGAAGCGGACAGGAGCAAGTATCTGGGTAAGATCATGATCCCAATGAGTGCAGGCATGATTGTAGGACCAACACTAGGTGGCACTCTGTCCAAGTATCTGGGACCCCAGGGTACTCTGATGCTGACATGTCTGGCACCTCTACTTTGCATCATCCTCATCTTGACCTTCGTGCCACACACCCAGAAGAATGCATCTGGCAATGCTGCTAAGCCTGAGGCCAAGAAGGGCGGCATTGACTGGTCACGCCTGGGTGAGTTCTTCCATGGAGACATTCCATACCTGTTCATCATGAGGATCCTGTCCACTCTGCCAGGTATGATCTTCATGATGAACTTCCAGTTGGCTGGCATCAACTTCTTCAAGCTGACCCCCCAGGGTAACGGCATGGTTGTATCTTGCCTGGGCATGTTCAACATGTTCAACAACTGGTTCACCCTGGGATTCATCTCCAAGCGATTCCACCAGGACCAGCTGATCCGATGGACTCCGGTTGTGTCAGTGGCCACCTACTTTGCCCTGAGTCAGGTGACTGAGGTGTGGCAGTTGATTCTGACCCTCTTCCCCATCAACCTGTGCTACGCCACCATGGAGAACCAGATCATGACCAGACTGACCAAGAGCGTGGACAAGAAGGACACTGGCACAATGGTAGGAATGGCCACGGCTTTGTTCTACGTGTCGCGCACCATGTCCCCCATAGTGGGCGGCATCCTCATGAATACCTACGGCTGGAGTGCTATCGGGCAGCTGGGATTTGTTGTCAGTATCTTAATGGCATCTCTCTCAGTTGTTAAACACAGATAAACATTCTGTCAAATCAGAGGACTATTTACCATAAGATTATAAACATTCTTTTGATTGTTGATAAAACAATGAAAAAGTGATAATGGAATATTTTATGAGGATTATTTATTCTCTTAGCACTGTCATGTGTAGGAGTATGTGTGGATTTGATGTTTAAAGACAGATGTTCATTAAGATGATCAGCCAAATAAAAAAAGCGAGGAATAATAATATAAGTTTATAGATTGATTTGAATATTCTAATTTCTGTGTGTCACCCCATTAAACCAATCTTTGTTACTTGGCTGTACTGAAAACAAAATGTCAACTTTAGAATTATGTTTGCTTAAAGAAACTTATTGTTGTATATAATTATGTCATATTGTATATAATAATGCTGAATTAAATATATTTTTATAAGAATGAATATGAGAGTGTTTGTTTCTCTTAGTAACCACCCTGCCAACCAGTTGGTATGTTCTTCTGCCTTTTTGTGTGTTACACATTTTAAGTATACAAAACCAAACACAGTTTTTAAGATCTATTTTTAATCAAAAGAAAAAAATTGACCCCTTAATGCTAGATCATCAGGTGTATGAATCAGCATTTCAAATTTCATTAATATGAAGAAATATAAGACATGAAAAGTTGAATACTTTTTCTGTTCTCAGTTTGTTAAAAAAATGATGATCATCATATTTTGGTGGCAGCCATCTTGTCAAGGGGATTATTGTTTTATCAGCCAATCAGAAACAAGTTCTAAATTTATTGCTAATTACAGAAAAAAAGCTGCTAATTAAACCCAAACATGCCTTTTTTATCACAAACACAGTACATTACCTTGGGGTCAAAGGTCAAAGGTGGCATGCGTGTTTCCACTTTTGTGACAATCTTGACTCACCATAGACAATAATTAGACCCTGACATATTGCCAGTGACATTTTCTTCTTTTTCCACTGATTATGGAGACATTTTATTTCCCCAAGTGTTGATCATCCTATGACCTATTAACTTCTGTGAGAGCACATTCAAATTGACAAATGCATTTTAGAGTCATTAGTAATACTGACCATAAAGGCTTGTTACATAAAATTATGTTGTGACATTAGTAAACAGCACAGATATCAGATCCTGTCTTGACAAGTATATTGCATGTGAAATGTAAAACCCCTAATCGTCTTATTTCAGTATCTATAATTTTCCCACTGGCAAGGGAAGATACTTCTTTTTATTCCCTGGCAAATTGTTTATGTGTTATATAGCTGTCTCATGGTGACTGAGAGTGGGAGTTAGGGTGTGTCAATTAGGATTGATATGCATGACTGCACACTGAATACTCCACAATGCAGGCTTGAAACTAGGTCAGGAGGTGAAATTAGAGATACTTCTTTTTATTCCCTGGCAAATTGTTTATGTGTTTATAAATAACTGTAATTACATTACATCTGCTATAATTGCTATCTGACCTTCTGACCTAGTTTCACCTTCTGACCTAGTTTCACCTTCTGACCTAGTTTCACCTTCTGACCTAGTTTCACCTTCTGATCTAGTTTCAAACCTGCATACAGCCTATTGTGGAGTATCCAGTGTGCAGTCATGCATATCAAACCTAATTGCACAACCTGACCTTTTTTTTTTTGGGGGGGGGGGGGGGGGCTATTATAACAAAATTATTTTTTTTAAATTGTATCTAAAATACTTAAATTCTATTTTTGCACTACAACTAAGACTGGACTATTCAACTAGAAAGCAGCAGGATCTATCTACAAATGAAATAATAAGAATAGGTTGGATGCCAGACATGTGTCTTCATATAGTATCATGACAGAAGGGAGAATTAACATGGCATTAATCAAACAATTTTGGAATGATCTTAGTTTTTCAATTTTATGCTAATGTGAGGGAAACATTTTCAGCATTTCATACCATTTGTGGCAGAGGTTGAATGTGACTCTACCTCACCATGCAGAGTATGCTCAACTTTCCTCCCATCTGTTTTTTGGAGGCAAGCGATGTCAAATGGGCTGCTATATAGAATATATTACTGTTATTACATTGAATGCTGTATCTATTTTTTCAAGAGAAAACATATTTGTGTGCATATTCTTTCATTTTGTCTTACTAATCTGATTTTTGGATCGGATCATTGTTTGCATCAAGATGAAAACAAATCATTTAACTTTTCAAGAAATATGATGACGTCATACCAATCGACCATGATAAAGAATGGGTCAGGTAATTTAGCTTTATGATTACTTGTTACTCATGGCAACTGTCCATGTAGCATTTCATTACAGGCATGAAATGTGATTTTCATTTTCACAAAGTCAAAAATGACACTCCCCTTTCTTATTACCTCAATATTATATAAAACACCAATGTATGCGATGCAAAACAAAGCTCTATTTTCAACCATCACACTCTCCACCAGAGGCACACACATACTGATAGATTCACTATGCTGCTTGCTCTCTGGTGGAGTTTGATCAACCATCCCGAGTTTTAGAGGGGTGTGAACTCATGATTTTCCTTTCTGTTGATTGGATAATTTTCCTTCCTGTTGATTGGTTGATTATAAAATGATGTCTGATGAATGTGAAATGGTAAAATACATATTTGATACCTTAGCTTTTTAATAGGAGCAAGGGGTATTTTACACATGGGACATCAAAGACTTTCAAAAACATTTGTGGTCAAATGGGCAAAAATGCATTAAGATAGAGAATTACTGAGGGAGTAATTGGGAATGAAAGTTCAACTTATAGTTTAACCTCATGATAATTCAATTATTGAGATGAGATGAGACTTTTTGTGTTGTTCTCTGATATATGTCTTTGAAAGATTAAGATAAAAAAGATGTGACTTACTCAGTTTGATAGAAAGGTGTTGGTGTTGGCATCCATTACCATCCCAAACAAGAAAGATTGACTATTGGAAAGGAGCAGGACATTGAGTCCTGATGGCAGGCTTCTATCTTACTTGATGTAGCATACATATACTGAACTAGCAAACCCTCTTTCATTGTCACTAAGTGAATTCTGCCAAAGGCAGGATTTAATCTGTCTTTTAGAGTTACCGTATTTACTCGAAAATAGGACAACCCTGTATATAAGACGACCCCCAAATTGATATTATTTTGCTTGAAAAGGCCAATTTCCGATTATAGGACGAGTCGGTTTTTCTCAAGACATCGGCACTGCTACCATTCAAGTTTGGCGGTCATTTTAAAAGTAAAACATAAATATGTAGAGTCAGGGATCCATCATTGTGCAATATATTAATATTTCAATGCGAATTGATACACTGTGGTGGCGCTCCAAACTTTTTTGCACAAAAACGGAGCTTCTCCCTGTCACTTCCACCTTTCAAAATGGCGATCTCATGTTGCGATAGCAATATTTAAGCATTGTTAAACTCACATTTTCTCTGACTTGTGCATAATTTACACTTATTTAATGAAGGCGAACAACTGTTGAAACATATTAGAATATTTCTATGTGTATTATAAGATAAAGATCTTAATAAAATCACCGTTCACCACTAAGTGTTTATGGCACTCGATCAGCTACCCGGAGGTGTTGTAAACCACCGTCCACAGGTTGCCCTTGTGTATAAGCCGACCCCCAAAACATTGACTTAAAGGTTTACATCCTAATTCCTCATCTTATATTAGAGTAAATACGGTAATGGCCAAATAGCTATACAATATTCCTTTAATTATAAATCAGATTGTATTTTTGTACTGATCATACATGCAATCTTTTGAAATTAAATATAAGTAATTTGCTGAGATATTTTTCTATTCAACAAAGAAAACCTAGATCTTGTAAAAAAAATAGAATATAATGGAATAGATAATTAGTTTTGAAATGTGAGATACCGGGAAGTTTCAGTCCTCACCCCTCCCCCAAAGAAAACAAACAAACAAACAAAAACACCAATAAAAAAAAATTAAATTAAAAAATGAAAGAATGATCGGTGATACTAAGATACCACATATAGCTAGATTTAAGTACAAAACACCAATTCAGCTTTTAATTGTAATTGCTATATCATGGGAATTTAATAAAAAATCAAACCATGGTTTGTATTGACAAGATTTACATAAATTGTTATTATAGGTGCAGGTTTATGTGGAAATAAGATAATTCTCAGATATCTAAATCAGACCATGGGCCAAATTCCATCTTGATTTGGTTTTCAAATGAACAACTGCCTTTAACTGAAAATGTAGCATTAAACTGTTTCAAACCTAAAAATAATAGGATGATGGAAACTGGCATTTATCACTATTAACACTAGCATCTATCATATTGCAATTGTGCAATACCAGCTTTCACACCATTGATGGTGGTGACATCATCTGCCCCCATCATGGGACCAGAAAAGCTTCCCCAGGCATCAGCTTCCTGAACTGAAGATGACACCAATCAAAGAAAGCTGAGAGACATAGCTGACACGTGGATAGGGGCATGTGCTGTACTCACTGAGGGGTATATATACTGGGTGGAACATGGGTTAGGGTATCACTTCCTTGCCAGACATCCTCTGAGCAAGAACTTCACTCAACAGTACAACATTAACTGAAGGCTTTATTAGGACATAGTTACAGGCTCCAGACAAATAGATTGGAAATATTATAGAGAGTTAGACTTAATTCTCAAACAGGAAGTATTCAGAGCCAGTTTGGGAGGAGAACATTTACAGTTGGAAGTAAGGACAGGTGAGCCACCATGAGTACCTCCACAGAAAAGAGAGCAGTCAAAACGGCTGATGAGGACATAGATGAAGCCAAGATGGCCGCTTCTACCCAGAAGATGCCGTCTAGCATAGCCATGTTTGCCACGTACTTTGTGATTGGCATCAACCAGGGGTGTATGTTCATCTACCTGGGCATCATGCCTTTCCTCTTCAAGCAGTATGGCACTGACCCTGTGACCTTCAGTTACTTCATGAGCATCTGTGCCTTCCTCACCCTGCTGTCCAGCCCGGTCCTGGGCCGCATCGCTGATGTGTTTGGTTCCCGCACCGTGCTCATCCTCAGCATGCTGTCTGCATCAGCAGCTCACTTCACCATGGGAACGGCTTCGGGTGTGTCCATGCTGCTCGTCTCCAGGGGAGTGTCCCTCCTGATGGACGTCATGCCGGCCGCCCAGATGACAATAACAGACATCGTGCCAGAAGCGGACAGGAGCAAGTATCTGGGTAAGATCATGATCCCAATGAGTGCAGGCATGATTGTAGGACCAACACTAGGTGGCACTCTGTCCAAGTATCTGGGACCCCAGGGTACTCTGATGCTGACATGTCTGGCACCTCTACTTTGCATCGTCCTCATCTTGACCTTCGTGCCACACACCCAGAAGAATGCATCTGGCAATGCTGCTAAGCCTGAGGCCAAGAAGGGCGGCATTGACTGGTCGCGCCTGGGTGAGTTCTTCCATGGAGACATTCCATACCTGTTCATCATGAGGATCCTGTCCACTCTGCCAGGTATGATCTTCATGATGAACTTCCAGTTGGCTGGCATCAACTTCTTCAAGCTGACCCCCCAGGGTAATGGCATGGTTGTCTCTTGCCTGGGCATGTTCAACATGTTCAACAACTGGTTCACGCTGGGATTCATCTCCAAGCGATTCCACCAGGACCAGCTGATCCGGTGGACTCCGGTTGTGTCGGTGGCCACCTACTTTGCCCTGAGTCAGGTGACTGAGGTGTGGCAGTTGATTCTGACCCTCTTCCCCATCAACCTGTGCTACGCCACCATGGAGAACCAGATCATGACCAGACTGACCAAGAGCGTGGACAAGAAGGACACTGGCACAATGGTAGGAATGGCCACGGCTTTGTTCTACGTGTCGCGCACCATGTCCCCCATAGTGGGCGGCATCCTCATGAATACCTACGGCTGGAGTGCTATCGGGCAGCTGGGATTTGTTGTCAGTATCTTAATGGCATCTCTCTCAGTTGTTAAACACAGATAAACATTCTGTCAAATCAGAGGACTATTTACCATAAGATTATAAACATTCTTTTGATTGTTGATAAAACAATGAAAAAGTGATAATGGAATATTTTATGAGGATTATTTATTCTCTTAGCACTGTCATGTGTAGGAGTATGTGTGGATTTGATGTTTAAAGACAGATGTTCATTAAGATGATCAGCCAAATAAAAATGCGAGGAATAATAATATAAGTTTATAGATTGATTTGAATGTTCTAATTTCTGTGTGTCACCCCATTAAACCAATCTTTGTTACTGGGCTGTACTGAAAACAAAATGTCAGCTTTCGAATTATGTTTGCTTAAAGAAACTTATTGTTGTATATAATTATGTCATATTGTATATAATAATGCTGAATTAAATATATTTTTATAAGAAAGAATATGAGAGTGTTTGTTTCTCTTAGTAACCACCCTGCCAACCAGTTGGTATGTTCTTCTGCCTTTTTGTGTGTTACACATTTTAAGTATACAAAACCAAACACAGTTTTTAAGATCTATTTTTAATCAAAAGAAAAAATTTGACCCCTTAATGCTAGATCATCAGGTGTATGAATCAGCATTTCAAATTTCATAAATATGAAGAAATATAAGACATGAAAAGTTACATACTTTTTCTGTTCTCAGTTTGTTAAAAAATGATGATCATCATATTTTGGTGGTGGCCATCTTGTCAAGGGGATTATTGTTTTACCAGCCAATCAGAAACAAGTTCTAAATATATTGCTAATTACAGAAAAAAAAAGTTGCTAATTAGACCCAAACATATGCTTTTTTTATCACAAACACAGTACATATTACCTTGGTATCAAAGGTCAAAGGTGGCATGCGTGTTTCCACTTTTGTGACAATCTTGACTCACCATAGACAATAATTAGACCCTGACATATTGCCAGTGAGATTTTCTTCTTTTTCCACTGATTATGAAGACATTTTATTTCTCCAAGTGTTGACAATCCTATTTATGACCTATTAACTCCTGTGAGACCACATTCAAATTGACAAATGCATTGTAGAGTCATTAGTAATACTGGCCACAAAGGCTTGTTACATGAAATTATGTTATGACATTAGTAAACAGCACAGTTATCAGATCCTGTCTTGAGCAATTATATTACATGTGTAATGTAAAGCCCCCAATAGTCTTATTTCAGTATCTAAAATTTTGCCTCTGCCAAGGGGAGATACTTCTTTTTATTCCCTGGCAAATTGTTTATGTGTTTATAAATAGCTGTCTCATGGTGACTAAGAGTGGGAGGTGCAGTCAGGGTGTGTCAATTAGGATTGATATGCATGACTGCACACTGGATACTCTACAATGCAGGCTTGAAACTGGGTCAGAAGGTGAAACTAGGTCAGAAGGTGAAACTAGGACTGAAGGTGAAACTAGGTCAGAAGGTGAAACTAGGACTGAATGTGAAACTAGGTCAGAAGGTGAAACTAGGTCAGAAGGTGAAACTAGGTCAGAAGGTCAGATAGCAATTATAGCAGATATAATGTAATTATACAGAAGCGTAGAATCATCTTGTGAGACCTGTTATAACAAAAATATTTTTTTTAAATTGATTAATTTTGTTTCAAAAACATTTATGGTCAAATGGGCAAAAATGCATTAAGATAGAGAAGCTTTGAGCAGACCTGGTCTGATATAGCGCTATATAAATCGTTATTATTATTATTATTATTATTATTATTATAAGTACTGAGGGAGTGGTTGGGAATGAAAGTCCAACTTTCAGTTCAAGGTCATGATAATCCACTTATTGAGATGAGAGGAGACTTTTCGTGTTGTTATGTGACATATGTCTTTGAAAGATTAAGATCATAAAAATATAACTCATTCAGTTTGGTAGAAAGCTGTTGGTGTGGGCATCCATTACCATCCCAAACAAGAAAGATTACCATTCACTTTTGGAAAGGAGCAGGACATTGAGTCCTGATGGCAGGCTTCTATCGTACTTGATGTAGCATACATATACTGAACTAAAAAATCCTTCTTTATCATCACCCAGTGATTTCAGCAAAATGAAATATAATCTATCATTTAGTGTTAATGTCCAAAGAGCTATACAATTTTCCTTTAATTAAAAATCTGATTGTACTTTTGTGCTGATTAAGGTCTATAATCCACAATGTAAAACCGGGACAGACCTATGTTTTTTTGGCTTAAATGTGTTCAAAGTAATGTTATTTGTTAATTTAGCACAGAAAAAGTAAACTTAACCATCTAGTATTAATTTTTTATTATTTAAATTGGACCCATTTTAACTGTAGTTAAAACGGGTTTGACTCAGTTTTTGCAGCTGGTGACTTATATCAAGTATTTATATTTTCTTTATTTAATGCCATCAAAAGAATAATCAAGCTTTTCTGAGATATTTTAGAAATAATCATGGCATAAAATATGAATTATCACTAAAAGAGTTGGGTATTTAAAAATTTCATGCAAACGAGTTTGCCCGCCATGTGTGCTGTATGGGAAATACCCCCCACTGACGTCATAACCTCACTCTCATCCTGGAATCCCCCAGAGCCGAAGGCAGTTACGTAAATACACGAGACCACACGAAGTTCTCTCCAGATGCTTCAAACCGATTGTGGATTATAGACCTTAAATGCAAACTTTTGAATTTATATATAAGTAATTTGCGGAAATATATTTTTTTCTATTATGAAAACCTAAATATTGTAAAAAAAAAATAGAATATAATGGACCAGTTGATTAGTTTTGAAATGTTACATACCTGGAAGTTTCAGAGTCCCCCCCCCCCCCCCCCCCCCAAAAAAAAATTAAATAAAAAATAAAAAATGAATGAATGATCGTTGAGACCAAGATAACACATATAACTAGATTATAACAGTTTTAAGTACAAAACACTAATTCAGCTTTTAATTCTAGTTAATACATACTGGGAATTTAACAAAAAAATCATGTCTCGTTAATACATCAATACATTTGTATTGACAAGATTTTCATAAATGGTTATAATAGGTGCAGGTTTATGTGGAAATAAGATAATTCTCAGATATCTAAATCAGACCATGGGCCAAATTCCATCTTGATTTGGTTTTCAAAGGAACAACTGCCTTTAACTGAAAATGTAGCATTAAACTGTTTCAAACCTAAAAATAATAGGATGATGGAAACTGGCATTTATCACTATTAACACTAGCATCTATCATATTGCAATTGTGCAATACCAGCTTTCACACCATTGATGGTGGTGACATCATCTGCCCCCATCATGGGACCAGAAAAGCTTCCCCAGGCATCAGCTTCCTGAACTGAAGATGACACCAATCAAAGAAAGCTGAGAGACATAGCTGACACGTGGATAGGGGCATGTGCTGTACTCACTGAGGGGTATATATACTGGGTGGAACATGGGTTAGGGTATCACTTCCTTGCCAGACATCCTCTGAGCAAGAACTTCACTCAACACTACACCACTGACTAAAGGCTTTATTCAGGACATAGTTACAGACAAATAGATTGGAAATAATATAGAGAGTTACACTTAATTCTCAAACAGGAGGAGAACATTTACAGTTGGAAGTAAGGACAGGTGAGCCACCATGAGTACCTCCGCAGAAAAGAGAGCAGTCAAAACGGCTGATGAGGACATAGATGAAGCCAAGATGGCCGCTTCCACCCAGAAGATGCCGTCTACCATCGCCATGTTTGCCACCTACTTTGTGATTGGCATCAACCAGGGGTGTATGTTCATCTACCTGGGCATCATGCCTTTCCTCTTCAAGCAGTATGGCACTGACCCTGTGACCTTCAGTTACTTCATGAGCATCTGTGCCTTCCTCACCCTGCTGTCCAGCCCGGTCCTGGGCCGCATCGCTGATGTGTTTGGTTCCCGCACCGTGCTCATCCTCAGCATGCTGTCTGCATCAGCAGCTCACTTCACCATGGGAACGGCTTCGGGTGTGTCCATGCTGCTCGTCTCCAGGGGAGTGTCTCTCCTGATGGACGTCATGCCGGCCGCTCAGATGACAATAACAGACATCGTGCCAGAAGCGGACAGGAGCAAGTATCTGGGTAAGATCATGATCCCAATGAGTGCAGGCATGATTGTAGGACCAACACTAGGTGGCACTCTGTCCAAGTATCTGGGACCCCAGGGTACTCTGATGCTGACATGTCTGGCACCTCTACTTTGCATCGTCCTCATCTTGACCTTTGTGCCACACACCCAGAAGAATGCATCTGGCAATGCTGCTAAGCCTGAGGCCAAGAAGGGCGGCATTGACTGGTCGCGCCTGGGTGAGTTCTTCCATGGAGACATTCCATACCTGTTCATCATGAGGATCCTGTCCACTCTGCCAGGTATGATCTTCATGATGAACTTCCAGTTGGCTGGCATCAACTTCTTCAAGCTGACCCCCCAGGGTAACGGCATGGTTGTATCTTGCCTGGGCATGTTCAACATGTTCAACAATTGGTTCACCCTGGGATTCATCTCCAAGCGATTCCACCAGGACCAGCTGATCCGGTGGACTCCGGTTGTGTCGGTGGCCACCTATTTTGCCCTGAGTCAGGTGACGGAGGTGTGGCAGTTGATTCTGACCCTCTTCCCCATCAACCTGTGCTACGCCACCATGGAGAACCAGATCATGACCAGACTGACCAAGAGCGTGGACAAGAAGGACACTGGCACAATGGTAGGAATGGCCACGGCTTTGTTCTACGTGTCGCGCACCATGTCCCCCATAGTGGGCGGCATCCTCATGAATACCTACGGCTGGAGTGCTATCGGGCAGCTGGGATTTGTTGTCAGTATCTTAATGGCATCTCTCTCAGTTGTTAAACACAGATAAACATTCTGTCAAATCAGCAGACTCTTTACTTATGTGGTGATGAACATTTTTTGGATTATTGATAAAAATGCTGATCTTTGTATCTGAAAATGTCATCGTTTAAATTATCTTTAAATATCAATCATAAAATATTGTTACTTTGCTCAACTGGATTGTTAAAATAAGATTAAGATAAGATAAGTTTATGGAGCAAATTTCTTTAAGGAGAATTAACTTCAATGTACCGATGATGTTACAATAAGCTTATTAAATATATATTTTCTAAATAGAAAACATGAGTGTTTGTTTTTGTTTTTCAACAAATATTAAATCACAAGTCATCTTAATCATGAATGACCGTGTGATTTTTAGATATTATTATGTTGATTGCCTCGTCAGACAGAGATCAACGTGATAAAGGATGGGTCAGAAAACTTTGCTTCATAATGACTTGTGATTAATGAAAGTAAATATCAATGCTGAAATAAGCTGAATCAGATACAGCAGTAGTCATACCCACTTGTGGTTAATGATAGGAAATATCAATGCTAAGATTAACTGAATTAGATACAGCAGTAGTCATACCCATGGGTGGTTAATGAAAGTAGATATCAATGCTGAAATTAGCTGAATCATATACAGCAGTAGTCATACCCACCGTTCTCAGATGTTGTCCAATTAAAACATTTATCAACAATATTTATTGGGTCCAGGTTGTTTATCATTTAGAAATGACATTTATGATAGAAAAATAGTTTCATGAACTCTTGCCTCATAAGACTACTTTTCTTTGTGCACAAACTTTGCTATAGGTTTTCTCATTTAAGTACTTGTTTCAGTTTTATGAAATGAGAACTGAATATTACACATTTTCTATGAAATAAATTATATAATGAATTAGGAATTCAATAACTCCATTCTTTTAATGCAAAAGTGTGTTTTAATGCAAAAGTGTGTTTTAATGCAAAAGTGTGTTTTAATGCAAAAGTGTGTTCTCTTCAGCTAGACTCTTTCTGTTGCACTCTCCGTGCATGTGATGGATTGGAATTATTTCAGTTACAATATGCCCGCCCCACAATGGAGTGTGCCAACTGAATACTTACGCTTTATCTTTCTACAGCATTCTGAAGGTTATGCTATTAAGTTGGAATATTTCTATATAACCAGTCAACCTAGTCACCTTTAATAACGCTTTGTTCTGACTGCAATGTGTAATACTGTAATGGAGGGGAAAAGAATTGTAATTGATGGGGCAAAAATATCAATATATTTACAATTTAACTTTTAATTAAATATTGATGAAATTTGAGAGGTGCTGTGAGAGTAACTAAGTATTGATGAAAATATGACGGTGATGAAATTTAAGTTTCTTGAATTTTCACAAATACCATCAACAGTATGTAGGGCTGAATCTAATTAGATTTAAAGTGCATTCCATTATGACTTAAAAGGCGATTTCTTGATCACAAAAAAAGGTCATCGTAGTTGTTTTAAAGGAAGTAATAAGATGTATTTTCCTTGTCAGCGTTTTCCAGCTTATGGTGTAAATGTTGTAATAATTCATTAAGGTTATTTGTGAACCACAAACCTTTATTTTTTTACAAATAATCTTTCTATTTGCGTTATTTATTGGCTTCGCCTACATATACAGCATAATGTAAACATGATAGAACATATCACCAACCATATGTGGGAAGCAAGAAAAAAGGAAATTGAAGAGCTAATATACTCCCGTTATTATATCACAATGTTTTGAAGCTTAATGGCTTTAACCAGTGGGTTAATTAATTTTATTGCCTTTGTCATTATTAGGTGATAGATATAAATTTGATATTTATTTGATAGAGCATATTGCCAATTGAAAGTTATTTAATCTAGAAAATTGATTATACTGTTGTAATGCAAATAGTGCTGGTAATATGTCTCATATCTCAGTTTGGCAATTGTTTTGGATACAGATTCCAGAATATCCTGCAAAATAATTGTACAGACTTTGGATATGGGAAGGAAGGGGGAAATTCTGTAAGATATAGAATCCTCTATCGAAAAGAAGAATTCACAAAACAAAATGGCTGAAGAATGGTGGCCAGACATATATAAGGTGACATTTTGTAAAGGTCAAGGGTTATTATTAATATAAACAATTTCATTTCATATTTTTGAGTTTATTTGCAATAGGTAAGGTGCCATGTATAGTTACCAGTCACAGAATTAATTATACAGACCAGAAGAAACGAACAATATTCTGCCTCTGGTTTGAAGTTGAAAGTCAAGGTCACAACTTGTAAAGAATATTTGTGTCGTGGCTGTAAATCAAAGAAAATCAATCTCAGGATGCAGGAAACCTGTTTTCTTTAGGGCCATCATGACCTTGAAATCATCCAATTAGGTCAACTTTGATATTTTACACTCGCTGGTCTGAATTATTTTTTTCTGATATCCATTCATGTTCAGATATTTTTTAAAAATAAAGATTTGGTTCTTTTTCCAAATAGTGATAGCAGTGTTTTCAGACTAAACGTGCTTACTGGAGACCAAACTTTATAAAGGAATTTCTGTTTTGAGAGATATTTTGAATTACATTAAGGTTTGGAGTAATAATCACATGATAAAAATATTGACATGATTGAAAAAAAAATTGAAAAGTAATTACAGCCGACGACAACAGAGCTGCGGATGACAACAGAGCTGCAGTTTCATTTTCAAAGCCTTTTTAGTGCGTCTGCACTCTTGATAATATTCACACCAAGTTGTTTTCTGACACTTGCATATGCAAACAAAGTCAAATGCTGTGATAAACACCTGTAATCAATTGATAAACTGAACCACAGCTCTGTTGTCGTCCGCAGCTCTGTTGTCGTCCGCAGCTCCGTTGTCGTCCGCAGCTCTGTTGTCGTCCACTGTATATGATACAGGTTTATGAATTATCAGTTTCTTTAAAAGAATATTCCTGAATATTCCTGAATATTCCTGAACATCCATTAATGACATATAAACCGAAGAACTTTCTTTTGATTAAACAGCTGTATACTAAGACTACAATAAAAAAATAAATGAAAAGATAAAATTCATTTAAAGCATTACTTTAATCCATAACTGCGGTCCTGATGTTTGTACGGTACATTTATTTAGTTATGATTAAGGTTTTGCATTTGATGTGGATTACGCATTGGACGAAAAAGTATCCTCCTCCAGGTTGTGTCAATGGGTCAATTAAAATTTAAGAGGGAAACTGGTTACCAGATTAAGATGAGGTTGAAGATCAGTATGTTGCCTTAAGCCAAGCATGCTGTGATTGAGATCTAATTTGCATAATTTATTCATGAAATTGCAAGGTGTAATATCTCAGGATCAATAGACTGATTTCATAAATTATTCATCACTTCTACATAGACATCTTCCCCGAAGGCAATTTCCCATGATACAACACAGTTTACTATTGATGCAATAAAATATATTTCTGTCAAAGGCAGATTTTGTATTTTTATTTTTTTAAATTAATAATTCAAGGTACAAAGTATGTGAGGAACAGTGAAAAATAAAAGCTACCATAAGTTGAGCTGAGATGATTAAAAGTCATGAAGCTTGGTTCTCTCCTTGCTGGGTAGTGGCATGGTTCTCTCCTTGCTGGGTAGTGGCATGGTTCTCTCCTTGCTGGGTAGTGGCATGGTTCTCTCTTTGCTGGGTAGTGGCATGGTTCTCTCCTTGCTGGGTAGTGGCATGGTTCTCTCCTTGCTGGGTAGTGGCATGGTTCTCTCCTTGCTGGGTAGTGGCATGGTTCTCTCCTTGCTGGGTAGTGGCATGGTTCTCTCCTTGCTGAGTAGTGGCATGGTTCTCTCCTTGCTGGGTAGTGGCATGGTTCTCTCCTTGCTGGGTAGTGGCATGGTTCTCTCCTTGCTGGGTAGTGGCATGGTTCTCTCTTTGCTGGGTAGTGGCATGGTTCTCTCCTTGCTGGGTAGTGGCATGGTTCTCTCCTTGCTGAGTAGTGGCATGGTTCTCTCCTTGCTGGGTAGTGGCATGGTTCTCTCCCTGCTGGGTAGTGGCATGGTTCTCTTCTTGCTGGGTAGTGGCATGGTTCTCTCCTTGCTGGGTAGTGGCATGGTTCTCTCCTTGCTGGGTAGTGGCATGGTTCTCTCTTTGCTGGGTAGTGGCATGGTCCTCTCCTTGCTGGGTAGTGGCATGGTTCTTTCCGTGCTGGGTAGTGGCATGGTTCTTTCCTTGCTGGGTAGTGGCATGGTTCTTTCCGTGCTGGGTAGTGGCATGGTTCTTTCCTTGCTGGGTAGTGGCACGGTTCTCTCCTTGCTGGGTAGTGGCACGGTTCTCTCTTTGCTGGGTAGTGGCATGGTTCTCTCCTTGCTGGGTAGTGGCATGGTTCTCTCTTTGCTGGGTAGTGGCATGGTTCTTTCCGTGCTGGGTAGTGGCATGGTTCTTTCCTTGCTGGGTAGTGGCACGGTTCTCTCCTTGCTGGGTAGTGGCACGGTTCTCTCCTTGCTGGGTAGTGGCACGGTTCTCTCTTTGCTGGGTAGTGGCATGGTCCTCTCCTTGCTGGGTAGTGGCATGGTTCTTTCCGTGCTGGGTAGTGGCATGGTTCTTTCCTTGCTGGGTAGTGGCACGGTTCTCTCCTTGCTGGGTAGTGGCATGGTTCTCTCTTTGCTGGGTAGTGGCATGGTTCTCTCTTTGCTGGGTAGTGGCATGGTTCTCTCCTTGCTGGGTAGTGGCATGGTTCTCTCTTTGCTGGGTAGTGGCATGGTTCTTTCCGTGCTGGGTAGTGGCACGGTTCTCTCTTTGCTGGGTAGTGGCATGGTTCTCTCTTTGCTGGGTAGTGGCATGGTTCTCTCTTTGCTGGGTAGTGGCATGGTTCTCTCCCTGCTGGGTAGTGGCACGGTTCTCTCCTTGCTGGGTAGTGGCATGGTTCTCTCTTTGCTGGGTAGTGGCATGGTTCTCTCTTTGCTGGGTAGTGGCATGGTTCTCTCCTTGCTGGGTAGTGGCATGGTTCTCTCTTTGCTGGGTAGTGGCATGGTTCTTTCCTTGCTGGGTAGTGGCACGGTTCTCTCCTTGCTGGGTAGTGGCACGGTTCTCTCCTTGCTGGGTAGTGGCACGGTTCTCTCCTTGCTGGGTAGTGGCATGGTTCTCTCCTTGCTGGGTAGTGGCATGGTTCTCTCTTTGCTGGGTAGTGGCATGGTTCTCTCTTTGCTGGGTAGTGGCATGGTTCTCTCCTTGCTGGGTAGTGGCATGGTTCTCTCCTTGCTGGGTAGTGGCATGGTTCTCTCCTTGCTGGGTAGTGGCATGGTTCTCTCCTTGCTGGGTAGTGGCATGGTTCTCTCTTTGCTGGGTAGTGGCACGGTTCTTTCCGTGCTGGGTAGTGGCATGGTTCTTTCCTTGCTGGGTAGTGGCACGGTTCTCTCCTTGCTGGGTAGTGGCATGGTTCTCTCCTTGCTGGGTAGTGGCATGGTTCTCTCCTTGCTGGGTAGTGGCATGGTTCTCTCCTTGCTGGGTAGTGGCATGGTTCTCTCTTTGCTGGGTAGTGGCATGGTTCTTTCCGTGCTGGGTAGTGGCATGGTTCTCTCCCTGCTGGGTAGTGGCATGGTTCTCTCCTTGCTGGGTAGTGGCATGGTTCTCTCCTTGCTGGGTAGTGGCATTGTTCTCTCCTTGCTGGGTATTAGCATTTTTTTCAAGCGTTGATTCAACCTGTTTTGCTGTCTTGAGAAATGCTGAAATAAGCATCTATGAAAAATTGCAAGAACATCAGATAATTTCTGCCATTAGTATATAAATATGTGCTATACATATGTTTTTTGTATGATTCACTCATTTTGCCTGCTTTCTTTTGGTGAATGTTCTGAGATTACACAGATATTTTACGATTGACAGGGACAGAAAAAGGACAAATTTAAATATTAATATAGTATCCTCATGTGCTTACAAAAAAATCTTGATTTGACCTAAAGCGATGTGGCTTTATTTTTCTCCAGGAAAGAAATGTGTCTGTCTGTTCACCTGGTCATCTTATATCTTACCATTATTTCTGTGTAGATTATTGTGAGGGACAATTTGTCGCCTAATTTATGGACACATTACTTGTAAGATGAATGATCTAATTTCCTTTGGGGACAATTCCCCGGCTGAGGTCACTCTGCCCGTAGCTCCTGGGGTGCGTCAGGCCTGAATACATCACGCAAAATACAATCCTTTTGTCTCAACTTGGGCTCGATTATCCGTCATATTCAATAAATGATACCACGACCTCAGTGTCACCCAGGCTGTTGCATGTTGGGATGTGGTAGAATATAATCTCATTGGCTGATCATACCCACAATTCAGGTGTGACCTTTCAGGCTCAGGTGTAATTATATGTTTGAATAGTCAATTTGTGAGGGGAGAACATTTCTCTTTGGTCAATTCCCTGGGACTCTTTCAGGCTGGACACCCTCTAATAGACATGTGATTGGGGAGTCTCAAGGATTGATGTACCTTGTAAACTTTGTCCACCGTGATGTGTTTATAGGCATGCATTTCTCTGCAGAGATTCACATTTCCCTTGGACTGCTGGAAACTTTTCTGTCGTAAGAAAGACCTGACACATTGGCCGGGGATTTTGTAGAATTAGGTGATAGCCTTACATTGACTGGCATACATCCCACAATCCCCCAGGAGAGGAAGTCTCATTGACGGAAGTTAGAATTTTCCCAGAGCAGAAAATCTTTTGATATTATGTGAAAATCCTGCAGCAAAATTAGGTCTGACGCCTCCCAGCAGGTGCTCAAAATGCTTCATCAATAACTCATTATTCTGTGACTATCTTCACAGACAGACACCCGAGACAGACTCAGGAGCCTCACCAAAGTCACATTCATCCCCCGCTCACAGTGCTGTCTTATCTTGTCTATTAATTTAAAAGCCGAAATTTGTATGAGACAAATGCTTATTTGGATGTGTATTAAAAAAAAAAAAAAAAAAAACAGGTGGAAAAATCTCAGCAAGTGGATTTGATTTCTACAGGAGACTCGAGACTTTCAGCAAGAATTGTAACTTTAGCTTAGGTCAGAATATAAGGTCACATATGTCAATGACAAATACAAAAAGATATGCCAGATAGTATGTGAGAAATGGAAGCAGAAAAGTATGATTTATAAACACTTGAACACGTAAGTTACCATGTGGCGCACAGAACAGAATGTATTTGAGGACATCAAGAAGAAGGGACCAAGATTTGTATGTTCCTAAGTGCATATAAATGTAACTTGTCCATTCAGGGAATATCACCTGCCTTAAAATGGAACCTGCCCAATAACTATAATTAACCCACTGAATCTCATGTAACGCAGCTCTAAAGAAATAAACCCCCATAGATGTGACCATCCAAAAAATAAGACAAACCCTTTAATGTGGCCAATCCTGTAGATATATATGTGTTTCAGGAGATGCATGCAAATTTAATATTTTAATATTCTTTGCAGCTCATCATGCTTCTTCCTGCAGATATATGCTTCATTAAGTTGAGGTGTTGAGAAATTGCCATGGGTAGCTTTAGATGGCCCTCTGAAGTACAATGAATAAGTAAGTAGAACATAGAGAATATAAGTTATATGTGTTGATCAAGTAATATGCTCAGATTTTAGGCTTGTGATGGTGACACACAGGATAGAAAATCTTATAGATTAAAGGTTGTAAGTCACATAGACTAATAGTTGCAAGCGATATGGACTAGACATAGCAAGCCTCACAGGCATAAAATTGCCAAATTAGAAGTCTCAAGACTTAATATCTCCAAGGCTAGAAGTTTACAGGCTAGAATTTACTTGTCAGAGACTAAAAGTTGCAAGCCACTTGGGCTAGATGTTGCAAGCCACATTGGCTAGATGTTGCAAGCCACAAGGGTGATGATTCACATTGCTCAAGCCATGTTTGAAGTAGACAGCTTATTTTCTTATTATTATTGGATTAATGAATGTATATCATCTGGGATATAATCAGTATCTGGAATATAATGAATGTATATCATACACATCTGGAATATGACGAATGTATATCACCCATCTGGAATATGACGAATGAATATCACTCATCTGGAATATGACGAATGTATATCACCCATCTGGAATATGACGAATGAATATCACTCATCTGGAATATAATGAATGAATATCACTCATCTGGAATATAATGAATGGATATCACTCATCTGGAATATGACGAATGTATATCACCCATCTGGAATATGACGAATGTATATCACCCATCTGGAATATGACGAATGAATATCACTCATCTGGAATATGACGAATGTATATCACCCATCTGGAATATGACGAATGAATATCACTCATCTGGAATATAATGAATGAATATCACTCATCTGGAATATGATGAATGGATATCACTCATCTGGAATATGATGAATGAATATCACCCATCTGGAATATGACGAATGTATATCACCCATCTGGAATATGACGAATGTATATCACCCATCTGGAATATGACGAATGTATATCACCCATCTGGAATATGACGAATGGATATCACCCATCTGGAATATGACGAATGTATATCACCCATCTGGAATATGACGAATGTATATCACCCATCTGGAATATGACGAATGGATATCACCCATCTGGAATATGACGAATGGATATCACCCATCTGGAATATGACGAATGGATATCACCCATCTGGAATATGACGAATGTATATCACCCATCTGGAATATGACGAATGAATATCACTCATCTGGAATATAATGAATGAATATCACACTCATCTGGAATATAATGAATGAATATCACATTCATCTGGAATATAATGAATGAATATCACACTCATCTGGAATATAATGAATGAATATCACACTCATCTGGAATATAATGAATGAATATCACATTCATCGGGAATATAATGAATGAATATCACACTCATCTGGAATATAATGAATGAATATCACACTCATCTGGAATATAGTGAATGAATATCACATTCATCTGGAATATAATGAATGAATATCATACTCATCTGGAATATAATGAATGAATATCACCCATCTGGAATATAATGAATGAATATCACACTCATCTGGAATATGTTGACAAGCATATGAAAACCAAATTTTAAAAGACTGACAGACCTTGGTTTGTACACTGAATACTGTGCAACCCACTCAGGGATACCTGGAAATCCAGGTAAACTCAGGGTTTTTTTTACAGGAAATTCAAATAAACCCAACTAACCTAGAAAAGCATATTGTTAAAACTTGATATCTAGTATATTCATATAATTAAAATGATTCATTTATGATTATGAGATGTTTTTCACATGAAAATATATTGGAGTCTTAATAAATGGAATAGCTTTAAATTTCTTTCTCATAGAGAATAAATGGAATTTCTCAGTAACATCTCATATGTACTTACCCAGAAGTCTTGCCTTAATAATAGTGTCATTTCATGTAACAAGTTTTTTCTAACATTTAGACAAAGACAATAATTAGGAAAACTTTATCATCATGTTGGAAATATAAACTAAAATTATTTGTCACATACTCTTCTTTGACTTATACCATTATATTATCAACATCTGCTACATTCCACCAACGGTCCCATTTCACAACTGGTACCCTGTCTCTAATACATTATTACGCGGGGAAGCTCTGGGGAAGCCTGGCTGATAAGATACTTGCGTAGTTACAATTTGTTTGGGACAGGTCCCTCTGTGTACTGGGTGGAACGGGAGCAGGTAATTGGATTAATTTATAAGATAGCGGTGTGAGACTCTTGTAATTGGAATCCTGACATAGACGTAGGGCTCACTTGTAGTAGGATAATTACAAACTATTTTTTTTTTAAAATTATGGTTACTTTTGGTTATAAGTGTAGTAGAATTATTGCAAACTATTTTTTTTTAAATTACGGTTACTTTTGGTTATATGAGCTAGAATATTAGACCTTTTATTAAGCATGGAGATTAAATCCCTGAGTTAGACTACAGGATTAAAACCCAGGATGAGATGCCAGGATGAGAGCTGAGGAGTTATATGATTTAAGGTTAAGACTCCTGAGGTTCGCCAACATGATGCTTGATGCATAATAGTACTCAACATTGACCATCAGGGTACAAAATGTTCATGCCATTTTTAGTAATATTTTTGGCTTTTTTCAGTCACGATCCAATCAAACTCATTTATCAAATAACATGTAAGATGGCTTTGAATGGATAATCATTTTCTAAGAAATGGTGTTTCAGTGACAGAGATAACCTGGGGGACTTGGTATTGCGACTGTGTAGACAATGATCATTGCTCAGTGGACTCATGACTCTGTGGCGGGTCACATCACTCACTCAATTGCTAGACGCAATTAGTGCTACACTCTAAGTGTCCGCTTCAATTTTGTGGCAAACTGCACTTCACCGTCGTAGCCATTACAAATCACATTTATCTGAGCCAAACCCAAGAATACAAACGTGACCCCTGGCACCTGTCAGGGGAGAACTAGTCACAGAGAATACCAACATATCTCTGGTATCTGTCAGGGGAGAACTAGTCACAGAGAATACCAACATATCTCTGGTATCTGTCAGGGGAGAACTAGTCACAGAGAATACCAACATATCTCTGGTATCTGTCAGGGGAGAACTAGTCACAGAGAATACCAACATATATCTGGTATCTGTCAGGGGAGAACTAGTCACAGAGAATACCAACATATCTCTGGTATCTGTCAGGGGAGAACGAGTCACAGAGAATGCCAACATATCTCTGGTATCTGTCAGGGGAGAACTTGTCACAGAGAATACCAACATATCTCTGGTATCTGTCAGGGGAGAACTAGTCACAGAGAATACCAACATATCTCTGGTATCTGTCAGGGAGAACTAGTCACAGAGAATGCCAACATATCTCTGGTATCTGTCAGGGGAGAACTAGTCACAGAGAATACCAACATATCTCTGGTATCTGTCAGGGAGAACTAGTCACAGAGAATACCAGCATATCTCTGGCATCTGTCAGGGGAGAACTAGTTGTAGAGAGTACAAACCAAAGAGAACCGCATCAGTTTGTTCTCACTGCACGTGCTGGTCAATGACGTCATGTCAATGGTTGGCACGTGCATGAGGCGATTACGTAACGCAAATATGATGTACTTCAAGAGATGAAACAAGTTTGTCAGGAATTTCTCACTGTAGAGCATACAGAGCATTGTGAATGGTATGCTTTGGACAGCAGACACAGAATACATAGAAAACAATTTCAGAGAAAAATATTCCAAAATATTAAATATATTTCATGTTTTTGCTAACTTTCTTATCTGCAGAAAATTCAGATCACTTTTGTGCCCGGAAGTAAGCCTTCACACGTGCAGCCTAAATCTTGATTGGTGAGCTGAACATATTTGAATGTTGTGGGTATTGTTTTGATTGACCTCACGTGAAAATGTATTGTGACGTTATATAACTTCCGGGCACCAAAGTGATCTGAATTTTTTTTGAAGCCATACCTCTGACTTTGGAACAATATAAAGTGACATTCCTAATATATTTTTGGAATATTAAAATCACAGACCACAAGCTAATACGTTTTAGAAGATGGCCAGACATACACTTGAAGGGAGAACAGTCGATTGCACAGATTACAACATCATCTTCCTGAAAAGGTTAGGAATCGCTAAGATTTTTGTTTCCTCTCTTGATATATCACCATTTTTGCGTACACATCAGTATCCCTGCACGTGCAGTGATCCACATGCTGTGTGAAAGGCTGGAAGCTAATGCAGTTCTCTTTGGTACAAACATATCTCTGACATCTGTCAGTTGTACACTAGTCACCTGTCAGGGTACACTAGTCACCTGTCAGGGTACACTAGTCACCTGTCAGTGGTACACTAGTCACCTGTCAGGGTACACTAGTCACCTGTCAGGGTACACTAGTCACCTGTCAGGGTACACTAGTCACCTGTCAGGGTACACTAGCCACCTGTCAGGGTACACTAGTCACCTGTCAGGGTACACTAGTCACCTGTCAGGGTACACTAGTCACCTGTCAGGGTACACTTGTATACTGTCAGGGTACACTAGTCACCTGTCAGGGTACACTAGTCACCTGTCAGGGTACACTAGTCACCTGTCATTGGTACACTAGTCACCTGTCATTGGTACACTTATCAACTGTCAGGGTACACTAGTCAACTGTCAGTTGTACACTAGTCACCTGTCAGGGTACACTATTCACCTGTCAGGGTACACTAGTCACCTGTCAGTGGTACACTTGTATACTGTCAGGGTACACTAGTCACCTGTCAGGGTACACTAGTCACCTGTCATTTTTACACTAGTCACCTGTCATTGGTACACTAGTCACCTGTCAGGGTACACTAGTCACCTGTCAGGGTACACTAGTCACCTGTCAGGGTACACTATCACCTGTTAGTGGTACACTAGTCACCTGTCAGGGTACACTAGTCACCTGTCAGGGTACACTAGTCACCTGTCAGGGTACACTAGTCACCTGTCAGGGTATACTAGTCACCTGTCAGGGTACACTAGTCACCTGTCAGGGTAAACTAGTCACCTGTCAGGGTACACTAGTCACCTGTCAGGGTACACTAGTCACCTGTCAGGGTACACTAGTCACCTGTCAGGGTACACTAGTCACCTGTCAGTGGTGCACTAGTCACCTGTCAGTGGTACACTAGTCACCTGTCAGGGTACACTAGTCACCTGTCAGTGGTGCACTAGTCACCTGTCAGTGGTACACTAGTCACCTGTCAGGGTACACTAGTCACCTGTCAGGGTACACTAGTCATAGTCACCTGTCAGGGTACACTAGTCAACTGTCAGGGTACACTATCACCTGTTAGTGGTACACTAGTCACCTGTCAGGGTACACTAGTCACCTGTCAGGGTACCCTAGTCACCTGTCAGGGTACACTAGTCACCTGTCAGGGTACATTAGTCACCTGTCAGGGTACACTAGTCACCTGTCAGGGTAAACTAGTCACCTGTCAGGGTACACTAGTCACCTGTCAGGGTACACTAGTCACCTGTCAGGGCACACTAGTCACCTGTCAGGGTACACTAGTCACCTGTCAGGGTACACTAGTCACCTGTCAGGGTACACTAGTCACCTGTCAGGGTACACTAGTCACCTGTTAGTGGTACACTAGTCACCTGTCAGGGTACACTAGTCACCTGTCAGTGGTACACTAGTCACCTGTCAGGATACATTAGTCACCTGTCAGGGTACACTAGTCACCTGTCAGGGTACACTAGTCACCTTACTATTTATTGCCAATTTTTTTGTAGCAGATTTAAAGACCTCTACAGCACATATAGCCATAATTGATATTCTCAAACACAAACCTTGACCTATTTTTTAAGGTCACAGAGGTTCAAAGTGTTAGCAAATGCTTTTGTTGTATCTTTACAGTTGTTTTAGTTTTAGATATACTCAAAGCTCCCAAACAACAGATCATTGACCTATTGACCTACTTAAAGATCATGGGTGCTAAAAATAGCCACTGACAAAGCAAGATCTACTGCTTTTTCAGAAATGTTAGCTTTGTTCATTGTGAAGGCACTAAATAAGAATGCTAAAAAGGTATTGGTCAAGATCTTAAACAAAGAAATAAAATTTTAGGTTCATTTTATTAGCTCCCACAGTCAGAGGTGCAACACAAACTATAGTTTTGGGCTCTGTATGTGTGTGTGTATAGGTCTGTCAACAAAAAATCTTGTATTGAACCTATTTCAGTCACAGAAACAAATTTGACATGTATCTCCTGAAGATGTACATTTCATATTCTTAATATAGATTTTGACATATTCTTTGAAAATGTGTCCAAAAACTTTTAATATTTCACTATGCCTCATTGTCTCCATTTTGATGACCAGCTGGCGGGGGTGTCTGGGGCCCATCAGTTGCCTTTTTGGTTTTTAGTTCACCGCGTTGAACAGACTGCGACTGGTGTATTGATGAGTGCCATTTAAAAATTTTAAAATAAAATTGCTACATTTTTAATAGCATCTTCAAAAAGCTATTTTTATTTATCAACGATACAAAATAAATTATACGAAAAGTGCATCATGAAAACGAGGGAGTGAACTTATCAAAAGAAGAAAACAAACGATTGATGAAGTGATTGTGAATTAAGAAGTGACTGATTGACCCGGCTTATTCGATTGAATGTGCCCGATAGAAAATTCCAGAAATGTCGGACATCCCTTTGAGGGAGAGAGACAATTCTCCACTGTCCAAACGTGACTCATTTAAACACAAGACCTGGATGAAAACAAGCCATTAGTGTGGAAAATGGGCTGCATTTCTCTTATTGCAAAGGCTTTCACCGGAGATTGAGGCCCATCCCATTAGAGGCTGGAGTGTGTGGAGTATATAGGTAGGTAGTGTATCACCTGTCTGATTCCACAATGCCATGCTCATCTGCCTCTTTAAGTGCTTATTCAACCCTCACTCATCCTTCATCTCACAAATATCAAATGATGAAAAGAAATCGTAGCATTCTTTGGGAAATTAACACGCTATAATTGTTTTCTTATGCAGACTTTGTCTTTGATTAATTAGCTGGCTTGAGAACGTGTGAGGATGTTGATAAATTTGTGTGAATCAAAGACCATGCGGAACACCATTTAAGTTGGCAATGCATGGGAAACAGTTGTAAAGGCTTTGGGTACTTTTGACTACAAGCTGAAAGTTACCCCAAACAATATATAATGTACATGTTATTTTGTCAGCAGCACATCAGACGATTATTTAGCTGTTTGTATCACAGTTAGGTTGGGTAGATCTAACAAAACATGAATATGTTTACTGTCAGATAAACCTAAAGACAAAGAGAGATCTCAGATGAACCTGATGATGTGTGCCTTTTTTAACTTTCACTTCCTGTGAAAGAGCACTGTGGGCAAAAACAGAGATAAAAGGCAAAGGCATGATGGGAATGTGTGGCAGTCATGTGACCGCATGATCATGTGACTCAGAGGCATGATGGGACATTGCATGACAAACTTGCTTGGCTATTCACAGAACAGTAAAAGGGAAAAGAGACAAATATCTGTCTATCACAATCTATAACATAAACATTTTTTATTCTTTCTGTAATCAGATCAACTGTATTTGCTTGTTAAAAAATAGGAAGAAAAAGAAAAACATGTTCAAGGTCCACAAGGTCAAACTCTAGTTATTAGATATATGTAAGAGATAAAACCTGAGGAAAGTTGAAGAAGATATATAAAGTATAAGTCATCAATATTGGTCTGCATGTCAGGAAATATTTGCCACCGACATTTTATTGTGGGGTAGTGTTTCTTATGAATGTTTGACATTGAGGCAGGCAAGGGATGCAAGTCTCTGTGGGAATTAAATACTGGCATATCTTTCCCAAATAACATATTTCTATAAAGTGTATTTTCATTTTATACCTGAATGTACTGAACCTTTCAGCATGACATCATATTAAATTCACTCTGTTATGCTGCTGGCAGTGATTTGCAGATGGTACTTGTAATATGTGCTGAAGGGGCCTTCACCTGTGCTCTTAATCGGGTTACTGAGAACATAAACATATCACAATATTTCTGTTTAGTTCTCTGTGGTCAAACCAACCACAAGCTTGATGATCCCCATGTACCTAGTGTCTATAAGATGAAATATTATCAAACAGAATGTGAGTGAATAATCACTCGTATATATATATATATATATATATATATATATATATATATATATATATATATATATATATATATATATATATATATATATACGAGTATATATGTATATATGTATATATATTTGATGGAATGTTTATTTTCATTTCCTTTATGTGCCTTGTGTGTCTGTTGCACAGATTTTAAACATATACATGTCATGCACACAGACTACAGAACAAAGCTGATTTTGACATGAAAGCTCCATATTGCAATTTGTTCTTCATACGATTGGATGGATAGATTCTCTTTGTTAAATGATGGCCATTTACTTGGACCTGTCCTGTTTCCTATTAAATAAGAATTACATTTGACATTTTAAATATGGATCTGTCTGCAAATGTCATATCATAGTAAAATAAAAAAATAATAATGGTATATCTTCTATAATAAACATCAGCTTCAGAGAAAATAAGGGCAATGTAATCATAGGGCCAAAAAAAGAAGCTTGTTTCCAATTTCACTTCATACTCTAGTTCAAACCAGCTACCCCCAAGTTTTTTTAACCTTCAACTGGAAAAAAACATAGTTTCAGTAATGATTTCATTCATATATCCATTTTCAATATATTTGATCACTTTTAACAAAAAAATAGAGATCCTTCCTCCTGAACCAACTAGTGAGATCCTTCCTCCTGAACCAACTTGTGAGATCCTTCCTCCTGAACCAACTTGTGAGATCCTCACACCTGAACCAACTTGTGAGATCCCTCCTCCTGAACCAACTAGTGAGATCCCTCCTCCTGAACCAACTTGTGAGATCCTTCTTCCTGAACCAACTTGTGAGATCCTTACTCCTGAACCAACTTGTGAGATCCTTACTCCTGAACCAACTTGTGAGATCCTTACTCCTGAACCAACTTGTGAGATCCTTCCTCCTGAACCAACTTGTGAGATCCTTACTCCTGAACCAATCTGTGAGATCCTTACTCCTGAACCAACTAGTGAGATCCCTCCTCCTGAACCAACTAGTGAGATCCCTCCTCCTGAACCAACTTGTGAGATCCTTCCTCCTGAACCAAACTGTGATATCCTTACTCCTGAACCAACTTGTGAGATCGTTCTTCCTGGACAATTCACTTGTGTCCTGCTTCTAGACTGTTCTATTTAGCAGACAAGACTTGTAATATTAAGACAATATGTAATGTATTATTAACATGTTTTTATTTTAAAAGTTTTGCAAGTGTTTCAAATGAATTATTTAAATTGATAACTGTGGAGGTGTAATACTTGGTGAGGTATATACACTGACATTCTGAACAAAAAAGATTTCTTTCAAAAAATTAACTATAATGTGCTGTGACAAATGAATATATTTACACACTGACACAATAGATCTTTCATGAAAAGGGTGTAAATTATTCTTCAGCGGGAATTTATGAAAATGAAATATATATTTATGTACAAATATAAGATTTTGGCGGCAAAGTGGACAAAATCATTTATGGAAAGTGAATGATTAAAGTTTTGCTGGCTTGGAATGGCTAAATATAGTTAAATACCGTGAAACTGAGAAGAATGTCGGGTGAGTTGAAAAGCATAGCAGGACAGGCTCGCGCATGCGCACTGTAGTAATTTCGATCAGTATATAAAGGAATAGAATTGCGTAGATTATTGTCGCTCAGGAACCCCAGAGATCTATGGAAGAGCAAGCTTACATTTCATTTTCATAAATTCCCTTTGAAGAATGATTTTAACACTTTGTTCATTGGTATCTTTCATTTTCTTTGTCAACCCTTGTTTACCTCCAAGCCTGCCACTCAAACCGATGCCATTCAACATTTGAACTGCCAAGGTTCAGTGGTCCAGTGACCATTAGTGTTCATGTACATTTCGATCTTTAGAGATCAGTGGAAAAAAAGTTGTTTTTTTCTTCCTGACGTTCTTGTTTACTCATCAGTCACCACCTCCGTGTATGTGTTTCATTATTGCATGGCATGTCAGAAAACATCAGGCCCTGCATTGCCACATTTAGACGGGAAATGAACGCTGAGAACAGCTCTGATCTAATAGTGTTTGCTTCACCTCACATCAGCGTAACACATTTCACATAGCTATGACATGTACAAAGGACCCGGAGACCCACTGGCCCCCTCTTTGAGTACAAATCATAAACTGGCCGGTTGTCATGAACATTACTCTTGGCAAGATTATATATCAGCTGAAACCGGAGTAGTTTACAGATACAAAATTTAGCTGAAATTGAGACAATTGTTTAACAATCTCAAACAAACTTAAACAATAGGAAATCTGGAAAAGTATTACAGTTATTGGATATTAATTTTCTCAATTTAATATCTTAATATGATAAGAATATTAATAGAAACTAAACTGAGATGAGATATATTTCTTGTCATTCAGCTTACAGATAGTGTCTTGCAGACAGCATCAGATCAATTCTCTCAATTAAATTCAATCACTTGAACATCACAATTCACCAAGAATAGACTGTTACAAAATGTTATGGGTTAGATGTGTGGAATGTGATGAGTGTTAGTTATGTATGTTGCACTTTTGATGCGATTTGACGGGAAAGAATAGAGGCGGTCACTGTACACAGTATAAGGGATACGGCCGGAGATTGAACATACGTCTCTGCCTACAAATGGGACCATCAGGCCGAGGTATTAGGGTCGTCAGTTCACGCCATTTGGATAAGTCCACGGGTGAATGGTGATTGATTCACCGCCGAGATTGGATTACAACATGATAGGAAGACGCAATGATGACTGACGCCAATCATAAGGTCACCAGAAATCGGAGATGGCCTCGCTGACTGGAATTATTAACCCAATGAAATCAATGCCATCCAGACCAATTTATTATCTGCAGGACACAGGGGTCTTATTTCTCCAATTGTCTGATATTCTATCAAAATATGAAAGACAAGTCTTTTATTATTGTTATTATTTTCAATGATATATTATGAATAGATGAGATCTTAGAATTGAATTGCAAGAAAAACATTTAACATTTGTTATTTCTTCTATGAAAAGAACAAATATATCTCTCCAGAGAAGGGATTTGATTGACAATTAAATCTTTTAAGAAGGAAAGAGTTGCATTTTGCAGGAGAATTAAATCAATACAGATGTCCTTGGCACATATTCATTAACTGACAACCACAGTAGACAAATTCTCTTAGATTTGAATGCTAAAAGCTTTTGGTTATATTAGAAAGATGCAACAAAGGTCAGAATCTTTGACTAATTCTGAAGAGATCCTGCAGCAAAAACTCGGGTCTCTTTGACTAACCAGTTTGAAAGTCTCATTGACTTTTATCAGCAATCTGTGCACTTAGAGTCAGCCGTATGTTCTGTATGTAGTTTTTGTGATGGTGTGTGTGTGTGCATGTGTGTTTGTGTGTGTATGTATGTGTGTGAGTGTGTTTGTGTGAGTGAGTGTGTTTGTGTGTGCGTGAGTGTGTGTGTGTGTGAGTGTGTGTGTGTGTGTGTGTGTGTGTGTGGTGACAAATGGCATGGTATATATCTCTACACTCTGGTGACACAACACAGGAAGGAAGCCATGCTTAATGATGGGAGACCAGCTGATTCCCTGCATCTGATGCCGACCAATTATCACATTAATCAGTCCAGTTTACTGCCTCGCCTTGCAATTGGTAAACACATTCATCTCAAATGATGAAGATGTGTTCTTTTATGTTTACTTTGCTGAAAGGAAACACTTTTTCCTAAAAAAGGGAACTCTTTATGTAAATAAATGATCTTTTTTTCTGCTATGAAGAAAATCACTTTCCCAAAGTTTTGAAATTTAAAAAGACAATATATTGATCATGTTATTATTGCCAGTGCAGTTAAGAAACTTTGTGGTATAATTTGTGCATATGAGGTCTTTTATGTCACGAGGTCCTATTCAGAGGAGACCAAAGGTCATCCCTCTCTGGCCACGAGACCATTATATATTTGGGATCACATGGAGAAAGAAGCGGAATAGAAATTGGAAAGATGACTTGATTTATTGAGGGCAGAACAACACTGCTGTACATAAACCCAAACCAATAAAACATTCACTACATAGATACAAATATTTGTGGAAGGACAAATTTAGGTGCTATTTTATATGGACATGTGCAATAAATCGGATTTGTAGACTAGATCGCTACAGCCCTGCAACATTACATCATGTTTTTATCGGTGCACAATTTTCCTGTTCACTAATTCCAAGACTGACAAGCCTGTTTAGAGGTTTACTATGCATGCCTATACTTCAAGCACAAGTGGGTCCTATTCACCCGTCAAGACCATATTTTTACCCCATTTACCCCAAGTTTAGCTGAGGGATATAGCTGTCATGGTGTTTGTCTGTTCATCCAACTGTTCTGTATCTGACAGGAGCGTGTCATTGATATAAATGCTCAATCTCATGTAATATTGTATTTATAACACCAATTTTATACCAATACAACAATGCCACGGGCTGTGGCGCAGTTGGTTAGAGCGCCAGCTTACTAGCACCAGTTCCTCTATGGTTATCCAAAGGTCATAGGTTCAATCCCCGGCTGTGCAGAGATTGAATTCATGATACAATTTCACATATCAACTGAGGCCCGTGCCAAAAGGGTTAACCCGTTGTCCTCGTAAATCTGTGACTGGGTGGGTTGTCATGTCAAGGGCCTTTGACATGACAATGCAGTGAGGCAGCACTATATCTTTTACAAGTAGGTCTCATCACGAAATGACTGAAATAATGTTTAAAATGATGTAAAACCCCAAACAAACCAAACCAAAACCTATACAACAATGATTTTTGTGTACAGCTCATAGAGCAGAAATTAATATATGTTATAATATAGGCTATATTATGACATACTGTACACTATATTGATCAGAGACGATGAGGGCTAATGTTTATACGTCAGTTTATTGTGTAGATGCATTCGATTCGTACTTTCGTGATCTTAGTTTCTGAGCAGGTTTGTATCATGTGTTTTTTTACTTGTAGCTCACTGTACATGCTAGTAGTCAATGACGTTTGTGATTTACGGCAACTTCAAAATGATGAGAAAATATAAATATAAAAAAGAAAACTATAAAAATTCTTTTTTTTTAAAAAGACTTTCTTGTTATGCAGTGTCTCATGATTTGTTATAGTATTCATGTGGCATTAATATTGTCTCTCATCAAAGTTGAATATTTAAGAACTGAGGGCTAAAGGCAATACACATTTATACTCAAGTTATGGTCAAAAGAAACAGGACAAAACCATTAGAATTGCAAAAATAAGCAACTGGTGTATTACTGAAAAAGGTCAAATGTTATTAGCACAGAAAAAGGTTGACTTGAACATCACAGGAAAAGGTCAACTTGAATATCACAGGAAACGATTAACTTGAATATCACAGGAAAATGTCAACTTGCCTATCACAGGAAAAGATGAACTTGAATATCACAGAAAAAAGTCAACTTGACTATCACAGGAAAAGGTCAACTTGAACATCACAGGAAAAGAGGAGCTTGAATATCTTAGGACTAGGTAAATAAAGTTAGATGTCTCAGCATTATGTTCGGTTTCATATAGCTTATAATTATTTTATAGAGGATACTGATGATAGTTGGGGATTAAAAAAAACACTGGCTGGACACAATGAAAAAATTGTTAGGTGCAGAACTTTATTCCAGGAAATTGTTCGCTTCACAATGGTTTTGTTGAATTCAGCCTTATTCTTTGTAACATATCTTATTGTTTAAGAGTATCAAATGAATTTCTGTCTAGTTTATTCATGAGGGAAACTCGAAAGAGAAAAATAAATGCCTTCTCAGCAAGATTTCCATTCTGAGCTATTTTTGTGGCCTCACCTTTTCAGATGCAGTCAGAGTCACTTAATGACATCTTACTGATCACTGATACACTACAAGGTATTTTAAAGAATTAGGTTTGTCCTTGAAATTTTCACAGCCACCAGAACTTTACTGAATGTTATAAAAGGTGAACACTGGCAAAACCTGCAGAACCCAGTTAAAGGACAAATCAATTGTTATTCTCACAGAAATATACAAAAATGAAAATTGGCAGTTAAAACATAATATTGTCTGAGATAGATCGTAAATATTCAGGTTAATTTTTTGTGGGAAGAAATTTTTTTGAGATTTTTATTGTAATACAATTGGATCATAGCTACAGGAATAAAAGATTAACAGAACCTTCTCACAGATTAACTTTAACTTATGACAAAATGATTGCATTATTACTGAGTAAGAAGGGAAAATCAGACATTTTGTCTTATATCTATCTGACAGCCTTGCATTGATGCTTTCATTTAAAGGAGAATCTCACCACATCTTACTATTAGCACAGAGCAGATACATACATATATACCAGTTCTTCCATGTAAATCCACATATCCTGATCTGTAATTCATAGATTTGACCGATATCAGTTTTGTCCACCCTCCCAGTATACTACTGATCAGACAAAACAAGTTTGGCCTGCAGCATATGGGGACGTTGCGGGAAGCTGGATGTGGGTGGGTAATGGGGATTAGGGTTGCAGCCAGCATGAATCTTAATCACATCAGCTATATTGCTGATCTCTGTGATAATCATAAAATGTTCTCCACCTGACTGATTCAGATCCTGTGGATTGAGCCGGAATAACCATGCTATGTAACTTGGAGACTGTTTATGACACGGAGAGAAGGCTGCCATTTTTATAGCAATTTATTGGCGTTTAACATGAGGTGTTATGGGAAGTAAGGACTGTTGCAATTTTAAGGGGCAGGATATACATTGTATCTGTGTGTAACACATCCTGTGGTAAAATAAGTACCCTGCAGTATGGCGTAGTCTTAACAGCATGCACTCAAATTCCTCATCACGCCCGTATCATGATACCCAATGAAGGTGATACATTTGAAATGCACTTGTTTGGAAAAAATGTTGCCATGTCAAGTAATGTGCCCGATGGACATCTCCTGATTGGGGCAAATTGTTATTTTCACGACAGAGGACTTGTTTGGCGTGACAGAGACCTCATAAGTTGCCTCCGCTCTGATATATGATCAACAATTGCATTGTGCTGAGAATGCTAAAAGCCATGAAACTTTAAACTTTATGTGAAAACACACTATTAATGAGTCGGCAGAGTGGTGCAAAGGAGTGCCATCAAGAAGGTGCGGGTCGTTATGACGGCGACATTGTGGTAAACGAGGTTAGGCTAGAATTTCTATCTTAATGTACGGGCCGTTTGGATAAAGCATGACACAGTGACGCTGTGTGAACTAATGGGTGGCCTGATCACCGTGGATACGGAGGCTAGTTTATCACCATCGCCATGGCAACCAAACTATGCCATTATGTAGGTTTCTCTTTGCCATAAAGCATGGAGGACTCATATTTTGTCTCTTGCAATTTGATTTGAGATGGGGCAGCTTTCCTGACCGATCGTCCCATTGGTCGTGGTGTGGGGTAATGATAATTTGTGATCAGGGATGAGATGAAGTGGTCGGAGCTCAGAATAAGGGTTACGAGGCAGTGTGGTGTTTATCAACAGCCATTACTGTCACAATTCTGACAGTGCGGGGCGCTGCTTGATGTCTTTATACGGTCACGTGGGGGGGCACTCAGCCATGGTTCAGACACAGGTCAGCGCGGGAACAACAGTGATCAGCATGCCCCCTATATCATCCCGCCATCGACTCGGAGACACTCGATATTGGCGAGGCGTTTCTTCTCGTGCTGTTATCATATCTCCAGAACCATCAATAGAAATCAAAGGAGCATGTTGTACCAAATATCATATAACCCTTGTTGTCATAGATGTCAACGTGCAGATGTTAAACACAGTAACATACTCTCATTATGAATATCACATCGCTGTAATTTTAGATAGACGGTTCAGGACAGGGTGCTGTAGAACAGATTATAATTACATGCTGCAAATATAGCACAAACACAGAATATTGAGATATGTAAGAACACTTACAAATAGTGCTGTCAACCTGGATCATAATCAATATGATTAATTGACCTCTTGATGGATAACAGCAAAATTAGCTCAAATATAGCTTATTGCTGTTGACTCTTTATTTTTTCTTAACACCAACCATCAAATGCAGGGCCAAAGTAATTGACTTATATGACTACATGAACCACACAGCCAAAAGGATTTTACATCCTTGCTCTATCCTTTAGAAAAATGGTAGACTTCGTCGGTCAGGTGTTAGGTGGTTTGCGAATGATTTACTGACAGGAAAAAATATGGTATTTAATTACAGCTCACTTTGTACATAAACCAATGTCACTAAATCTGAATGGCCTTATTATATGCGGGGGCACAGTATAATCCCGGGAGAAACTCAGGTGAGAAGATACTCATTCGGATTTAGGAAGGGGGTCACTCAAATGAATTTAAGCAGAAGGGTTTAATCTCAGGGAGAATGCTCATGTGAATCAAAAAGGATAGACAATTACCGGTAGGTGAGTTAAGAGAAAAGGGTGTAATCCTGGGAGATACAGATGTGAGTTCAGATAGAAAGGTATCATCCTTGAGGGGGGGCACTCAGGTGAGTTCAGATAGAAAGGTATCATCCTTGAGGGGGGCACTCAGGTGAGTTAAGATGGAAAGGTATTATCCTTGAGTGAAGGGGGGCACTCAGGTAAGTTCAGATAGAAAGGTATCGTCCTTGAGGGGGGCACTCAGGTAAGTTCAGATAGAAAGGTATCATCCTTGAGGGGGGCACTCAGGTGAGTTTAGATAGAAAGGTATCATCCTTGAGGGGGGCACTCAGGTGAGTTAAGATAGAAAGGTGAGTTCAGATAGAAAGGTATCATCCTTGAGGGGGGCACTCAGGTGAGTTAAGATTTAAAGGTATCATCCTCAGGTGAGTTCAGATAGAAAGGTATCATCCTTGAGTGAAGGGGGGCACTCAGGTAAGTTCAGATAGAAAGGTATCATCCTTGAGGGGGGCACTTTGTACATAAACCAATGTCACTAAATCTGAATGGCCTTATTATATGCGGGGGCACAGTATAATCCCGGGAGAAACTCAGGTGAGAAGATACTCATTCGGATTTAGGAAGGGGGTCACTCAAATGAATTTAAGCAGAAGGGTTTAATCTCAGGGAGAATGCTCATGTGAATCAAAAAGGATAGACAATTACCGGTAGGTGAGTTAAGAGAAAAGGGTGTAATCCTGGGAGATACACATGTGAGTTCAGATAGAAAGGTATCATCCTTGAGGGGGGGGGGGCACTCAGGTGAGTTAAGATAGAAAGGTATCATCCTTGAGGGGGGCACTCAGGTGAGTTAAGATTTAAAGGTATCATCCTTAAGGGGGGCACTCAGGTGAGTTCAGATAGAAAGGTATCATCCTTGAGGGGGGCACTCAGGTGAGTTAAGATTTAAAGGTATCATCCTCAGGTGAGTTCAGATAGAAAGGTATCATCCTTGAGTGAAGGGGGGCACTCAGGTAAGTTCAGATAGAAAGGTATCATCCTTGAGGGGGGCTCTCAGGTGAGTTCAGATAGAAAGGTATCATCCTTGAGTGAAGGGGGGCACTCAGGTAAGTTCAGATAGAAAGGTATCATCCTTGAGGGGGGTACTCAGGTGAGTTCAGATAGAAAGGTATCATCCTTGAGTGAAGGGGGGCACTCAGGTGAGTTCAAATAGAATATACAGTGGGATACTCTCAGTTGAGTTAATTACTATTTTGTCAGATATTTCTAATTACTACAACTGATCTGGCAGTTATTGAAGGTTTTTATCACAAGAAAATCTGACATATCAGGTATTTATTGAATAATTATTATTAGAAATATAATATGGATATATAATCCAATTATATATAATCCAATTAAAGAATGTTTATCAAAGATATTGTGGTTATTAAATGTTATGAAATAATCTAAATGACATCTATGGTGGAGATTTGATATCATAAAATATACATAATACAAAGACAGATCTGGTGGTTATTGAACATAAAGATGAACCCTACAAAACATATCTGATGATCACTGAATATCAAATTTATATGGTATCTCTGATGAGTGTAAAAAAATAACCTAAAACCGCTATCTTGCAAGTTTAGTTGATATCAAAAGACATATATACTTTAGATGATATCAAAGTTGTTTTTTTTAAACATAAAAACCAGACATTACCTAGTATCTGACTGAGGAGTTTTGTTTTTAGGTGTTCCCCATTCATCATGCACACACAACCACATTTCTACTTCCTCATATTATTCACCATGTACCCAATTTAAACTTGAAGGAAATGCAAAAGGGCAGAATGGACGGAAACGCTTTGACCATTTGGCCTGTTCCAGTTTATGTGGTTGCTTTGAGACATGGAGGAACGTGGACTTATTGTGATGGTGGGTTCAAGCATAGGCACCATGATATTGGGAGTGATCGCTCAAATGTTTTGTCAGGGCCTCGAGACAGGACCGGGATAAGGATATTTTGATGGACCATGTGCCCGTGGGCTGTTTGGGTTTGCCCGACCACAGGGCTCAGCTGCTCAGGTAGGCCGCACTCCGTGATTGCCCCTGTCCAACTCTGATCCGGTCCTCCACACTTTACATGCGCTGGAGTGGACACTCGTGGAAATTTGACCAAGTTTGTGTGTGATTTGCCAGCAAATTTTACAATTGTCGCATTATAGATTTGACCCACATTTGGAATCGGGTCAAATGATAGATGATGCATGTCTATATGATGTATTGTACTTAGTGTTTGTTTATAAATACGATGCTAACAGTATAGCAAATTTCATCATTATAAATAAACTGCGCAATCAAAGAGTTGAATAGGTCTATTGGAGAGCCCTCGTCCTACAACCAATTATGCTTAATGGATACCTCCCAGAATGCCTTGTCGTGGCTCGCACAAAATCGGCCATGAAAATGACCACTCTAATCAGCGGCAATGTTATTAGCGCCCTCTTTCAAACCTTTGTCTCTCTAAAATGCTGAGGCTCGCAGGAAGATTTGTGAATAGTGCTCACCCCGAAGGTCTGCATGACATAATGCGTCTATTTCACACTGCCGCATTTGTGAAATTTTCTGCCAAAAAGTTTCCAGACGTTTTGTGAACTTAGGGCTAATGCTTTCAATGCTTCTTGTAAAAGGTTCTTGTTGCCAAGGATACGTGGGGACTTGTGCAGAAGAAAGTCATTAGCACATTTTCATTTTGTATGCCTAGAACTCTTTAATGACTAAATATGGATTATTTCACGTGCTGTATTTTGCTTCACGTTTGTGTTTTCTGAGCTTGTATTTTTTCACGTTGTAGATATTTCAAATAATGGCATTCTAAAACATTTGTAGAATTGTGAAATATCTATCTTACATACAACATAAAAAGACCAGAATTCCATTTGGCTCTGCAATTTTAGTCCATTTCTTAAATTGCTTCCAAAGGTCAAATCCGCGAGTTCTAAGTCTTTTCATATGAAATGTAGTTCTGCCAAACTTAAGAGAACCACTTAATGTTATGCCGGATTACCTATATATGAATGTTACAGATTCTAAACTAAATATTATTTGCTTGCCAAAAAATTTGAGTCTGGTGAAGAAAGTTACAAATTGTTAATGTGCAAAGAATATATACAGGTACCTCCTCTCGTTGAGGGGAAGATGTAACCATAGTTTACCTGAGGGCGGCCACGGGCCGTGGCGCAGTTGGTTAGAGCACCAATAATGTTGAAAGTGATGTAAAACCCCAAACAAACAAACAAACAAACAAACAAACAAACAAACAAACTGAAGATTGTCCACATTATCGGTATTTATTTATTTGTTATCAACAAAAAATGTAATCAATCCTCTTTCTTTTCTCTTGTTTTTTGTCATGCTACAGTGAAAACTGCTTCTAATTAAACAGAAAAAACTGCCTTTGGGTTTAGACAGGAGAATGTGTTGCAGCCTCTTACTGCCTTCTGGTTTAGACAGGAGAACATGACCTTTATGAATACGTCATAATTTTGACAGACAGGAGAACATGTCCATAATATCGAGAGAAGAATTTATATCAACATCAGATAAAAAATTGTCTGCATAAAAAATAATGGGAAAAAGTGGGCAATGTTGAGTCTATTGTAGTGGTGGCTGCCGAGTGTAGATTATATCCGAGCCAGAGACGCATGCCTCGTCTAGACGAGGGCACCTATGATGGCCCTCAGAGTTCATGCACATCCGGCCAAGGAATTCCGTCTTGTTGATTCTCCTACGGCAGACCGGTTTGGAGAATACTATGATCCGAAAACAGGACGGTGGCAGAATAGGTAGATAAGAGAGGCTGGCGTGGGGGGATGCGGATGGGGTGGGATGGTGACCTTATCACAACTGTGACATCTGTACAGCGCCGATGTAGGGCGAGTGATCAAAGCCTCCCGCGGCCCGCTTGCCACACAGCTCATGCTTGAGAGTCTGTCTTAGTACCAACTCCACGGACCACTAACCCTCCAATGTGCTGCGCTGGGCTGTCTCCCTAGAATGCTGTCTCCATACAATGCTGTCTCCATAGAATGCTGTCTCCATAGAGTGCTGTCTCCATACAATACTGTCTCCATATAATGCTGAATCCATAGAGTGCTGTCTCCATAGAATGATAGAATTTGTCTCCATAGAGTGATGTCTCCATAGAGTGCTGTCTCCATAGAATGCTGTCTCCATACAATGCTGTCTCCATACAATACTGTCTCCACACAATGCTGTCTCCACACAATGCTGTCTCCATACAATGCTGTCTCCATACAATGCTGTCTCTAATAAAGTGCTGTCTCTAATAAAGTGCTGTCTCTAATAAAATGCTGTCTATTTTTGATATCTTCTTTTAGACATGCTCACTCCTACACACTCACTCCACACTAACATTTTTTCTGGGTTTTTTCTTTTTCTAGCTTTTCCCTCTTAAATCTGACATTAAGTGATTGAACTGTCATTTTTGGCTGGATGATTCAACTTGATCAACAGTATTGGTAACAGTGATAAATGTTATGCTTGGGTGTATAATAAATATTGACATATGCTGCATAAGAAGGCTATGAGAGTTAGAACTTTCAGTATTGTGTGGGCTGATACATCTTAATGGATTATTGAATAATAGTGATGCTTAAGATAGAAAACATGATTAATAAAACTGTTGTGTCTTTTATTTTGGCTAATTAACACATCTATGCATGAAATTAGTCAAAATGTATACTGTTATGGGTTCTATAGGGTTTGTTGATTTATTTATACTTGAATTTGCAGTCACAAATCAGTGGTCATTTCAAAATAATGATTGACAAGTACAATACTCAGTGATTTTGATAAATGGGGCTGTAATTTTGGGTTGAATGAAGCATCTCTCATGATGAACATTATTGGTATCAGTGATGAACTCTGATAGATGCGGCAGACAATAATGGTCAGATTACACCAATTAACAAATGGTATAGGTATCAGTGATGAACTCTGATAGATGCGGCAGACAATAATGGTCAGATTACACCAATTAACAAATGGTATAGGTATCAGTGATGAACTCTGATAGATGCTGCAGACAATAATGGTCAGATTACACCAATTAACAAATGGTATCGGTATCAGTGATGAACTCTGATAGATGCGGCAGACAATAATGGTCAGATTACACCAATTAACAAATGGTATAGGTATCAGTGATTAACTCTGATAGATGCTGCAGACAATATTGGTCAGATTACACCAATTAACAAATGGTATAGGTATCAGTGATGAACTCTGATAGATGCTGCAGACAATAATGGTCAGATTACACCAATTAACAAATGGTATAGGTATCAGTGATGAACTCTGATAGATGCGGCAGACAATAATGGTCAGATTACACCAATTAACAAATGGTATAGGTATCAGTGATGAACTCTGATAGATGCTGCAGACAATAATGGTCAGATTACACCAATTAACAAATGGTATAGGTATCGGTGATGAACTCTGATAGATGCTGCAGACTATATTGGTCAGATTACACCAATTAACAAATGGTATAGGTATCAGTGATTAACTCTGATAGATGCTGCAGACTATATTGGTCAGATTACACCAATTAACAAATGGTATAGGTATCAGTGATGAACTCTGATAGATGCTGCAGACTATAATGGTCAGATTACACCAATTAACAAATGGTATAGGTATCAGTGATGAACTCTGATAGATGCGGCAGACAATAATGGTCAGATTACACCAATTAACAAATGGTATTGGTATCGGTAATGAACTATTTCAATGAGTCATGCCTCAATGAACACTTGGAAAAAAAGCGAGTAAAGAATATTCAGTGACTAAGATTGATAGAACAGACATTATTTGCTGGACTATGGACCTCGATGACTAGTTGGTTAAATGATTCATTTTGATGAATTACATCAGGTATCAGGGACACACGTCTGATTTCAGTGAATAGTCATACCTCAAAGGACTTTTTCCACAGTTTATGTACTCACGTTTCTCCGACTGATTAGTATATATCATGGAAGAATTACATCTCAGTATTTTTATTATTTCTCTGTTGAATATGGGGAGTAAGCAAAATGAGGTGACAGGTGAGACCCTATAGTGTATCAGGTTTTATAATTGGATTTTTTTGTTGTTGTTCACAATTGATGACACTCAGAGACTGGATAGGTATAATAGAAAAATGGTGGAAATGCACAGGGCAGTATTCTGCTGAAGTGTGTTATTTGGTCTGTTATGGAGATCAATTTTTCATGTGTGTCAGGTTTGGTGCAGATATTTTAAGATTCACCGGGACATAAGAAGAGACCCACGGGGACCCATCACATTCAAAATGTCACAGCCAGACTGCGATCGGCCGCAGGCACATGGCGTAGAGGTAAGCAGGCATTCGTGGGAAAACCGACCAATAGAAATGTCACACTCAGACAAATCGCATCACACGGTTATAATCTGCGAGTGTTGTGCCCGGTCCATCTAAGCATGCATGTTATTTGTGTTTCCCTGTGTGTCTTCAGTGTATGGAATTTGTTATCCCAAAAGCACCTAATAAAGTTGACCCACGCTTAATTACCTGAACTTATGACACTGTTTACTTCCAGATGAAGTCATCGCTGCAGAAATGGGCGGCTCTCACAGTAGGCACGTAAGTATAAATCTTCAAAATTTCGCAACCATAGCATTAATGTGGAGTCATATCCGACATTTTTGTTTCTGTAATAAAAATATATTTACAGTAACAGATGGGATGAACAAGGTTTCCAACTTATGAGTACTGTCCACAAAATGGGCTGCTTAAAAAAGTTGAATAATGGTATCAAAATATGTTTATCTTTACAAGTTATGATGTGTTATTAAAGCTAGGTGTTTTTCATTAATTCTAAGTGTCTAGACAGTGTCTACATACGAACATACTCAAATATCTTGTAATTTCTTCACAAAAGAAAATAAACCCAACTTTTTTGTACATATGTAATCTATTAAAAGATAACAAAAATTGATGTGAATATTTTGGGAATGAGTAAATGCGTTGTCAGGACAATTCGGAATAAATTGCGCAATTTTCTTCATCAGATCCTCACAGTCCGTGAGCACTTTACAGACATGCGTCACAAACATTCAGACAGTACTGACATAGTCTTTAAAAGAACATGATTTTTTTTAAAAAGACGCTAACACATGCATGTAGCAGTGTGCTAAAAATATAGGCAAGGATTACCAAAAATGAGGGTGTTATAAACTGGAGACATCTCCATCTAGGTTTATTACCCTTCTGTTGTTTATATATATTTCCATAATTATACATATACGTTGCAGCAAAAGGGTTCAGAGAGTGCAATGTTTTGATTCAATTAAAAAAAAAAGAAAAAAAAAAGAAAGAAAAAACGAAAAATTATATGTTTCCAGAGATTAAGTGGTATTTGATGATATGTTTATGATGAGTTTAACATTCAAAGTTTAACAACCTAATAAAGAACCCCTCCATGCCTCCCTCAAGCATCTTATTTAAGTTTTCTGTTTGATTAAGACATGTATATTATGACAACTTTCACTGTAAGAAGATGGAGCACAGAAGACCTTTGAAAAGAAGATTTGTGCTCAGCAATGTTATCTGTTAACTTCATTTACACTTAGAGTGCAATTACCCAGTTTCGTTTTGTCCTTTTCCACAGTCTTGATGACTGGGATCAAAGATGTCTGCCGTGCTAACAGTGGAAGTAGTGGATATTGTGTCTTAATAACATTCACAATTTCCTTTATTAGATATATTTATTTTGCTTGATGATGGATGAGTAAAATTATTTTGCAAAAGCAGTGTAGAATTTGAGAAATCATCTTTTTTTATAGCCTAAAGTGCATGGCAAATAATGCTACAGAAAGATGGATGACAGTTTCCTGCATAGATAAATTAATCATTTTGTTTTTCGACCTAAAAAAATATATCTGTAGCTTTTCAAAAGTTGTGGCCAAATGTGAACCTTTTCTTGTTTTGGCATTGAATCTTTCACAGTGTTAAAACAAGCGGTGTGTTTAATATTTCAACTGCACCTTGCAGTCCATCGATCACAGCAAGGTAATTCACTGAGTTTTATCTAATTCTCAAAGTCCCCAGAGAAGCCACAAAAAGCCGTACATGCTTGAGCTAAGCATCTAACTTACTTATGGTCCAGGTTCCAGGTCAACACAGATCAGTCAACATTCATGCCGTGAACTGTAAACGGGGGTGATGGATTCTTTAGCATTCTTAAAATTGTATGCATTATTCATTTGTCTTTGTCACAGATAGTGGATAGTTGTTTCGTCAATTATCGGATCATGATTTAGTTTATTTAGTTTATGTCCTAAAAGATTACAATATTTCCTGAAATCCATCGTGTTTGATGGAAAAAACACTATTGACAGAAACAGCCATTGGCAGATATAGAGTCGTCGGTCAGGACCAAGTTAGGTTGTCACAGAACATGTGACACGTTATCAAAAATGCCTCCCAGATCTGCAGCAAGTGCTTGTAAAAAGTGCTTGTAAAAAGGCCACACAGACACGAATCTGCAGTCTGTTCTTGTTAGGTGCCACACGAACATGTGTCTGCAGTCTGTTCCTGTCAGGTACCACAACAGTCAAAATTGTCTGCAGTCTGTTCTTCACCAGTACCATCCAGTCAAAAGTGTTTGCAGTCTGTTCTTGTCTGAGGTACCGCATATTCAAAAGTGTCTGCAGTCTGTTCTTGTCTGAGGTACCACATATTCAAAAGTGTCTGCAGACTATTCTTTCTCAGTTACCACACAGTCTCAGTTACCACAAGTGTCTGTGACATACACATATATATGCATACATACATATGCATATATATGTATATGTATATGTATATGTATATGTATATGTATATGTATATGTATATGTATATGTATATGTATATGTATATGTATATGTATATATATATATATATATATATATATATATATATATATATATATATATATATATCCACACACACACACACACACACACACACATATACACATATACACATATACACATATACATGGCACCTGAGGGGTTAAGAACCTGCACAGCTGCATAGGAGGATGCCTGAAGCAGTTATGTGAACATGTGAGGTCTTACTGTGTGGCAACTATATACGAGTGACAACATGGTCGGAGTAGGCGGAATTATTGCTTCATTTCTCTCCCGCGGTCATCTCCATCTCAGTCTGAATGTCGTAGGCAGCTTGTGGATAAGTTATTTGACATAAATCCCTGTGCTCCGAGTGACACCGACCATATTGTCAGCACACCATATATTGCGGGAATACAACCTCATGACTTGGTCTTTACAAGAGAAATTTTATAAGAAAAAACCAGGCCGACAAGAAGTCTAAATTCTATACATGTTGAGAGCAGTGACAGCCTTCAGGGACTGAGCACCTCAGGATAATTGTACCCAGAATAAACTCAGGTTAAAGTTACCTTCATGTCACACAACATTAAACAGCTTCAATGAATTTCTGGTCGAAAAACAAAAGGAAATTTGTATTTTTGATATATAAAAATATTTATTGAGAGTTCTGTTATTCTCCTGGTTTGATTGGTATTTCTAAAATGATATCAGAATAAAAAGACATGTTTTGAGATGCTTGTAGAAATTGTGTTACATAACTTTGCCTCTTGTTATGGGCTTTTGCTCATGGCTGTAAACTCAAATTCAAGTTTGATAATCGCATGTTGCCTGTGAGAAGATGGTCAATTGATTGTGTTATGCCAGCAATAGATTCTATGCAGATCTGTCAACAAACACTCTGCCATGCGGTTATAGTCTCCCCTGCTCCCCTTATAACCACCTTGTACATTACAAATTTATACAGAACATTTGAGCCATGTTTGCAATATTGCACTCCGTCGTGAACTCATATTGGGAAATACACGCCACTCTTGCCGACCACATGTTCAATCATATTTCTATCAGAGAAAGCTCAAGGTCATAAGATATGGACAGAGCTGCCGCCGAGAATGTGATCGTGGCATGATAATAGACAGAGCGTGGCAGGGGGTTCACAAAAGGGAATTTGTCTCGATCTGCACGGCTAATTTGGTGTCACAACTAGATCCCGGTGTCAGGGAGAGAGAGGGGACCAGACTTGATGCCTCATCGTTGCGGCGGAAATTCATCACATCCCAGAAGGGACAAGGATGCTGGGATGTTTTTAGGCCTTGGAGCATCATTTAGAGACTTGCGGCACTGCAGGGATCGTTGATGTACCAAAGAACTGATACTGATCTCGGCAGAAATAACCGGCAGACAATTCTAGTCATGTGCACAACATAAGTGCGATGTGATAGGCAAACGTTAGGCCTTGATGGTCCTCGGTGACAGGTGATGTTTAATGGCGCTCAATTGATCACAAATTTGTCATGCATTGATCGTGGGACCGGCAGAAATAAAGACCTGGTATAGCCCCGTTACGACCGTCAGTTTTGCCAGAGGTCAAGAATCGCAGGATTTGAGTTGAAAGGTCAAAACCTCCAGATGAGAGGGAACCAGGCAAATCACAGGAGTCCATGAGAGGTTAACAATCGCAGGACATCTGGCGAGGGCTTGAGATAACCGCCATCACATCCCAGACTTCCTCAGATGCAGAGACAACCCACTTTATATTATTGCTGCTTTACGTTATCACAACATTTACTCAGGCACAGAAGTTACAGACTTTCTGATTAATTTTTTTAGATATAAAATCATATCCACACCAGTTGATTTATAAAAAAAAAATTATTCAAGCTCTGACAATTGATACAAAATTGGGATGATGATATTTAACAGATCAGGCTTGTCTGCTGAGCATAATAGCTTAATAATCAATATTTGACCAGATGAGGATCTAACAAGAGTCAATGAGATCAACAGTTCTATTGATTGAGTATCTATCTTGTTCAACAGACCAGTCTAACATTGTATCAACAGGAGACCAGACTAGATAATGAGGTTCTGAAGGGCACCTCAGTGCCACCTGTTGGCCATTATGGCAGATCTCTGGTGGTCTTTCCAGGTTGAGTGCTCTGCATCAATGCGGTTTACAGAGAAAATATTTGTGATCACACAGACGGGATTGATAAGTAGTTGATGTGGGGTTTTCGCATCATGACTGGAAGTGTCGTCTCAGAGGTGGATTAGGTAAAATTCAAAACTCCAGTGAAAATCTTTTCATTGAAACTTTGAAACAAAGTGATCAATGCTCTGCTTCAAGAGATTAGAGTTGTACAAAATGGATGATGAGTTAATGCGGGCCAAGTTATCATTCCTTAAACCAGAAAATTGCCATGACATTGAAATACTCTATCATATTGCTACAAGTGTCATTTGAGTGGTTATCACCAGCGCTGTATGGTTATATGATACGGCCCCCATGGATGATGCCACAACACACCCACATTACAGAATTGTGTATCGACCCAATAATTATAACTGCTTGTACTGCAAGAAATATCCCAAGCTTATGTGCAGTTTTGATAATTGCATGAAATACAAAGCACTGCATTAATTGAAATTCTGGTTTGTTTTCATTTTCTTGAAAATGAAGCAAACTTGAAAGTCAAATCTGAAACTCTAACTAGAAGCTGATATGACTTACATAATAGTTAATTCAACGGTTTTCATTAGCTGATGATTTGAAATTCCATGGTTTGGAAAAAAATCACCAAAAGGGCATTCTGTACATCAAACTTTATCAGGATGGTTTCTGTGAAATTTAACCCTAGCTGCTTTATCTGATATGTATCTTGTCTATCTGAGATGTTCCTCCTATATCTAATAAAGACCTTCCATATCTGATGCATAGCTTTCTCTATTTAATACAAACCTCAGTCTTAATCCCTCATGATTATCACAGTCTTAATCCCTCATGATTATCACAGTCTTAATCCCTCATGATTATCACAGTCTTAATCCCTCATGATTATCACAGTCTTAATCCCTCATGATTATCACAGTCTTAATCCCTCATGATTATCACAGTATTAATCCCTCATGATTATCACAGTCTTAATCCCTCATGACTATCACAGTCTTAATCCCTCATGATTATCATAGTCTTAATCCCTCATGACTATCACAGTCTTAATCCCTCATGACTATCACAGTCTTAATCCCTCATGACTATCACAGTCTTAATCCCTCATGATTATCACAGTCTTAATCCCTCATGATTATCACAGTCTTAATCCCTCATGATTATCATAGTCTTAATCCCTCATGACTATCACAGTCTTAATCCCTCATGACTATCACAGTCTTAATCCCTCATGACTATCACAGTCTTAATCCCTCATGACTATCACAGTCTTAATCCCTCATGATTATCACAGTCTTAATCCCTCATGATTATCATAGTCTTAATCCCTCATGACTATCACAGTCTTAATCCCTCATGACTATCACAGTCTTAATCCCTCATGATTATCACAGTCTTAATCCCTCATGGTTATCACAGTCTTAATCCCTCATGACTATCACAGTCTTAATCCCTCATGACTATCACAGTCTTAATCCCTCATGATTATCACAGTCTTAATCCCTCATGATTATCACAGTCTTAATCCCTCATGATTATCACAGTCTTAATCCCTCATGATTATCACAGTCTTAATCCCTCATGATTATCATAGTCTTAATCCCTCATGACTACCACAGTCTTAATCCCTCATGACTATCACAGTCTTAATCCCTCTTGACTATCACAGTCTTAATCCCTTAGGATTATCATAGTCTTAATCCCTCGTGATTATCACAGTCTTAATCCCTCATGATTGTCACAGTCTTAATCCCTCATGATTATCACAGTCTTAATCCCTCATGATTATCATAGTCTTAATCCCTCATGACTACCACAGTCTTAATCCCTCATGACTATCACAGTCTTAATCCCTCATGACTATCACAGTCTTAATCCCTTAGGATTATCATAGTCTTAATCCCTCGTGATTATCAGTCTTAATCCCTCATGATTATCACAGTCTTAATCCCTCATGATTATCACAGTCTTAATCCCTCATGAATATCAGTCTTGATCCCTCATGATTATCACAGTCTTAATCCCTTGTGATTATCAGTCTTAATCCCTCATGATTATCACAGTCTTAATCCCTTGTGATTATCACAGTCTTAATCCCTCATGATTATCACAGTCTTAATCCCTCATGATTATCACAGTCTTAATCCCTCATGATTATCACAGTCTTAATCCCTCATGATTATCAGTCTTAATTCCATATATTACCACAGTCCAAAATACCAGCTCTGATTGAAAGGAGACCAAAGATCATTGAGAACCTCCTATATGAGTGTGGTAGGGCTTTATGAAGTAATTTTCATAGAATTATCTGTATGTCATTTTTATCGTTTCATTTCATAAAGACTGTGAACTTATAGAAGTATCAGAATACAATTCAAAGATTGTGAGATAAAAATTAACCAGATATATGTGATTCACAAGAGGTTAAGCTGATATTTAGCATCTTCATTCTGAGTGTTTGCATTTGTAGTAATTTGCAATGGATACAAAGCTGCCAATAAAAATACAAAAGATGAAAAGAAGTTCAATAACACATTAAGAGGCAGAAGAGGACAAATTCAAAGGTTAGGAAAAAAAGAGAACAATAAAAGATGTGATTGTTCAGCACTGATAGGGCCTACTTCCTGTCTCAAATTGATGTGGCTGGAATCGCAGCAATTTGGCACATTTCAGGCTTGGGCAAAACACCAATGATAATTGTGAATAACATCTCTTTGAACTGTGGTCTGTTGGCTTTGCAACACAAGGACTTGATGAAGAACAAAGAACACAGTTGCTTTTTTTCAGAATTTTGTGGCTTTCCCTTGTTTTGATCTTATCACCTTAAGCGCTTGTGACCTCATGCGATGACAAACACCACAAAAGAATGTACTTGTAAAATGAATAGAAAAAATCTGAAATAAAGAGAAGTGATCTAACACTTTGTCCACCGTTGATACTGTACTAAAGATATATCTCAGTATTTCTAAAACATACAGAATGCTTATGATCGGCACACATGTGGGTTAACTCAGCCATTAAAGTATTTTCCCTTTCTTGGGAAGGAATCTCTTTATTTGACACAAGAAATCCAAATATGTCTTTGGAAATCTGAGTGATACGTGTATAATTAAATATCTGGCAGAGGTTTATTGAGAATGGCTCTAAAAAGTGGCAGCATTTGTCTGAAATGTCTGAATTAGTCACTGTCAAGAAAAGGATAACCTACAAGAACTACTCCAAGGCAATTTGGAGAATGACTTAATATTTTGTTGGATAAACAGTTTTGTTTCACAGAAGTGTTACAGCCGCAATTTAAGACCCAAATCTTATTCTCAAATGGTGAGGACCGTCACATCTTTTGACTGAAGCAATGGAAACGCATTGTTTTTATTCTGCCATTGTCATATAACAAAGCATGCAGTTTTTAGCTCTGCTGAGACTTTAGCTCGCAGAGCTTTAGGAGGGGGAAAATGTCTGTCGGTCTGTCTGTCCGTCTGTCCGTCTGTCCGTCTGTCCGTCCGTCTGTCAACTTTTCTTTAAAAATCTTCTTCTCCAAAACTACCAGTAGTACATGTTTCATATTTTATATAGAGGTAGATATATAGTTGAAGATTCAGATTCCTACAAATCTTAGTGATGTCACCATTGACCTTAGTGCAGTGACCTTGAGGTCACAAATTTTGTACTGAGCATATCTCAGCAACCACTTATTACAGGATATTAAAACTTGGTATGCAGAAATGTCATATGTTAAAGCTGTGCCTTGTCATACAATTTTAGTCATTTGACCTTTGACCTTGACACATTGACCTTGAATTCAAAATTTGTGAACATGCCACATCACAACCATCAGAAGTGAATAAAAAACACTTCATATCTGTTATATACTAACACTATGTTTAAAAATCTTCTCCTCCAAAACTACCAGTAATATTTGTTTCATATTTAATACAGAGGTAGATAGAGAGTTGAAGATTCAGATACCTTCAATTCTCAGTGATGTCACCATTGGCCTTAGTGCAGTGACCTTGATGTCACAAATATTTTAAGGAGCATATCTCAGCAACCACTTACAAAAAGAAATTAAATCTTGGTATACAGGAATGTCTTAGGTCATAGCCGTGCCTCGTCATACTTTCTTAGTCATGTGACCTTTGACTTTGACACATTGACCTTGAATTCAAAATTTATGAACATTCCACATCATAACCATTAGAAGTGAATTAAATGCACTTCATATCTTTTATATACCAACACTATTTTGTACAGGGCTAGATAGAGAGTTGAAGATTTAGATTCCTTCAATTATCAGTGATGTCACCATTGAGCTTAGTGCAGTGACCTTGATGTCACAAATTTTGTAAGGAGCATATCTCAGCAACCACTTACAAGAAGAAATTAAATCTTGGTTAAAGCTGTACCTCGTCATACAATTTAGTCATGTTACCTTTGACCTTGACACATTGACCTTGAATTCAAAATTTGTGAACATGCCACATCACAACCATCAGAAGTGAATAAAAAACACTTCATATCTGTTATATACTAACACTATGTTTAAAAATCTTCTCCTCCAAAACTACCAGTAATATTTGTTTCATATTTAATACAGAGGTAGATAGAGAGTTGAAGATTCAGATTCCTTCAAATCTTAGTGATGTCACCATTGACCTTAATGCAATGACCTTGATGTCACAAATTATATAAGGAGTATATCTCAGCAACTACTTATAAGAAGAAATTAAAACTTGGTATACAGAAATGTCTTAGGTCATAGGCGTGCCTCATCATACTTTCTTAGTCATGTGACCTTTGACCTTGACACATTGACCTTGAATTCAAAATTTGTGAACATGCCACATCATAACCATTAGAAGTGAATTAAATGCACTTCATATCTTTTATATACCAACACTATTTTATACAGAGCTAGATAGAGAGTTGAAGATTTAGATTCCTTCAATTATCAGTGATGTCACCATTGAGCTTAGTGCAGTGACCTTGATGTCACAAATTTTGTAAGGAGCATATTTCAGCAACCACTTGCAAGAAGAAATTAAATCTTGGTATACAGGAATGTCTTATGTTAAAGCTGTACCTCGTCATACAATTTTAGTAATGTGACCTTTGACCTTGACACATTGACCTTGAATTCAAAATTTGTGAACATGCCACATCACAACCATCAGAAGTGAATAAAAAACACTTCATATCTGTTATATACTAACACTATGTTTAAAAATCTTCTCCTCCAAAACTACCAGTAATATTTGTTTCATATTTAATACAGAGGTAGATAGAGAGTTGAAGATTCAGATTCCTTCAAATCTTAGTGATGTCACCATTGACCTTAGTGCAGTGACCTTGATGTCACAAATATTTTAAGGAGCATATCTCAGCAACCACTTACAAAAAGAAATTAAATCTTGGTATACAGGAATGTCTTAGGTCATAGCCGTGCCTCGTCATACTTTCTTAGTCATGTGACCTTTGACTTTGACACATTGACCTTGAATTCAAAATTTATGAACATTCCACATCATAACCATTAGAAGTGAATTAAATGCACTTCATATCTTTTATATACCAACACTATTTTGTACAGGGCTAGATAGAGAGTTGAAGATTTAGATTCCTTCAATTATCAGTGATGTCACCATTGAGCTTAGTGCAGTGACCTTGATGTCACAAATTTTGTAAGGAGCATATCTCAGCAACCACTTACAAGAAGAAATTAAATCTTGGTTAAAGCTGTACCTCGTCATACAATTTAGTCATGTTACCTTTGACCTTGACACATTGACCTTGAATTCAAAATTTGTGAACATGCCACATCACAACCATCAGAAGTGAATAAAAAACACTTCATATCTGTTATATACTAACACTATGTTTAAAAATCTTCTCCTCCAAAACTACCAGTAATATTTGTTTCATATTTAATACAGAGGTAGATAGAGAGTTGAAGATTCAGATTCCTTCAAATCTTAGTGATGTCACCATTGACCTTAATGCAATGACCTTGATGTCACAAATTATATAAGGAGTATATCTCAGCAACTACTTATAAGAAGAAATTAAAACTTGGTATACAGAAATGTCTTAGGTCATAGGCGTGCCTCATCATACTTTCTTAGTCATGTGACCTTTGACCTTGACACATTGACCTTGAATTAAAAATATGTGAACATGCCACATCATAACCATTAGAAGTGAATTAAATGCACTTCATATCTTTTATATACCAACACTATTTTATACAGAGCTAGATAGAGAGTTGAAGATTTAGATTCCTTCAATTATCAGTGATGTCACCATTGAGCTTAGTGCAGTGACCTTGATGTCACAAATTTTGTAAGGAGCATATTTCAGCAACCACTTGCAAGAAGAAATTAAATCTTGGTATACAGGAATGTCTTATGTTAAAGCTGTACCTCGTCATACAATTTTAGTAATGTGACCTTTGACCTTGACACATTGACCTTGAATTCAAAATTTGTGAACATGCCACATCACAACCATCAGAAGTGAATAAAAAACACTTCATATCTGTTATATACTAACACTATGTTTAAAAATCTTCTCCTCCAAAACTACCAGTAATATTTGTTTCATATTTAATACAGAGGTAGATAGAGAGTTGAAGATTCAGATTCCTTCAAATCTTAGTGATGTCACCATTGACCTTAGTGCAGTGGCCTTGATGTCACAAATTTTGTAAGGAATATATCTCAGCAACCACTTATAAGAAGAAACTAAAACTTGGAATACAGAAATGTCTTAGGCCATAGCCGTGCCTCGTCATACTTTCTTAGTCTTGTGACCTTTGTCCTTGACACATTGACCTTGAATTCAAAATTTGTGTCACTTCATATCTGTTATATACCAACACTATGTTTTAAAATCTTCTACTCCAAAACTGCCATTAATTTATGTTTCATATTTTATACAGAGCTTGATAGAGAGTTGAAGATTCAGATTCCTTAAATTCTCAGTGATGTCACCATTGAGCTTAGTGCAGTGACCTTGATGTCACAAATTTTGTAAGGAGCATATCTCAGCAACCACTTATAAGAAGAAATTAAAACTTGGTATACAGAAATGTCTTAGGTCATAGCCCTGCCTCGTAATACTTTCTTAGTCATGTGACCTTTGTCCTTGACACATTGGCCTTGAATTCAAAATTTGTGTGCATGCAAAATCTCACAACCATTAAAAGTGGAGCAGACTTGAGCAGATGATGATTTTGACCAATCAAAATGCATGTTACATTTCAAATTTGGCCCAAACTTGTTATCTTGATTCTAATTGGCTATGTTATTCAAAATGGCAGCCTCCTTGACAACTTAGTGATAGCTATTAGATTTTTGAAAAAATCATGACAAAATGGAAAAAGAACTGAGTCTAATGGAAAATAGATAGAATTAGACCTCAGAAAATACAACATCTTGCCTACTTTGGGATCTTGTATGGAAAATCATAACCTGGTTGCTTGTTGTACTTAATCTCAGTTCATGTGTTTTCATTCAAGTCAGCAGAGCTATCAACCCATGGGGTTATGTTTTGCAACTTTCTTTCAAAAAAAAAAAAGAAATCTGCAAATGACGACCTTTTTTTTAGTTGATACATGATTAATATTAAAACATTTAACAATGAACTAAACCAGTGATGAGGACAGGGCAGCGCAAGAGGCAATCAGAAAAGTCTCGTATGCAAATGGCAAAAACAAACAATCATCCGTAAAAAAACAAAATTACTAAATGCAAGATTTCCGAGCTTAATTAAAAACAACAAATATCATGCTTGCAGAGCAGACTTTGAGGCCTCTCCAACTTTCAAACACGAGGAGAACATGCAGCGCACTCTGGTGGCGCACTCTGGTGGCGCACGCTGATAGATAGCACCTGTGTTGTGTCATGCCTGGGGATGGCCTGCTTCAAGCTGGCTCAGCAGTGAATTGTGTTGGGCTTTGCGGTGGCATTTGAAGTTTGGCCTGTTATCATAAGGTGCTTGTTGGGGGGGAAGCCATGTACAAGCCTAGGCCTCCTTATTACCTATCATGGGTCGTCAGCCATATCAACAATCAAATGCTCCTAGCTTATCGGGGCTACCCCGCGTCCATGTTGGCATGGCATCAGAAAATGACTTTTCAAAATAATATGATCCCGCTGTCCTTCAGGACCCATAAATGATATTGAAAAATTGCCATAACGGCCTCAGAAATTTGGAGTGGGCAGACTTGTAAGATGATAAATGGCCGTGTCCCGTGTTGATATCAAGGCCAAAAATCATTTATGATTAAGCTGGGTTTGTGTATCATTACTGTTGTGGCTGGGCACGAGCATGATGGGTATTAGCGGAGGGGAGATCACAGGGTTTTGACAGTGCTACCCCCGTCGCCACCAGACTCCGTCTCGTAATTCTGTCATAGCACTGACATGGGGGTGGGTCTATTCCTATGGCCACCGTGCTTCTATGTGAGGCGAAAAAAACACAGCTGCTTTTTGTCAATTTTTCATTGCCCAAAGCAGAAATAAAATTTGCGCCATCCGCCTCTTTGTTCATTTGGGGCTAATTTGTTTGATCTGTTTTGAGATTTATATTTCCAGTTTACGAAGGTTTTAAAATGCTAAGCTTAAACATACTATTAAAAATAACAAGTCATCCATTAAACGTTAGATTGAAAAAGGAAATGTTATCTTTGAAAAGAACAAAAAAGACACGCATGCTTTAATTTGATAGAATAAAAAAAAAATTATCAGAAAATTGCTTGAATGTTCTCTTGAAGAGAAATTACAAAGGGACAAAAGCTTGGTGGCAATTTGAAAGATGTTGTGAATAATTTGATGGAAATTACCAGAAAATCACATCAGTGTTAATTGTGCTTCATTGTCCTTGATTTCTCCAATATGGCTGATCCTTTGTGGGGTGGAATCATGTCAGAGCAGCAGGTTGACGGGATATTACGTAATTGTTGTTGATGTAAATGACTCTCGTGAGCTGAGGCCTTCAGGTTTGTGCAGATGGCCACACACACACACACACACACACATACGCTTTCACTCACACAACACACACACATACACACACACATACGCTTTCACTCACGCTGTATTGTTCTGTGTGATTTGTATTGTAAAAGGGGAAAGATTTGTCACACAAATTATTATGCTATTAAAAAATTGAAATTTTAAAGATGCTTTATTTGTAATGTGGAAATTAATTGTCACAGGAAATGGAGAAGGTATTTGTCACAGGAAAAGGGCAGGGTAATTATCATAGAAAAAGGAATATTACAAATGAAAATCAAAGAATGTTTTACAAAGTATGAGATATTTTTTTTTACTCTATCTCATACCTATGTACTGCAGATGGTTCTTATGCAAAGCAAAACTGTAAATATTGTAGGAAGTGCAGATCTATGTTGTTATGTGGCCTCACAATATTGAGTGGCGCTATGTCCACCTCTCAATGATGTCATTACCTGATATAATATATTTTGTAATGACGTCATTGAGCGTGACATCATTAAAAAGGGGGCGTGGCATTGTTTAGATTGTTGGACACACACAATATAGATCCGCATTTGCTGCTAATGTTTGTCGCTCTGTTTTGCTTAAATAGATTGGACAGCAAACCAAAACCTTTATATCATATTTATCTGAAGTAGGCATGTACAAGATGAAGACAAGAACTAGTAATGAGTTTGTGCAGGGAGAGAGATCTCGTTCGTTGGTTCTGGTGGAAGGATCTCACTCATCCTTCGGACGCTTGAGATCCTTCCACCAGAACCAACTTGAGAGATCTGTCTCCCTGAACACTGCACTCACATGTTCTTGCCTTAATATATTTTGAAAATAATGTTCTTTGCCAATAGAAAAGTGCATGTTCCAAAAAAATACTTTGGTTAGCATCGTTTAATTTGACCACAAAATTGATGATACATGCAAGCTGGTTTTTATCTTTCATGAAGAACTTTTCAAAAAGAATTTTATACAGCTGTAAAACTGTTGTTCAATTGCGAATAAAAAATATGTTTAAGCAAAGAACATCAATGAAAAAACATTTTACTTTCTGTGAAAAAGAATGAAAGTATAATATGAGTTGAAATTGACGCATATAGAGTTACAAGGATAACTGAATAAATGCGAGTGTGGATTTCATCTTTTTATCGTGGCGGGATATTACCGCACACTGAGAGCTCTTGATCAGAGCTCTGAGCAGAATAGAAGTCTCATGGGTTGTTTTAGATTGCTGTAATTATGGTAATCTAACGCTGCTCAAATGAAGTTAGGCGATTGGTAATGCATGTCCGATATGAAAACAGAGATGCCAACCGAAACTTTACACTGTTCTATGCTAACATTTATTTTACATTTGTATTGTGTCAGATTGTCTTATAACACATCTTCAGTATTTTCAGCTAGTTTTAATAACCTGGGGACCATTGTAAGCACAGTTAAAGGTTTCCTTCTTGATGAGTTGGTGTCATATTATTTCAAATGTACTATTGGATGCAAAAAAGCATATAAATGGAATGTTTGTGAAAAGGCCAGATTTTCTTCTTCTGAATCGTGCACAATTGTTGATGTTGGTGTCTTCCAATTAGATCACCTTAGAATCCAAAGCGCACATCTAACTACAAATGTCAATATATCTGTGACTGCCACTCAAGATCTTTCATATCACTTCTCATATTTACAGAAAAAAAGCAAGTTTTAGCTGAAAATTACTCCAGAAATATTAATATTTTTTTTAAAGGCATAATATCGGCAAGGAAGACGGAGGTTCTGTACATCATGTGGAATGAAAACAATGCATTTTTGTTTCTCTAATTGTTAAAGCCAGCAAAAAAGAAATTCTGGGAAAATGATAAAGAGAAGTTGAAACGAGTGCACTGTTTCTGTATCAGTGACCTACGAGGCCTTGAGTGTTGGTCCAGTCCATTTTTTATCATCATTATTTGAACAAGCGTCTGTCCTGGTCTCCGGCTTTCTCAACAAGGACCAAAGGGCTCCTAATGACATGTTACACTTCTCATAAAATAGACATTTAATTAGAAAATGACCCTGACACTGGATGTGGGATTGTCACAAGGAAGCGGGTCTGTGTTTGCCAGTCTTTAATTACAACATGGCTTTGTTCTCTGTCATGTCGTACAATTTACTCGGGGAGGTCATTAGGGGTGTGGGCATGCCATTATTTGCTGTTATACTCTGCGGAATGTCGCTCAGGCCTTGTAGGACCTTATTCTAGCAGTGCACAGCCAAATCGCTTCCCTCTCTCCCTGATTATCCATATATCTCATATCTCATATCGAAACTTGTCAGGTGGAAGTGGAATTTTGTTTTTTTTTATAGGATTGATATCTTTCATGCCAAAAAAAGTTGGTAAGAATTAAAACCTGAAAGTTCTGATCAAGAGAAAGCTAATTGCAAATATTAGGCTATATATGGGCTAATTAGTGTGCAATTGATGTCTAATCACAAGTCAATCAAAGGCTAATCATAAGTCAATCAAAGGCTAATCACAAGTCAATCAAAGGCTAATCACAAGTCAATCAAAGGCTAATCACAAGTCAATCAAAGGCTAATCACAAGTCAATCAAAGGCTAATCATAAGCAAGTCAATCTTTTATCATAACACAATCGGGGGCGTGTTAATAGCAAATTTAGTGTCAATCATGAAAACATCTTAAGAAAATCAAAGGTCAATCAAGGAATGATGAATGGCCTATCAAGATCAAATGAAGAACCATTAAACTCTGAGTGGGTGTAAAATTAAAAATATTGGACCATGAAGAAAATTTCTCTCAATTAAGCTGATAATTGCTTGATTAGAGATGCGTTAAATATGGCCAATAAGAGAACTGTTGTCTTGCACTGGAACAGTTCAAAATAGATCTCATGGCCAGATTTTCTCTGCCATCATAAACTCATCAACTCATCCATTTTATGGTGATTATAAAATATGTTGAAATGTGGAATGTTGCAAAGTGATGCGTAGCATTTTTTGGAATAACTTATTAGCATGCACCATTACTGAGTTTCTTTTATCCCATCAGCAGCATATCTGGCACTGAGCTAATGTCACTCGTTAACACTTGTTGACCTATCTACACGATACCACAACTGTTATTTATATCATTGATATTATAAATTTATACATCACAACAACAGATATCAAAATCATAGATATCAACCATAGATATTAAACCAACATAATACATAGATATTATAAACCTGCAAATTACATAGATATTATAAACTTATCACACCCTTAGATGTTATATACTTAGGTATCACAACCTTAGATATCACAACCATAGATATTATAAACTTATCACACCCGTAGATGTTATATACTTAGGTATCACAACCTTAGATATCACAACCATAGATATTATAAACTTAGATATCGCATTCATAGATATCGTAATCTTAGATATCATAACCTTTGATATCACAACTATAGATATTGTAATATTAGATATCACAACCACAGATATCACAACCACAGATATCACAACCACAGATATCACAGCCACAGATATCACAGCCACAGATATCACAGCCACAGATATCACAGCCACAGATATCACAGCCACAGATATCACAACCTCAGATATCACAACCTCAGATATCACAACCACAGATATCACAGCCACAGATATCACAACCACAGATATCACAACCACATATATCACAACCACATATATCACAACCACATATATCACAACCACAGATATCACAACCACAGATATCACAACCACAGATATCACAACCATAAATATCACAGCTATAGATATCACAACCGCAGATATCACAACCATAAATATCACAGCCATAAATATCACAACCATAAATATCCTGATTTAGATATCACAATTTCAGATAAGACTGCCTGCCATACCTAGGTCGTTTGTAACATCACCATTTTTTTTAGTATTTCCCTCATGATAATATTTTCCCGCCGGCAATTGATTAAGAGTGTTAGAGTGAGTTATGACGTTCCAGGAAAGGAACATGCATGGTGATAAATGATATATGAAAAAATCATTAATACTGACATTAAAAATGTAAAGATCGTACAACTATTTGCTAACATGATAAGATGTATGGTGGTTCAACTTGTGTGAATTTATGATGGGCTGAATGTAGATAGATCACTCGCTGGTGTTGGCTAATGTTTAATTCAACAAAGTGATATTGAGATAAATCACACTGTCAATGATCTGACCACGTGTCACTTCACACAGTCTAGTCAAGGCCTCAATAGAGTAACACATACAAAATATTGCTATGAACAAAAGCGTTCCTATGTCACCCAGTGCTTGTATTCTTACAGGACTTTGGTTATGCATTTTCACAATTGTTAACTGAAAGCCATGCATTCTGGTTTTTTTTGCTCACAAAAATATGTGAAAAAAGAAGGAACGTTGAAAGGTTTGCTGAACTTGTCATTAGTCGGTTGTTGTGAAGGCATTTCGTTTTTTATTCCACTTAGCAAAAATAGAGGACTTAATGTATTATGTGCATATTAAAAGCATTTTTATTCATTTATTTTCTGTGGGTTAATCATTGGAATTGCTTGCCTTGTTTGATCCTTATATATTAAGCCTATATTTAGTCTGTGGTATCATTAATCTCTCAGCTTGTACCATCTGTTGTGACTCTGCTTCCGGGGAACTTTGTCAAAATAAGGAAATGGGTGTGGCCATTTGGCTTCAAAGTTTTAATACACGATTGAAAAAAACATGAAATATTGATCAATTTTATGATATCATTATGATTATTAGATTGTTTCAGCATTAGTATCAATGGTTGCTTTTTCCAGAAATTTGAATGTGATCATGTTACTTGCCTGGTCTTTTATTTCAGCCATTATGAAAATAAAATGAATCTCTTCTGATATTTTCTGGTGAGAATTTACTTTGGTCATTCAGTAGACATATGCTGTACAAAGGATGCAGATATTGAGATGAATGGATGGGTCTATAAAACAGAATTTATGATATTTTGAGTACAAAGAAGAGTAAGTGGCAAAGCATGTCTGCAGCATCTTGGTGGTATTGATTTGCCTGGTGTTGACTTGCTGCAGCTCACCTCTGCTGTTCTTATCTTTGTGGGACAATAACAAGATAGTAGTCCCACACCACCAACCCAAGACATTCTGCCACTCTTCTCTGTGTGAAGTTAAAAAAATCTGTGATGCATAATTATCAACTTTGACCATCATTATTTGTTGACAAATTTCTTAGTAAAAGATGATTCACGTGTCTGTTAAATATTATTTCAAAATGATTAAACACTTGCATATTGTGAATCAAAATAAATGGTATTACTTATTTCAAGTATTACTTTTTAATAAAATTAAAAAGTATGTACTCAGTCAGGTTACAAGGACACAGACCCTTTCTTCAGATATACTTTTTATATTATTTTACACACAATTAAAATATGTGCTATATTATAATATAAAGCAAACAAAACAACATACTGACCTAAAAAGGTAACATATCAAATTGCATCTGTTTCCAAGAAGAAAGTTTGTTAAATATGTAAATGTAAAATGATAACTTTTAACTTAGAGATCGTAATATGATTTATGCCTGTTAGAGGATATTGATATCAATAGCCAGAATATCTTGATATTTATAGCCTGAGGGATTTATCTTATAGAGAAATGGCAGATAAATTTGAAGAAGCCCATCTCTACCAATATCAACCACATATGATATCAACATGAATTTGATTTGATTTGATTTGGCTTGATTTGACATGATTTGACTCGATTTGACTCGATTTGATTTGACAGTATCTTTAAACTTTGTGTACGAAAATATGACTCCAAGAATAACTATAAATTTACCATATCTGTCCTGCTATGTGATTGGCTAATTTCCCATGGAATACTTCTGATTATTTGTTTCTTTGGGGTTTTACATTATGACAACCCACCCGGTCACAGATTTACAAGGACAACGGGGTAACCCTTTAGACACGGGCCTCAGCTCATATGTGAAATTGTATCATGATTTCAACCTCAGCACTGCCGGGGATCGAACCCACAACCTTTGGATCACCACAGAGGAACTGGTGCTAATAAACTGTGGCCTGAATACTTCTGAGTCATTCCAACCAAGTAAATAAAAATGTTCACCTACATAATATTGATATTGATATAAAATTTGCGATCTTGATAAATTCGCTGACTCAGATTCTACTCTGCGTTGCTTTGGGTTCACTCTCATAACAAGACACTCTTTATATTTGCAGTAATTTTGGCTTGACAGTATGATAGTTAAAATGTGTCCTAACTAGATTGTCAGTCTCATAAAATGACCTCAAAAGGATAAAAAAATTGTCATATAATGAGACAAAAGTGATGTCGGGCTCCTTGAGGTGACTCCTGTTTGGCACATAGGAACAATATTTTTGCATGAGGATAATAACAGTAAGTAGATTTTTATGACGAGCTTATGGGGGAACATTTGCAGAGGTATCACATACGCTGCATATTATAACAGGAAGCGCAGCGGGAAGAGAAACCGTAGATAGATAATGTAAAACAAAGACAAAAAACATGTCCTTGTGTCAAGAATGTAATTAATTGGAAAAAGTGACGAGGCGTGCATAATTAAGGGGATGAAAAACAAAGAAAATGTGCCAAACCTGTTGCAGTGATAAAGGGAATATAAGACACGTGTTGCTTTCTGTAAAGGCTCGCGGAGAGAGCTGCAGAGGAGGGAGGAGGAAGAATGGATACAATGATGCTAAAGGCTGGTGGCAAAACCTCCCCATGTATCTGCATCATCGATTGTCCCCGACTCATCTCTTTCGGAACATCTTCATTTCGTTTTTTATCTCGTCAATAGTGCATCGTCAGATGAATTCTGGAAGGAAAGCATATCTGCGATGTAATTTGATTCCGCAAATTAATTTCTGATAGCACATTTCAGCGAGCATGAGTGCTGATTGAAACAAAGCATAAGCGTCCCATCTCCATGGGGAGAGGGCTAGCTCCTCGTAACTCCGCATGACTGCATCGCATCAAAGCATCCGACTAAAAGACATTCCTGATGGAGTCGTGGATCGTATTTCAGGGACATGAGATTCTTGTGAGAGTACATTTGCAATGTTTGATTGGGAGCCATGAAGTATTTCAAGTATTTCAAGTCAAGTGGTCGTCTCAACATCCCACCCTCGCCATAGATTGCAGTTTTGGGTCAAATTTGAACAAATGGCATCAGCGCCTGGCAAATCTGTGATATTAACAAGATCAGTCCGCTCACATTTGAAAGTAATGGTTGCCACATTCCAGCTAAATTGGGAAAGGAAAGCAAGAAACTGCACCAAACAGTCAGCTTTTAGTGCAAGATTGCAAAAAAGATATTATCGACAAATCAGGATAAGAAGGGGTTTTTAGAGAAGGAGAGAGGAAACAAAGGTGGCTGACCTCCTTTGTCATGTTGCCATAGCAACTTGCAACCATGCAACATGCCATTGTTCAGTGCAATATCATGGGTGTATCTCATTTGGCTGTTAGTTTTTAAAGTTATATTTTTTCGTAGTGGGCCATGCAGAAGCCAACGCCCTTTACCAGTAAAAAAGTAGGTGAAATTAATAAAGCATTACATTCATATATATTTTTCATATGTTTTGACATATAAAGTCGGTGCAGAAAAGTCTCTGAGACAAAGCCCAGATGAAAAAAAAGCAAACTATTAGATTAAGTTGAAGGATATGGGATGTGGGTCGGGCGGACCATCTTGTCTCACCACAACATCCACAAGTCAATTATCCCAAATAACTCTTTTCTTTGTAGTCACCTTCTCCCCTTAAATATGTTATGACTAGAACAAACTCTCAACGTGTATTCTTTAATGATAGAAGATTTAAACATGTTTTGAAACTGATCTGCTTTTTATGCGCAGATATCGGCATTTTGGCATGAGCACTACAATGAGATGGATGCAGAGTAAATGCCATAGCAACATTAAACCAGTGCCATTGCTTAGTCTACCAAAATGGATTAGAAAGTTGGGTGATTCCCTGCTCTCCATCAAACTTGCTCATGTTTTGTTGACATTTGCACATATCACTGGTTTAGAATTTGTAGACATACGTTATTAAAAACGGCTTTACTTTCAGCTGGTTTTGACAGAATCATCACTTTCTTCCCCCTCGGGAGCCACTGCACAATACTCTCAAACTGATGCATCTTTAGTTTTGGGTGATTTACAAATTCCTCGACTCTCTCCAGATATCCGGTCTCGATTTCTTCATTAATTTTCCCAGTTAAGAGCGACAGGAGACCTGGGGCAAAAGCTCAGGTTCTTCAGACTAGGAGATCATATTAACGACACGATCAAATTAATAGGAAAATTAGCGGAGAGAGATAGCAGTGTTTTGGTAAGTGGTTTGTTTGTGGAGAGACCCGAGGGTGAGACCAGGCTAATGAAATAGACGATAGGGGCAATAGGAGAAGGAAGGTGAGAAAGAGATGAAATCCACTCCACTCACAGACAATCACCAAGAGTGGTGTGTGCAGTAAATGCCAGCGCACCCAAGAAATACTAAGTGCCCAGCTCACTACTCAGATTTCTACCTTATCTTCCCTCTTTCAGCAAGATTTCTGACATTCAAAAATAGTACAAGTTTTTTACTCAAATTAGTATATGTTGTAAATTTATAGTTCATACCTGACTCATCTCACCTGACTCATCTCACCTGACTCATCTCACCTGACTCATCTCACCTGACTCATCGCACCTGACTCGGTCTGTGATGGGAGGATATATTTGTCATTATGATGGCTCATACCTGACTCATCTCACCTGACTCATCTCACCTGACTCATCTCACCTGACTCATCCTACCTGACTCATCTCACCTGACTCAGTCTGTGATGGGAGGATATGTTTGTCACGATGATGGCTCATACCTGACTCATCTCACCTGACTCATCTCACCTGACTCATCTCACCTGACCCATCTCACCTGACTCAGTCTGTGATGGGAGGATGTGTTTGTCATGATGATGGCTCAAACCTGACTCATCCTACCTGACTCATCCTACCTGACTCAGGCTATAAGGAGATGAGTCATTTTCAGTAAATAACTCACATTGAGTCATATTAGATATTGGCACTTGTGGCTGATCTCTGAATGATTTGAAACATGTCAAAGACTATAGCAAAAGGTATGTCAGAAATGTTGAGTGTCATTATGAAACATGCTATTGTCCACTTGTATCTCTTTCATTTTGAAACAACATGCAACTAAGTGAGAGTGAGCAAAATGGAAAATATTGAATGTAATGTGAAGAGGGGGATGAGGTAAAACGATGCCTTTTCTGAGAGGCTTAAAGTGACAGGGCTTTCTGCAGTGGCATGCCAATTTCCTACGACTGAAAATTTGCTTTTGAGTTTGATGGGATTTAATGGAGGTATCAGTCCTTGCACTTATGTTTGGGATATGGTGTAAGTTTGAGGCAGGTCTGAGGGCAGTGTCGGGGGATGGACAGACTGCTTGACCTTGCTGACCACCCTGGCCACATTTTAGATGACAGGATACAGTTCATTCAAATGATGTCCACAATTGTGAGGTTTTTTTGGGGGGTGGGGGGGGGGGGGTTGTTTTTGTTTTGATTCTAATTTATTCTGATATAAGTCTGATTGTGTGTCATATGATAATTACAAGGTTTTTGTTATTTCTGATGGAATATACAGACACCTAGGAAGGTGTTGACACATGGGCTGGCAAGAAATATGGGTGTACAATAATAAAATGATTTAAGTGGTAATCTACAGTAGCAAATGCAGACAGAAGAAGGCAATTTTTTGGTTACTTATGCCAATTGCAATATAGCTAATATCCCCAGGTGGCAGTATTCCTGCCAGTTTCAACAAACATTCCAACATTGTGTGTGAATGAACAATATGTGGAAAATCTTGCAGCACTTTCTCTGTGTGAGGTGCACTCAAGACGAGTCCATTTGAAGAAAAAAAATCCTTTTGAAGGCTGGCTTATTTCAAATCAGTTGTGACCTGTCTGTGCAGAGGGATGACCTTGCTCTGTATGGAGGGGGGGGGGAAGGGAGAATCATCATGTGACCTAGCTGTGTGTGTGGGGGGAATCATCATGTGACCTGGCTCTGTGTGTGGGGGGGGGGGGGGAGAATCATCATGTGACCTGGCTATGTGTGTGTGTGGGGGGAGAATCATCATGTGACCTGGCTCTGTGTGTGGGGGGGGAGAATCATCATGTGACCTGGCTCTGTGTGTGAGGGGGGGGGGAGAATCATCATGTGACTTGGCTCTGTGTGTGGGGGGAGAATCATCATGTGACCTGGCTATGTGTGTGGGGGGAATCATCATGTGACCTGGCTATGTGTGTGGGGGGAAGGGGATAGACATTAACATGGAGGATGTGTTGTGCCAACAATAAAAGGCAACTTGTACAGATGTGATAGGTTCACCACATCACCCTGGTGTAGATTACATGAGACCTGGCTGTTTGTGTGAGTGCCACCATGTGAACTGGCTGTCTGTGTAAGTGTCTGAGAGGAAATGTCATCATATGATCTGGCAGTGAGGACATGTGTCTCATCATGTGACCTGACTGTGTGTATATGTTTCATCATGTGACCTAGCTATGTAGGCATGTGTCATGTGACCTGGCAGTGAGGATGTGTGTGTCATGTGACCTGGCTGTGTCAGTGTGTGTGTCATGTGACCTGGAAGTGAGGGCATGTGTATTATTATATGACCTAGTTGTGTGTGCATTTATGTTTGTGTTATCATGTGATTAGCTCAACTGTATCATCATTTCAACTGAATTCGTGTGTGAGGTTGTGTCATCATGTCACCTGCCTCTGGGTCAATAATTACGCAAGTTGTCTCTCTGCTGACACTCATCTAATTTGAACTAAATTTGAAAAAAAACCCATCTTGGCTTTTTACTCGTCAAAGTTGATATTGTTAAATAATCCCATCAGGTGGCCAGACCACCAGAGATCATTCTGAGTATAAGCTTACAGGTGTGACATGGCACATCAAAGTTATGGATTAGAGTGGGCTCAGGTGATCTAATCAGGCCCTCTTTGAAGTGTACTCCCCGCCCGGAAGGTGGTTGTACCTGGCGCGGCACGAGGGATGAGTGGGAGTTACAAAAAAGATTCACTACACCAGTTGTTATGGAGCTAGTAAATAATGAAATTCTAATATCATTTTTTAAAGATTGAGACAATTTTTGATAATTTCTAAATTCATGATTAAATCTATTGGATGGTTCTATATATAGCTTTAGTTGAATGAAATATAAATGTCCTGAATGGTGTTTTTTGTTTTAGAAGTAGTCTTTGAGTTAACAAATAAACTTATATAAAGGATATTGATATATATTGCTGCCTGCCTGATTTTCAGGAAAAGTTAGTATTTAATGTCTCAGAAAGACATTTGTATGGCTATATATGTGACACAAACAAGGATTTTTCATTTTATTTATTCAAGTAAATCTCTATGTAAAAAATGTCTCATATTTATCTTCTTAAAACAAGCTCGGTTTAAAGTTCATAACAGTAGATACTGCCACTCTAGTTGCCTTCAGAATTCTTAATATTTAAAATCTAGTCACAGTAAATTTGGTTTTATTAGACACATCGCCACCTGGTGGTAGATGTAAACCACAGAAGGCTCGTATCCTGCCACACAGGTCATGAAACATACATAATGATACCACAAACTCAATGTGTCATGTCAACATCTATGTCTTTGTCAAACACTGATGCGCAGACTTTAACTGCGGGATTGACACTACAGGGAGGCCGAGGTCGCGGTTATTGGCATGTTAAATCATCACTAAAAGATTGTATCTTCGGCTAGTATTATGTATCCGAGAATGTTAATTGTAACATGGTGTGTTAGATTAGGACTAATTTGAATCCATAGGAAAGATGTTTAGCTTTGCTGGATATGAGAATCGAGATAAAGTTTGGGATATATTTAATATGTAACATGCCTTGTGATTGGTCAAAATTATTAGCTGCTCAAGTCTATTTGGGAAATGGGTCTAAATGATCATTTATGAAGGAATTTCCAGAAAATGTTCACAAACATTACCAAAAAGCAATGATCAGCATGGCTCTAAGGCCATTGGCCTATGTTTTTTCAAAGATATCACTCTGTGTCAATTAGTTTAATATCATCCTGATAAAGTTGAGCTAGCATTTCCAAGATTTTGGATAAAAAAAAAAGTAATATTTATGGATATAGATTTATATTTACTCTTGTGACAGACATTAATGGGTTTGATTTTACTTTATAACCAAAATTTTATTGGAATTTAGATAAAAAGATTAACTAAAGTTACTCAGAAACCACTATTAGGTCAACATAAGACTTATTTAACCTTCTGCTGCCCAAACAGGGAGCTATGGTATCAGGCTCCATCCATCTGTACCAGCTAGGTTCAGTCTGAAAAAGACATATTAAAAGCCTGTTGAAATAAGTAATCTTGTTTTAAAGGAAATAAAGATACTTTACAAATAAATTCCATAATTCATATAGGTTTAATTTTTTTAGCTCCCATGGCACAAAAGGCACATAAACGATAGATGTTGGTTCTGTATGTATGTGTGAATGTGTCGGTCAGCAACAACATTTTGTAATATGGTATACATCTATTTTAGGTGTAAAAACAAAAATGTTGACATTTATCTCTGGAATGTACATTTCATATTTAAAAAAAAAAGATTTGACCAAAAATGTGGCCAAAGACTTGTAAAATTCAGAGTATCTAACTGCCACCATTTTGACAAGCATCTGGCATAAGAGTCTAGGGACTGTCCGCTGCCATATTTAAATAAGTTTCTATTTTTTGTTTGAGACTCAGACTTATTATCTTTATAAACTGACCTCCTCTTTTAAAGCATTTTGACATAAAAATAGAGAATTAAATCATTGTGAGTAGCTTCTATTTGACCTAATACAGCCTAAATTATAAAAAAAATAAAAGATTTAATTAGAATTTGGATTGCTTAAAAAAATGTTATCTATAAAGCTGTAGGTCAAGTCCACAACCGGGTTATATATAAAGTCATTATTAACACAGCTGACTGCTTATAAACACCTGTCTGTCTTTGATCTTGGTGGGTTAATTAAGTGGCCTCCCCCAGGTAGAGGTAGTGTTACCTGGGTGGGAGGAGGTTAAGCTGGTGTGGTAAGCAGGCCTCAGCTGCATCACGCCACCGCCCAGCACCACACCTCCAGGCCTATATCCTATATGCTATATGCAAAATGCTCCAGTCATTCATGCAAAAACTCCATGCGTATTAAAGAGAAAAAACGCATTCATATGTTGAAATTTGGATCCTGGTGAAATAAGACAAAGTGGGGTATGACAATGAAAATGTTACTTTTATGCTTCAGATATCTATGGGGAGTTGCTTTTTTTAGTGTTAATGTGCACAAATATGGATGAAATGAACATTTTTCTTTTATATACTGCCAGAAGCTAGTGACCTATGAGAAGCTGTTTTGTTGGTTTGTTGTGCAGCCATGCACTGTAACCTCTCGAGACAGGACATATAGAATTTGTATTGCAGTTTAATTAACAAAATGGCATTTATATTATGAGTAAGTCATCAGTAGTAAAACTGACTGAGAAATGGGAGTTAATAGGTCAGAACAGGCTGACCTTATTTTCGTAAACTTTATTTCCACTGCGTCTGCCATGGCTGCCACACTTTGTTTTCTTCCTCATTCATTTATGCTTGAATATAAGGGCTAGATACTATAGCATGATAATATATAGAGTGGGGAAATATTTTGGGCTTAACATTTTGTGGCCTTTGGTCAAGGTCAAGGTCAGGATCAGCACAGGAACAACTTTACTTGTAAATGTTTTAGTTTCTGAATTTTCACAGGAATATTAATATCACTTCGCAGAAATGATCTACCTTTGAGGGGCTTGGACAAATTTGATATTGAGTGACCTTGAGCCGTTTTCAAGGTCACAAGAGCAAATTTTCAAAATAATTAAAATGATGTTTGCAAAACACTATGAATAGCATTTATTAATGCAATATGCATGTTCATAATTTTTAAAATAATTTATGTACCGGTAACTAGGTCACAGTAACCTATTTTAAAGCCAGATAGGTTACAACATCCAAAATACGGGGAAGCTGATCCTTTACAAACGGCAGATGAGAATTTCATATTTTGGAAATGTAACTTACACTAAATGAGCAACTTTGGATAAAGCTTAAATGAGTTTGATATTGGGTGACCTTGAACTATTCTCAAGGTCACAGGATCATTTTTTACAACCTAACTCAAAGAGCGTATTTTATAGAACACTCACATGGCATATCTTAACACCAGATATTTAGTTTTGGGGGACATTGGATCAATATCAGGGTCATGGCTTGCATGGATTCATTGATTCTTTAAGCATTTTTTGTGATCGAAATATAGTAATATCAATACAATCTGCCATATATAATATCTGTATGAAAAGCTCGAAAGATTTTGACATTTGGTGATATTTTCAATGTCACAGTAGCAAAATTGCAAAATCAGATGAATATCATATTTTACATAGCATACTAAACATTATTTTTACCACCAAATGTATCTCATACAGTATTTTATAAATTTGCAAATAATTTGAGTAGAAAGGTTACTTTGACCTCCTTATAGCACAACAGAGATTATCAACTTCAGGTTGTAAGGTACACGACCTTGGATACATTATATACTGAACTGATGTCAGTTTTAAGACCACAAGAAAGAGAAATATGGTTGTCAGGCCTTTAGAAATAACATTTATGAGAATGCTTTGTGCCACATGACCTTCTGGTTTGTTTTTGTGCTGCGTGACTATAATGTTGATGGTATCAACCATTTAACACACCATCTTGTGGTTTGTTTGAAGCAGCCTTGTGAATGCCTAGAAGATGACGCCCATTAAGAGTGTGGATATGATGGACAGAATGGTCCTATCCTTGCCTTAAAGAAGACATCTTCACTCATACACCTGCTCCATCAATCATATTGCATTAAGTTAACATATTATGTATCTAGTCAATATTAGTTTTTTTGTGTTTTTTTTACTGTTTTAGGCCCTAAATGACCTCATTGTGTTGATGTGCTGTAAAGCAATCATTCATTCCATCCATCACTCATATCAGACCCTGAAACATTCAGGTCAGACTCTGAACAGTCTTAAGCAAACATATCACACCCTTAAGGACCTCAAAGAATTAGGTATTACCGAGTAAGATCTTAAGGAATAAGGCAATAATATTCTGATAGGATCTTCGGCAATTAGGTCAGACCCTGAAAGATCTTAAGCAATCATATCAGGCCCTTAAAATGTTCCAAAATTATGTCAGGTCCTGACAAACCTTAAATGATCAAACCAAAAACAAAGGTCCTCATGCAAAATAATGCACTTCAGAACCTTTACATTTAATGGCCACATAGATATAATTCAATAAAGCGGTAACCTTTTCACAACTTTTCAATTCACATGAGGGCAGCTTGGAATTATATTACAGATGCTTTGTGACCCAAATGACCTAGTTGTACTGGATTATGACCTCTCCAGGGACATTAATTGTTCCACGAAAATCATCAACTCAAAAAGCTGTGTGTTGAAACTTTCATGCGAAACCAATAATTGTAATGCACTGACTTTGCATAATGCAAGATTTAATGAATCATAAAGACCTTCAGAGAATGCACAGTGTGTATTAACGCGAGAGTGTTTGTACCTACAACTTACACTAACACATAAGACTGACAGAGACGTGAGTGTCGGACTGGCCGATGCTGACCTCAGAAGCTAAGGGGCAGTTAGATATCAGCCCCGCCCGAGAGCCCCGCCCGAGAGCCCCGCCCGACTCTAATAGCTTCTCACCTTGAACAGTGGAGAAGGCATAAAACAAGCATTAAGATACACTGATCTGCCTCTACGTGCATTCATCTCAGAGATAGCGTAGTCAACGCGTGCATTTATATCATGCAATATGCAAACTTATCTGCCACCAATATGCACTCTGACACCTTCCGTGTAATACATATATATGTAAGGGTACAAAATGTAGAATTATATGCCATCCACACATAAAAGGATACTATCCATGAGGAATATATATATATATATATATATACATATATATATATATATATATAGTGATATGTAAAGTGCTGTAACAATAGGTAAACTTATATACCACCAACAATCACCATGACACCATCTGTTTGGTGTTAAGGTGCAATATGTTAAGTTATATGCCACATATATATTTACATATACCATGGCGCCATCCAAGTATACATATACATTCCTTTGAGGTGTATATATATATATGTATATTAAACATCTATAACAAGAAAGTGCAATATGCACAATACAGGGAGAATCAAATTATAAGAAGAGTATGGTACATTACTAAAAGAATTGAGAAATGTTGACCATCTGTACCTGAGCATCCATGAAACTTGTACTCTTGTTACCAGGTATGGACCTATTATGTGGACCTGTTTGCAGCGTAAAATATAAAGAGCCTGCAAATATAAGGTGGCACATTTCTGTTTGGTGTTGCATATTTAATCGCCTTATTCCTATCTATTAACGGGTGTTTCAATATCAAACCGGATACACTTAAAACAAAAAAAATATGATTTTTAAGAATCGCCACATGCATTTTTAAAGAGTTGTTTTTCGTAATGGTGGGAACAGGAACACAAAATGAAATGGCTTCCTTTTTCGTAACACAAATGAGCCGTCAAGCTTTTTGGAAATGTTCTTGTCTATTTGGGGTGTGGATGTAGTGTGGATGTAGTGTGGGTTGGTGTGGTTGGCGGTGTAGACTGGTCTCCTACCCGCTGACGACCTCTTTCTGCCCACCGTAGGATTACCTCCCCATATGCCTCCAAGTACCACACCAACTCATACACTGCCACGATCGGCACTATCTATTCATCAATAATAGCAAGATCAAGTTCAGATTTATCACCTGATGCGCTGAATTATTTTTTCAGCATATGAAATCAAGTATGTATATTGTTAGTAATGAAATTATATTATAAAGTTTTCAGTTATGTTATTTGTTTACAAAAAATCCAATTGAATCAGTCACGTGGGTGTTTAAAAACTTAATGAAACACATATAAACTTATTACAATAGAACAGTTTTTTGCGCTTTAGTTGGAATTGAGAAATCAGTATCCATTGTTGGGTAGTCCTATATATTATACCACCTATGTCCACAAAATATCAACAAAAGCCATGGTATACTTTCACCTGAATCTGAGTCCAGATTTTGTGAAGCATTTTTTTTTTAATATCAAAATAAAGAGTAGAGTGTTGCATTTCTTAGTGACATAGACTTTCATGATCATTAAGAAAGGAGAGGGTGAAAAAGGTCAAAGATGGACATTGAAGGTGTTGTGATAATCTACAAGCAGTTGGCGCTAGTTTTATCTGCAGGGCGGATTACCGCAGTCTTAGTGTCTCGTGACAAGTGTGGTTGATTTATGCAAACCGCGGCTTACTTTATGAGAACTTGCATGGACAGTTCTGTAATAGAGGTCACCACTACCCGGATTAGGCGCTAGTCCGAATGTTAATCTTTTAATCTGATAAATGGAAAAATACAAAGACAAGTTTGATGAATTATCTGCGCAAGGTCAGGAGTGAGTGAATGGAGATAGTGAAATGGTGAAGTTTATGACAGATAAGGATCGGGGCGCCATCTATCTGTGCGATGATGACTGCTTTTATGACGATGAAATGACCATCAATGGTACTCATGTTGAGGGAGGAAGGACGATGGAGTGTGAATATGGACACATTGAGGGGGACCAGCATATGGGAAACCACAAGTTTGTATGCTAATGCACAGGCTGGGATTGGGCACCAGCCTATATGAAATTATGGGATTATGTGATAATATACAGGCTGGGATGGGGTACCAGCTTTTTGGAAACCACAGGATTGTGTGATAATATACAAGCTGGGATGGGGTACCAGCATTGTGGAAACCACAGGATTGTGTGCTAAAGTACAGGCTGGGATTGGGTACCAGGCTATTGGAAACTACAGGATGTGTGATAATATACTGCCTGAGATGGGGAGCCAGCCTATTTGAAACCACAGGATTGTGTGATAATATACAGGCTGAAGTTTCTAAGGATAATAGGATGTGTGATACAATAAAGAGCATTATACATAAGGCTGTATAGTGACTAGTGTCTGAGTGGGGGTGGCTTGTCATAATCAAAATTTACAAGTCCATTGATCATAATATGAGATAAATATCCATCAAGGATAAATGGTTAAACTGTACAATCATGTAACTGTATAAAAATTACAAATCTTTGGAAAATAAAATGAAACAATCCAAATTTGGAGGCTCCAAATAGGTGTTTAAAAACTCAAACCCTGAAATCGTTCTTTTGGAGCTGAATTTTTTCCCCACTCTAACCTCACCATGATTCCCTTCCCAGGGTGAGGACTATTTTATCACATATTCCTACTCTGATTAGCCTTCTCACTGCTTTCTAACTTGATCTTTACAGCATGTCTCACTGGTCTCATGGGATTATTACATGGTTATGTAGAGTAATCAAGTTTGACTGATAACTCCTTTTTTGTCTCAAATACTTCCCAAGGGAATTGTTATGGTGCCAAGAAGTGAAGATGATTCTTTTTATGAGAGATATGCTTTTAGGTCAGGAAATTTGATCTGTCTTTTTCACTTATCAATTCATTACTACCCAGTAAAAATAAACTGAAAATGTATTGAAAGAGTAATTTTTAAAGAATGTATCTTACTTACACAAAACATAATAAGCTGTTTGGATCTTATCTTAAATGATCTTTGGTATATTAATATTGTGTCTTAAATGGGGTAGATTTTTCAAGAGAATGTACAATGAACTACAAATATTCAGAGCCCACGTAACACATTAAATATCAAACACATTCTGACGTGGGGATTTGTTTGCTAGATCTAACAAAATCTGCCTCAATTTGAGTCTTCAGAATCTAAGTCCTCAGATATTGATCTGGTTTGAAACACTTTAAAGTTGCTTGTATTTTGGAGGGCTTGGATCTATTAGGGCTTTTTGGAGTGATAATTATAACATCTAGCAGTGAAAACAAGAAGACGCCGACTTGCGTGAAGTTACTGCGCCACCGTGTCAAAGTTGACGGTGCAAAGCCCAATGTTTCAGATTTCGTGGATTAGCATTGTCATACAAATAGGTACGTAGGAGGGAAAGATGGGATGGGCAGATTAGAGGTAATCCATAAGACCCGCGCCAGAAGATACGTCATATAGCGCCCCAGACAAAGTCAGTCATGACGGCGACGGCCGTAGCCCGGGTCATGCTGCTTGAATATGCATCAGTCTGCTCGCAGAATGTCGGCCGCCAAAACTCTGACATAAACATCCAACTATTCATCATTTCATCGCCATGGTGATGATGAATCCATTCACATTTTCACCCTCATTTGCTTTAATATGCATATTGACTTGTTTTTGTTTTAAAAAATGTAATAATCATTGGCGGTACGTTTGTAAAGTTTATCAAAGTTTGTTCATTATTTTATTAAAGCATTATGTGACACAGTAAATTAAAGTATTTGATATTGATAGAATATACACTTGATGCCTGATTTAGGTCTAAGATCTAAGATTGATTTATACCTTTTTCAATTGTCCACCTGGACAGATTCAGTGCAAAGTTGAGCCACAAAAGTTGGCCACCAAAGTTGGCGACAAATTGTTAAATGCGTGGAGTAATTTCATTGGTGGAACTGATTTTTCGCCAATTTGCAGTGATTTGTACTTTTTTTTCATTCACACATGTCACGTTCACAGATATTTATGATACTGACCTGTATGTTAAATATTGTTTAGGCGAAGGTCTCTGCTTGCACAAATAAGATGTGGTATACTCCCACTCCAGGTTGAAACAGGAAGATTTCGTGATCTAAAACCAGAAGAAAGATTATGTATAAACTGTGATATGCAGGTCATTGAGGATGAGCTACATTTTGTATGCAATATGCCCCAGTTATCTGAGAAATGATACGTACTCGCAAACCACAGGAAGACGTAAAGACTTTGTCAACTTTGATGACAATGATGAGTTTGTATGGTTGATGAAGGATGAACTGCTCAGGAAATATCGAGAAAATGCCAGGAATGAGAGGTCTAAATTAATGTACAGCATAAAGTAGAATAAGTATATTGTAATGAATAATATCAATCAATCAATCAATCAATCAGTCAATCAATCAATCATTTTAAGGTATGCATTGCAACAGTTTGGGGAGATTTCTCAGTTCTATTTACCTTCTTAAGAATAAAAATGTATTTTCTTCTTATTTTATACATATAAATCTTTAAAATCCATATCAACGACTATTATAGTTTGATAAAATTGTCTGTTATTAAGGCAGATGAGTATTCTGTAGAGTGCTTATGATAATTTTACATGGTTTTATTTTCACTCAACTCAAGTTGGTTTGCTTAACTTGCTCACACAGTCCAAAGATAGAACCTATTAGTTGGGCCTATTAGACATATGGAGACGGGCTCTTGTCTTCTTTAAAAATTTTACAGGATTATGCTTGTAAAAGAACTTAACTGGTGAAACCCACAAAGATCTTTTCATTATGTAAATGTTCAGGAATAGAGTTTAGTCAAAAGACAACAGTTTATCATGTGAGTAATCAATAATTTGGGCACATTTGAGACCTTGAATTTAATACAAAATTGTAACAAAATGACATTTATTGGAACTAGAGTCTGTGATATGGTCATTTCTGATAAATAGTTTCTTCAGATAAAATGATTGTATTGAGTAAATAATCAAATAAGGCTATTTTGTTGTTATCATGACCAAAGTTTATTTTAGCAAACAGGGTTTCATGCTATCTCATTGTCAAATACTATAGAGTATAAACCAAACAGGGCTTTCTCCTTATTCTCATGATTTAATACATAGAGTATATACCAATCAGACTTTTCTTGTTGTTCTCATTGTTGGATACATCGAGTATACATCAAACAGGGTTTTCTTGTTGTTCTCATTGGATATAGAGTATACGTCAAACAGGGTTTTCTTGTTGTTCTCATTGAATACATAGAGTATAAATCAAACAGGGTTTTCTTGTTCTCATTGGATACATAGAGTATACGTCAAACAGGGTTTTCTTGTTGTTCTCATTGAATACATAGAGTATACGTCAAACAGGGTTTTCTTGTTGTTCTCATTGGATACATAGAGTATACGTCAAACAGGGTTTTCTTGTTGTTCTCATTGGATACATAGAGTATACGTCAAACAGGGTTTTCTTGATATCCTCATGATGATATACACAGAGCCTAAACAAAACAGGGCCAGCACGATTTTCTTGTGATCGATTATAGGAAAATCTTTGTGTAATGACAAAGAAAATTGGAGATTGCTGATGGTTTTATTGTTGGATCACACATATCAATTTGTATCTATATGAGAACAAACAAACTTTCCATATTTAATCGCTGAAGATTTGATTTCTTTAGATTTCATCCGCTGTTCTTTATCCATAATATCTAGGTTGATCATATTTATGAGTACGCATTGTTCACAATTTTTATTTCCTTAATACAATATCCTCCAACCCGGGCACTTGAAGGTTCCTTTTTCAATTTAAAAGACATTATTGACAGGGTTTAGTTTGCTATAAATCAGCATAATAGGATAAAGATATGCTAGGGCTGACTAAGGCGGGTCTCAGTCGCTCAGGGTCACATGTTATCGTATAAATAATGGCCCCCAGTCACTTCTAGAATGATCATATTTCTCAAGATGATCCCATATTTGGTGAGATGGGATACAAATAATCACAATTTGTTCTCGGATTGATTCGTCCGTCTGTGTTGGGGACTTAGTTTCTTCTTGATTGATAGATTTTCTATCATCCGAGGCAAGATGTAACAAATAGAGAGATCGACAAACTACATCCCGGGAATACGGAACATGACACACTGCAAGAAGTACACTCAAATATCTTGCTTAATCCATAGCATCGACGATTTAAGATGTTACAAGCTTCGAGGTCATTCCTATTTTGTTTGGTATAAATTATTTATTAATGTCAAAGTCATGCATTTATTAATTTATTTTTAAGAAGTGATTACTTTAAGCACTGATGAGAAAGAGTGTAAATGAGTTAATATCATTTTTGAGAATAGATAATATTTCGTATTAAAGAGTTGGGAATATTTATGAATAATGTTATAGATAAGTTAGTTTTAAGGATTTTGAATTCAAGATATTTTATTTGGTTTTCTTTTGCTGAAAAAGTTTAATAATGCTTTGATAATTATCATTGATGAAAGTTTTCAGTTAATTCTTCATTTAGATTTGTTCTCCGAGTATTTTGTTGATCATATACATTGCTTCATATAGTGACATAAATTTCTTCAATTAAACTGGAACAAAGGCCAAGTAATGGACACGATGTGTGATTTATTCCAGTAGATGCGAACGTTTTTTACACGCTGGAAAAGTGACGTGACAAAGTCAAACTGGTAGGTGCCACCGAGAAAGAACCCCCACCGGGGGCGCCTATGTAGAGCCACATAAATCATACAGCCAGGCCCAAAATAAGAGGACAAATATGGCTGATGGATGACTTTCTGACGACCTTCAGATGACCTTATAACAATCACAGGGGATAAATGTGTCAATTTCGTCTCCTGATCTTTCAAAGCTCATAAAATCTCCCACCGACATTCCTTGCCAATATTAAGGGGTCTTTTTTGCCCGCCATCAGATGATGATGAATTGAAAGGGATGGCAGAATGGGGTTATAAGAAGCTTGTTCACGCTGTTTCAGGATGGCTGCCGGTGTCATAACTCATCACTATTAAAGACAAGCACGTTTGTGCGCACTTCAGCCAGCATCAACTCTGATTCGTCATTTTTCTGCATCAAACTAAACTTGTTGGAAAATATTTGCCTTCTGTGTATTTGTGTAGAACATAGAGAATTTCACCGAGTCAAAATGCAAGTCTTTATTCTTATGATTAGGGAGGGCCACTGGCTTGAACACGTTGAAACTTATAGATATCTGCAAGGCAGAGTCAAATATCAGAAGTAATTGAATTCTGGGAAGATATCAAAGCCACCCGTCCTTGTTGTAGAACCACAGGTGATATCCTGATGTCAAGGTCAGTGAAGTTGACCTTTGATTGTATTTACTATACAGTATCCTGACTTGTATTACTTATGTAGTAACAAGTCAACATACATCAATGTAAATTTTAATTTGAGTTTTGGGGTGAATCACCATAAAAAGATACATTAGACCATCATCAAAAAGGAATGTCTGAAAGTCATTACAAATAGACATATGTACAAATGATATGTAACAGCAGAACTCAGGCTCCATTTGTGTCATGAATATGGCACAAGTGAATATGCTCACAGAATGAATATGCTCATGGAATGAATATGCTTGAATATGCTCACAGAATGAATATGCTCACAGAATGAATGTGCTCATGGAATGAATATGCTCACAGAATGAATATGCTCACAGAATGAATATGCTCATAGGATGGACACATGAAAGTTATAGTAATGTTATATCAAACTAAATGTTCAGTGCAAATAACATTACAAAGAGAAAAGGGTTTCATTGCAAATAAGAAGCATTTTAAAAGTTAACAGAACTAATGTCAGGGTCCAATTTAGTGTCAGTATCCAATTTATGTAAATATCCCATTCAATATCAGAAAGTAGTTCCTAATTCAGTGGCAATGTCCCACAGTTTAAGAAAATGTCTGATTCAAAGTCAATATTCTACTCAATGTCAATGTCCCATTCAATAAATTATTTGATCTAGTTTCAGTTTGATATGAGATTTCTGATACCACCAGATCCTATAATTGCTTGAGGTCCACTGAATGTAGTTGTAGCTCTGTAATACTCTGTAGAATGATGATAACTTGTCTAATTTTGTCCCCAAATCTCAAGCTGTAGATCTCCGAGCAGCTGGAAGCTTTATCCCACCGTGTGGTTGAAGCGGTACCATGCCAAACCCTGATAGGGTGGCTCATAATTCCGAGGAGACACACATGGAAATCACATGATATGGAGTGTGCCATATGAAAGGAAGTGGTATGGAGTGTGGCAGTGGAGACTGGCTTTGAGAAGGGTGAACACAGCAATGAAGGGAAGTGGTGTGGAGTGTGGCAGTGGAGACAGGCTTTGGGAAGGGCAAATACAGAAATGAAGTGGTATGGAGTGTGCCAGTGGAGACAGGCTTTGAGAAGGGCAAATACAGCAATGAAAGGAAATGGTGTGGAGTGTGCCAGTGGTGACAGGCTTTGAGAAGGGTGAACACAGCAATGAAAGGAAGTGGTGTGGAGTGTGGCAGTGGAGACAGGCTTTGAGAAGGGTGAACACAGCAATAAAAGGATGTGGTGTGGAGTGTGCCAGTGGAGACAGGCTTTGGGAAGAGAAGTGTTTTGAGCGTGATATGGTTTCATTAGGAGCAGCGGGATCGTCTGGATGAGGGTCAAGTAGTAACTATAAAACTGGCTTTATTGTTGACTTTATGACAATTATGGTCTCGGCTAATCATACGTTTTCACTGATATCATTTGCACTACAAGGGATCATAAAATCTGTTGTTGTTTTTGTGCACTTCTATTTCCTTGCATCTTTTTATGTCATTTGTACATGATATGCTCCACTATTAGATCTCATTATTATGTCTTCATTATTCAGGAAGAATTCTTCATTGTGGAGTTCGGAAAGTTTATTTTTATTTTATTGTTCAGTGGAGTTCAGAAAGTTTATTTTCTTGTTTTGTAATAACCTCTGCCATATATTTAACTCTCATAAGCTTGTCCCCCCCCTATAAACTGATAATCTAAGAAATAGTGAATAAATGAATTTTTATCTCTATTCTAATCCCTGGAGGAGTTAATTGTCAAAGCTCCAAACATAGAAACCAGTATCAAAGCTACAGAGAGTCCTCCAGATATAAAGATGACATAAAGGACACATTAAAGGCAATCTACCTTCAACCCATTAACATCACCATGACGGTCAAACATGAGAACACACTTAATTATTGCTTCATTGCCTTTGATGATATATGCAGTCATGTAAATGTAAGCAACTACAATTTTTTTTAACAATCAAAATCTTTTGCACAAAACACTTATTTTTTCATTATATAGCTTGGTTGATAATATTTGCTGCAGGACAATTCGGAAGTGTTTTTGAGCAAGAGTATGATTGGAGTTTGACTGTTACCTTCCATTTTTTAAGCTGTTAGGGTTCATACTTGAGGGAGGGGACTGTAACTCAGTCAAGATAGGAGTAGAAAGTGATGATTATGTGACAAGATAAGATTATATGATATTGCAACAGAAAGGTTAAACATGACAAGGAATTCTTCGAAAAAATACTCCATTATATTTAACAAGGATTTCTCTTGGCTTATATGTTCTGATCATAATCATCTAACATCAAGGGAGTGTCGGAATAATTGATACACTGCTGGCAAGCTTAAAGTAATGAATTAAAGAGTGTGTTTAATGCCTGTTACACATTTTCACGCTTTAGCACAAATCAAAATGGCAGCTGCGTTTTAACACGTAAATCTAATCCATCCCATTTCCTCATCAATGTTTTTCATGCAGAAAGATTATTGCTATTCTAAATGACCTTGTAAATCTTACAAATTATCACAAATTTGCAAGCTGTATATTGCAACATTCAAAACGTCCATGATTTATTTTGATATTGCCATAAAACATAAGTGACAAAGGGATGAATGAAGCTTTAGTTGTGTCTTCACATTTACATTCTCAGTTTTCAGAAATTCTACCACTCATTGTTGCACCTGCTTATATTTTTGATGTTTATTTGATTAAACATGATGGAAAAGATATGGCTACACCTGCCCATGTTATGACACTTGTAGCCCCCTGGGAAAAACGAGCCCCTTATACTATTCACAAATTACAAAATGGCTTCTAACATTGTGGACAACATTAATGAGTATGATAATTGTTTTCTTGTTGGATGAGGGCATTACATTGTTTTGATTATGTCATGGGATGAGTTTTATAAATATACTGATGATGCTAACTTTTAAAAGGTAATTCTCAGAAAACAAAAAGCTTCATGCAGTTGTATCATCTATTTTACCGAGGTTATTTGTCTCTTACAATTCTGAACATTTCATTTATACATTGCACAAATGCCGCCATAGAAGACTGATCATATTTTCAGCCGGCTGATGATTTGTTGGAAATGTCCCGCGAGACCCAGATCGCTTTTGACTCCCATGTAAAGTGTGTTGCCTCCCTTCTTGGCACAGAGTAGCATTTTAACAGCTGTAATATAATCTTCAAACAAGGAGGACGCAAAGTGCTCTTGGGATAACACAATTGGCTTGGTGGAAAGTCTGGGTGGAATGCAAGCAACAGGCAACACTCAGCTTAACTGGGGTGCGCAAAATGCCTGCAATATATGCTGCTGTATATATATATATATATATATATATATATATATATATATAGTATTGTTTTATATATAGTATTGTTTAGGTTGATATTGTTTAGGTTGATAACAAACAGAAATTATCAGATATCTATAATATGCAATAGAATTTCTCAGAAATTTGACTCGTCCCAGGCAAAGCTGCATGAATTACATTAATGTCCTTAGCTTTTTAGCCTTTTTGGCTGTAATATGAGCATCTTCTTTAGAAACCTCTTCATCTTAGCCTTTCCCTTTACAGATATGAACAATGTTAAATTTTGTATAGGTTTTGCAGCTTCAATAAAACATATTTCTGCAGTGCAAAAATATGTGACCCTTTGTTACTCAGAAGCTGTTTGAGATCATGTGCGCGGTGAGGGCCGCCTTGGGAGTGAGTGGTGTGTCGACCCACAGCAATCAATGCTAATTTGATGGACACAAATGTGGCAAGCAGAAGTGACCCCACAACAGGTGTCAGAACACACTCAAACTCACAGACCTACCATATTAAACACTCAGAGACTACCGCGGCTCCGTCATGGACCCCGCGGACCTCAATCGCACATCAAGTACCGTTGCCTACTGCACCGCACCAAGAAGATTAACCACTCGTTGCAGAAATGTGTGACTGTCACAAAAGCAAAGTGGACTTCTTGAGTTGGCATGCTTTTTTAATTCATCGAAATAACCACCTCCATTGATTCTTGTAACAGAATACATGTCAAGTTCTAGGTATAATACCATGTAAGGTTTTTGTATATAGTCCAATGTCAGGATCTGGTTATAGTTGAATGTCAGGTTTTGGATATCATCCAATGTCAGGTTCTATGTGTAGTCCCATATCAGGTTCTAGGTGTAGACCCATGTCAGTTTCATGTCAGGTTCTAGATTTAGTTGTGTATGTCAGATTCTGGGTTAAGACCCTTGTTGCTGAAATTACAAGAAATAACAAAGGATTTTCTTGTTCATGTATATCCCAACCCTTTACACCAGTTCTCCTCAAATGCTGTACAGACAGGAGGTAACCCTTTACCCTAGGTCTCCTCAAATTCTATACAGACAGGAGGTAACCCTTTACCCCAGGTCTCCTCAAATGCTGTACAGACAGGAGGTAACCCTTTACCCCAGGTCTCCTCAAATGCTGTACAGACAGGAGGTAACCCTTTACCCCAGGTCTCCTCAAATTCTATACAGACAGGAGGTAACCCTTTACCCCAGGTCTCCTCAAATGCTGTACAAACAGGAGGTAACCCTTTATCCCAGGTCTCCTCAAATGCTGTACAGACAGGAGGTAACCCTTTACCCCAGGTCCCCTTACACACAGTACAGACATTAGGTAACCCTTTACACCAGTTTTCCTTAAATGCTATACAGACATTAGGTAACCCTTTACACCAGTTCCCCTTAAATGCTATACAGACTTTAGGTAACCCTTTACACCAGTTCCCCTTAAATGCTATACAGACTTTAGGTAACCATTTACTCCAGTTCTCCTTAAATGCTGAACAGACATTAGGTAACCTTTTACCCCAGTTCTCCTCAAATGCTATTCAGACGTTAGGTAACCCTTTACCCCAGTTCTCCTCAAATGCTATTCAGACGTTAGGTAACCCTTTACATCAGATCTCCTCAAATGCTATTCAAACGTTAGGTAACCCTTTACCCAGGTCCCATTACACACAGTACAGACATGCAGTTGATGTGTAGATGGTGAAGGGACCAGGGAGGACACTCATTCATAATTGGCATATATGGCCAGACTTGATACCAACCACTCAGGCAAAGTCTGCACTTAGCAGACAATGGAAGCCCACTAAATTGGCCTGAATTATTTCAGCTTCACGGGGAAGTTTTTTTCGGAAGGGTTGGTGAGATGTCTGTATTTTTCCTGCTGAAATCTCTGTGGATACCCCCCTCAAGGTTTCAACCCCCTGGGGAAGCCTTTATCAGATGTTTATGGTGTAAATTACACAGTTATAATGGCTGAATCATTTCTCATAAGATATTAATCAGAAATTATTAATGTAGAAACGTGTCTCAGTAATATTAGCAGCCGTTACTCCCAGCGTGATATTTCTTAATCAAAGAGTATAAATACTAAATGTGTGTGCTTGATTGAGATTCTAACAGTTGATTTAGGTCAGGCTTATTGTAATTTGGTTTTAAATTATGTCCAGACACAAGAGACTAATTGTAGTAATGAGTTTACATCGGGCACCATGTTGATATGGAGGGTCTGTGTGAGATCACCTGGTGCGGCCATTAGCATCTCTGGAGGTGACCAAGCCATTAACAATATCCTAAGGGGCCCATTGACGGCCCCACAATGAGGGCATTCTCAAAGTGTAATCTAGTGAACCAACCAGGAGAGATAAATGAATGACAAGAAGATGCTGAGCATGTGCAGCAGTGTCACCATGGTTACTGTACAATCGCCATGGCGATGGTAGGAGCGTGGTGGCTCATGGGAGAAATTACTCGACACACCTGACAGTCCGAACACAAACTACTACATCACAGTGTAGCCGCCGGGAAAATTGACAAAAATTCACAGAAATCCTCAGAGACTCTTGCAGGAAACAAAAGCTCCAGGAGGAAACTGCACCAATGTTTTCAATGTTGTAAGGGATCAAGAATTTCTCTGCATCACAGGGGGCTTGTCCAAAGTTATGTCCAGCAAATGTCAATTGAAGTTTCTTATTCTTTCTTTAAGTGTAAAATGTATTGTAAATGTGCCATAAATTCTGTATATAAATATTTCTGCTTCTATGACAATTGTTCCAGCCTTTTGATATTTTTGAGATTTAAAATGCCATTTTGTATTTTAAAAAAAATGCTTTATCAGATTATTTTATGCAGATATTTAAGTGCAAATTTAACTATGTAAGTTATAAATTATTGTGAACTGCATTTGATATTACAAAGCAACTTAATTAAGCTTTTAATCATGTAATGATAAGGCGTCATAAATCACAGAGCAATCATGTCATCTATTACAGTTGACAGAACCTTCTCTCACAATTTACTTTATGGGGTTCAAAAGTAATTTAAACAGTCACAAGACTCTTGAAATATTCAAAACTCACCTCATTCACTACTCTTCTGAAAAATGAATGGAATTTGTGATGTTGAGTATCTTTCACCTCTCTTCGACAAATTGATTTGACAATAGTGAATGCTCTTTATTGTGTCTCACTATTGTGGCACTCAAGCAGGCTGGAGGTTTGATGTTGCTATGGGATATTCCTATCTAACACTCTTGACAGTAAATCAAATTTAATACCACTAAGGTTGACAATCTCTGTGAATGAACACTTATTACTCACTATCATGTATGTTTCGTGAGTGTTATTTTTGTTTTTCATTTCAGATATAGAGAGAAGTCCATTGTTAGAAGGCAAGTAATGCATATTCACACTCATATTACGTTTTATATTTTAGTCGTAAAGATGAGAATATAGTGGAATGTTTAGTTATTGGAATTTATATTTATGACAAGAGAATCACAAATTTAAGTACATTAGAAAAAGTGTTAACTTTCCTGATGTTAAAACATGGGCATTCATGCAGTGTTGATATCTGATTGTCTATATACTCAAGTTTTCTCCAACTTCAAACATTTGTTCACAGCCAATACAAAATGCTTTAGTTCTAATGTGCTGCAAAAATTATGCTTGTAAACACATTATGTTGTTAAAAGCAAATTCCTTAAAGTGCTGCAGTTAGTTTTAGAGACTGTTTGCAGTTGGAATTTGATGAAAAATTCACAGGAACAAGATCACCCCCAAAGTACATGGTCTACAATATTCATCCAGTCTGGCTGAATGTGGACAAAGTGAAAAGCATGGTCCGAGAGGAGAGATTAGACGAGTTAATTCCATCCCAGGGCTGTCCTTAACTCTCCTCATCCCACGTGTCCAGTATGGATACTTGCTGAAAATAACGAATCAAATGAGATAAAGCTTAATGTTGCGTTATTATGACTATTATTTACTCCTCATTGTACATCACTTATCTATTACTCATCATTCATCTATTACTCATCATTCATCTATTACTCATCACAGTCTATTACTCATCTCACAATCTATTACTCATCACAGTCTATTACTCATCTCACAATCTATTACTCATCAGTCTATTACTCATCACAGTCTATTACTCATCACAGTCTATTAATCATCACAGTCTATTACTCATCACAGTCTATTACTCATCACAGTCTATTACTCATCACAGTCTATTACTCATCACAGTCTATTACTCATCACAGTCTATTACTCATCACAGTCTATTACTCATCTCACAATCTATTACTCATCACAGTCTATTACTCATCACAGTCTATTACTCATCTCACAATCTATTACTCATCACAGTCTATTACTCATCACAGTCTATTACTCATCACAGTCTATTACTCATCACAGTCTATTACTCATCACAGTCTATTACTCATCACAGTCTATTACTCATCACAGTCTATTACTCATCACAGTCTATTACTCATCTCACAATCTATTACTCATCACAGTCTATTACTCATCACAGTCTATTACTCATCACAGTCTATTACTCATCACAGTCTATTACTCATCACAGTCTATTACTCATCACAGTCTATTACTCATCTCACAATCTATTACTCATCACAGTCTATTACTCATCTCACAATCTATTACTCATCATAGTCTATTACTCATCATAGTCTATTACTCATCACAGTCTATTACTCATCATAGTCTATTACTCATCACAGTCTATTACTCATCATAGTCTATTACTCATCACAGTCTATTACTCATCACAGTCTATTACTCATCACAGTCTATTACTCATCATAGTCTATTACTCATCACAGTCTATTACTCATCACAGTCTATTTCTCATCACAGTCTATTACTCATCATAGTCTATTACTCATCACAGTCTATTACTCATCATAGTCTATTACTCATCACAGTCTATTACTCATCACAGTCTATTACTCATCATAGTCTATTACTCATCACAGTCTATTACTCATCATAGTCTATTACTCATCACAGTCTATTACTCATCACAGTCTATTACTCATCATAGTCTATTACTCATCACAGTCTATTACTCATCACAGTCTATTACTCATCACAGTCTATTACTCATCACAGTCTATTACTCATCACAGTCTATTACTCATCACAGTCTATTACTCATCACAGTCTATTACTCATCACAGTCTATTACTCATCACAGTCTATTACTCATCACAGTCTATTACTCATCACAGTCTATTACTCATCTCACAATCTATTACTCATCACAGTCTATTACTCATCACAGTCTATTACTCATCATTCATCTATTACTCATCACAGTCTATTACTCATCTCACAATCTATTACTCATCACAGTCTATTACTCATCACAGTCTATTACTCATCTCACAATCTATTACTCATCAGTCTATTACTCATCACAGTCTATTACTCATCACAGTCTATTACTCATCACAGTCTATTACTCATCACAGTCTATTACTCATCACAGTCTATTACTCATCACAGTCTATTACTCATCACAGTCTATTACTCATCTCACAATCTATTACTCATCACAGTCTATTACTCATCACAGTCTATTACTCATCTCACAATCTATTACTCATCACAGTCTATTACTCATCACAGTCTATTACTCATCACAGTCTATTACTCATCACAGTCTATTACTCATCACAGTCTATTACTCATCACAGTCTATTACTCATCACAGTCTATTACTCATCACAGTCTATTACTCATCTCACAATCTATTACTCATCACAGTCTATTACTCATCACAGTCTATTACTCATCACAGTCTATTACTCATCACAGTCTATTACTCATCACAGTCTATTACTCATCTCACAATCTATTACTCATCATAGTCTATTACTCATCACAGTCTATTACTCATCACAGTCTATTACTCATCACAGTCTATTACTCATCACAGTCTATTACTCATCATAGTCTATTACTCATCACAGTCTATTACTCATCACAGTCTATTACTCATCACAGTCTATTACTCATCACAGTCTATTACTCATCATAGTCTATTACTCATCACAGTCTATTACTCATCACAGTCTATTACTCATCACAGTCTATTACTCATCACAGTCTATTACTCATCACAGTCTATTACTCATCACAGTCTATTACTCATCACAGTCTATTACTCATCTCACAATCTATTACTCATCACAGTCTATTACTCATCACAGTCTATTACTCATCATTCATCTATTACTCATCACAGTCTATTACTCATCTCACAATCTATTACTCATCACAGTCTATTACTCATCATAGTCTATTACTCATCATAGTCTATTACTCATCACAGTCTATTACTCATCATAGTCTATTACTCATCACAGTCTATTACTCATCATAGTCTATTACTCATCACAGTCTATTACTCATCACAGTCTATTACACATCACAGTCTATTACTCATCATAGTCTATTACTCATCACAGTCTATTACTCATCACAGTCTATTACTCATCACAGTCTATTACTCATCATAGTCTATTACTCATCACAGTCTATTACTCATCATAGTCTATTACTCATCACAGTCTATTACTCATCACAGTCTATTACTCATCATAGTCTATTACTCATCACAGTCTATTACTCATCATAGTCTATTACTCATCACAGTCTATTACTCATCACAGTCTATTACTCATCATAGTCTATTACTCATCACAGTCTATTACTCATCACAGTCTATTACTCATCACAGTCTATTACTCATCACAGTCTATTACTCATCATAGTCTATTACTCATCACAGTCTATTACTCATCACAGTCTATTACTCATCACAGTCTATTACTCATCACAGTCTATTACTCATCATAGTCTATTACTCATCACAGTCTATTACTCATCACAGTCTATTACTCATCACAGTCTATTACTCATCACAGTCTATTACTCATCACAGTCTATTACTCATCATAGTCTATTACTCATCACAGTCTATTACTCATCACAGTCTATTACTCATCGCTTATCTATTACTCATCACAGTCTATTACTCATCACAGTCTATTACTCATCATAGTCTATTACTCATCATAGTCTATTACTCATCACAGTCTATTACTCATCATAGTCTATTACTCATCATAGTCTATTACTCATCACAGTCTATTACTCATCACAGTCTATTACTCATCACAGTCTATTACTCATCATAGTCTATTACTCATCACAGTCTATTACTCATCACAGTCTATTACTCATCACAGTCTATTACTCATCACAGTCTATTACTCATCACAGTCTATTACTCATCAGTCTATTACTCTTCAGTCTATTACTCATCACTCATAGGTTCTATCCCACCCCTAATGATCATGCTGAACAGTGCAGGAAGTTCTATCTTACCCCTATTGGCCATGCTGGAGAGTACAGTAAGTTCTATCTTACCCCTATTGGCCATGCTGGAGAGTACAGTAAGTTCTATCTTACCATGCTGGAGAGTACAGTAAGTTCTATCTTACCCCTATTGGCCATGCTGGAGAGTACAGTAAGTTCTATCTTACCATGCTGGAGAGTACAGTAAGTTCTATCTTACCCCTATTGGCCATGCTGGAGAGTACAGTAGGTTCTATCTTACCCCTATTGGCCATGCTGGAGAGTACAGTAAGTTCTATCTTACCCCTATTGGCCATGCTGGAGAGTACAGTAAGTTCTATCTTACCCCTATTGGCCATGCTGGAGAGTACAGTAAGTTCTATCTTACCCCTATTGGCCATGCTGGAGAGTGCAGTAGGTTCTATCTTACCCCTATTGGCTATGCTGGAGAGAACAGTAAGTTCTATCTTACCCCTATTGGCCATGCTGGAGAGTGCAGTAGGTTCTATCTTACCCCTATTGGCCATGCTGGAGAGAACAGTAAGTTCTATCTTACCCCTATTGGCCATGCTGGAGAGAACAGTAAGTTCTATCTTACCCCTATTGGCCATGCTGGAGAGTACAGTAAGTTCTATCTTACCCCTATTGGCCATGCTGGAGAGTGCAGTAAGTTCTATCTTACCCCTATTGGCCATGCTGGAGAGTGCAGTAAGTTCTATCTTACCCCTATTGGCCATGCTGGAGAGAACAGTAAGTTCTATCTTACCCCTATTGGCCATGCTGGAGAGTACAGTAAGTTCTATCTTACCCCTATTGGCCATGCTGGAGAGTACAGTAAGTTCTATCTTACCCCTATTGGCCATGCTGAACAGTGCAGTAAGTTCTATCTTACCCCTATTGGCCATGCTGGAGAGTACAGTAAGTTCTATCTTACATTCTATTGGTATGAAATAGGTTTTGCTGCTACCCATCACACTGCTTTTTGTCATCTGTGATCCATATCTGATTATCAAAGACTTTGATATGTGGGTTCATGTCAATATGATAATGAGAATAAAATCAAGCCAATCTTCACAAAGCGTAGGGCATTGACTCTTGGTGGAAGAATTTGTCTGTCGGATACCGGGCAAAATGTCTTGAGAGTGAAATAAGCTTGTGTTTTTCTAAAGTCTAGAATACTTCATTTGAAAAATGAAAAGGGAGAGCTGCTTGGACATTTGTTTGGAATAGTAGTGAGTATGGAGGTGTGAGTAGCCACAGCTTGGAGTGTGACAAGGATGGCTGGCAGGACATGTTCTCAGATGAGCCTACCTTTCACCATGGGATAAATGGTCGCCTGGCATGCAAGCGTAGCCTTTGACAGGTACCCCATACAGCAATCAGTGAACACTGTTTGTGTGGCGGGTAGGGGCCCAGGGGACAGTGAGTGAATGAATGCCTAATTTGTGGCACAGAAATAGGACAGGAATGGTGTCTCTCTTCTTCCTATTTCCTTCACGCATTCTCTCCTGCAATGACCCACAAATATTCCTTTTTTCAGATTGGAAATTTTAACAATGTAACTCATGCTTGTCTGGCGTGACAATAGGACAAGAAATTCAATATATATCAGTTACGTTTGGGAAATAATTTGACCATAATAGTCAACTGAGATGAATGAAGATTAATATTTTATTCAAAAACAAATTGTCAAGATTTTAATATAACTCTCTTATTATATTTGTTTGAAGAAAACTTAACTTTGTTTCAAATATGATTTGAAATATAAACCAGCATATCTTATTACAGAATCTGCAAGTTTAGAACGTAAAATTTGTTGCGATTTTTTTGTAAATAAAATTAGATGTTTTTTCAACAAATTTTGTTAATCCTACATTGAGGCTGGTGTAATTCTTCAAATATCAGTAGAGAGATGAACAAAGCACATGTTGCCGAGATGCTTTGCGAGTTTATGGCCTTATATGTTTGTACGCTCGGAGCTGTGGCAGGTGCTATGATTGCCTGATTGGCTGACATCTTAGATTGTGTCAACAAGTGCTGCACTCTGCACTGTGTCATATATGACATATGGGGCAAAGTTATGAACATCTGAGGTCCAGGTCAGTCAACTGGGCGGGGCTGTCTACTGCAAGGAATGAACTCAGTGGGGCTGTCTGCTGCAAGGAATGAACTCAGCGGGGCTGTCTGCTGCGAAGAATGAACTCAGCGGGGCTGTCAGCTTCAAGGAATGAACTCAGCAGGGTTTTCTGCTGCAAGGAATGAACTCAGCGGGGCTGTCTGCTGCAAGGAATGAACTCAGCGGGGCTGTCTGCTGCAAAGAATGAACTCAGCGGGGCTGTCAGCTTCAAGGAATGAACTCAGCAGGGTTTTCTGCTGCAAGGAATGAACTCAGCGGGGCTGTCTGCTGCAAGGAATGAACTCAGCGGGGCTGTCTGCTGCGAAGAATGAACTCAGCGGGGCTGTCAGCTTCAAGGAATGAACTCAGCAGGGTTTTCTGCTGCAAGGAATGAACTCAGCGGGGCTGTCTGCTGCAAGGAATGAACTCAGCGGGGCTGTCTGCTGCAAGGAATGAACTCAGCGGGGCTGTCAGCTGCAAGAAATGAACTCAGCGGGGCTGTCAGCTGCAAGGAATGAACTCAGCGGGGCTGTCTGCTGCAAGGAATGAACTCAGCGGGGCTGTCTGCTGCGAAGAATGAACTCAGCGGGGCTGTCAGCTGCAAGGAAAACTCAGTGGGGCTCTTTGTGGCAAGGAATGAATTTGATATGGCTCTTAGCTGCAAGGAATGAACTGGGCGGGGCTGTTAACGGGAAGGAATGAACTGGGCGAGGCTCTTTGTGGCAAGGAATGAACCCAGTGGGGCTGTTAGGGCGAGGGAATGACCTAGACAGGAAGTAATGACCTAGACAGGAAGGAATGAACTAGACAGGAAGGAATGAACTAGACAGGAAGGAATGAACTAGACAGGAAGGAATGAACTAGACAGGAAGGAATGAACTAGACAGGAAGGAATGAACTAGACAGGAAGGAATGAACTAGACAGGAAGGAATGAACTAGACAGGGTTTTCAGAGGGATGTGATGAAGGTAAAAGAGGTAAGGGGTTGAATCAAATCATGGTATGGAGGTGAACAGGGAGTGATGGAATAAGAACAGGGTACGGGGTGGAGTGGTGGAATCAAAACAGGGTACGGAGTGGAGTGGTGGAATCAGAACAGGGTACGGAGTGGAGTGGTGGAATCAGAACAGGGTACGGAGTGGAGTGGTGGAATCAGAACAGGGTACGGAGTGGAGTGGTGGAATCAGAACAGGGTACGGAGTAGAGTGGTAGAATCAGAACAGGGTACGGAGTGGAGTGGTAGAATCAGAACAGGGTACGGAGTGGAGTGATGGAATCAGAACAGGGTACGGAGTGGAGTGATGGAATCAGAACAGGGTAGAGTGGAGTGATGGAATTAGATCAGGGTAGAGTGGAGTGATGGAATTAGATCAGGGATTGGAATGTTAGATTCAGATCTTCTTTGCATCAGGCTCACTATAACAGTTTCTCCAATGATGCAATCTTATGTCCTGACTGGACAGTGCATGGCTTATTGGCCATATTGCTGGGCCATTGCTGGGCCAGGGGTGAGGGGAGAGGGATGGATTCAGATCAGGGCTTAGAGGGGGAGGGATGAATGCAGATCAGGGCTTATAGGGGGAGGGATGGATTCGGATCAGGGCTTAGAGGGGGAGGGATGGATTCAGATCAGGGCTTAGAGGGGGAGGGATGGATTCGGATCAGGGCTTATAGGGGGAGGGATGGATTCAGATAAGGGTTTAGAGGGGGAGGGATGGATTCAGATAAGGGTTTAGAGGGGGAGGGATGGATTCAGATCAGGGCTTAGAGGGGGAGGGATGGATTCAGATAAGGGTTTAGAGGGGGAGGGATGGATTCAGATCAGGGCTTAGAGGGGGAGGGATGGATTAAGATCAGGGTTTAGAGGGGCAGGGATGAATTAAGATCAGGGTTTAGAGGGGCAGGGATGAATTAAGATCAGGGTTTAGAGGGGGAGGGATGGATTCAGATCAGGGCTTAGAGGGGATGGATGGATCCAGATCAGGGTTTAGAGGGGAGGGATGGATTCAGATCAGGGTTTAGAGGGGAGGGATGGATTCAGATCAGGGTTTAGAGGGGAGGGATGGATTCAGATCAGGGCTTAGAGGGGGAGGGATGAATACAGATCAGGGCTTAGAGGGGGAGGGATGGATTCAGATCAGGGTTTAGAGGGGAGGGATGGATTCAGATCAGAGCTTAGAGGGGGAGGGATGGATTCAGATCAGGGTTTAGAGGGGAGGGATGGATTCAGATCAGGGTTTAGAGGGGAGGGATAGATTCAGATTGTGGCTTAAATGGTGTGATGGATGTTGAGGGGAATATTCATATATTATTTTGAGAAACCTGTAAACTGGAAAAAGTTTTGATATTTCATTGTAATTTGGAGAAAAAAAACCTCCAGTCACAAGAACACATGGAAGCACTGAGATATGTAAGAAAAGTTTCCCTTAAGGCTTCAGCATGAGACTAACATAAATACTGACTTTGGTACAGATAACTGCAGCAGACATTGTGTTTTGCTTTCCATTCTGTAAAATAAGACCATGTTGCCTGATATCGACATCAAGAAAGATGGATTGTTATCCAATCTTGATTGTTCTCCAAAATATACCCACTTTTGACATTCTCTTTCTTTGCGAATCTGCAAGAATGTGGCTATGGAAGTCATCAATAACGCCTCTCTCCATGTCACGAATTTCTTTGACATTTTATGAGTTTTGCTGTGAATAATACATTTCTGTTGGAATATAATGTCAGAGTATACGCAGGTGGTACATACGACCTTTGAAAACTTATACTTTTTGATTGATATGGTTTCAAAAAGGGTTAATATTTACATTTTTGCAATTTTTTGTTTGTTTGTCATCTTGTCTGTGATATTTGTTAGTTGACCAGATCTTTAGTAATTAAATGCATTGGGATATTTTGCTCATATCATAAGGTGATGTTTGTAGGATCCTAAGATGGTGATAAAAAAATACATTTGAAATCGCAATGTAATTTCAAATCACCCACTGTATCATTATGATCGAGAGATTGTGATCTAAGGTTATGATAGATCTAAGGTTATGATATATCTAAGGTTATGATAGATCTAAGGTTATGATATATCTAAGGTTATGATATATCTAAGGTTATGATAGATCTAAGGTTATGATAGATATCTAAGGGTATGATAGATCTAAGGTTATGATAGATCTATGGTTAAGATAGATCTAAGGGTATGATAGATATAAGGTCATGATAGATCTAAGGTTATGATAGATCTAAGGTTATGATAGATATAAGGTTATGATAGATCTACGGTTATGATAGATCTAAGGTTATGATAGATCTAAGATTATGATAGATCTAAGGTTATGATAGATCTAAGGTTAAGATAGATATAAGGTCATGATAGATCTAAGGTTATGATAGATCTAAGGTTATGATAGATATAAGGTTATGATAGATCTACGGTTATGATAGATCTAAGGTTATGATAGATTTAAGATTATGATAGATCTAAGGTCATGATAGATCTAAGGTTAAGATAGATCTAAGGGTATGATAGATATAAGGTCATGATAGATCTAAGGTCATGATAGATCTAAGGTCATGATAGATCTAAGGTTATGATAGATATAAGGTTATGATAGATCTAAGGTTATGATAGATCTAAGGTTATGATAGATCTAAGGTTATGATAGATCTATGGTTATGATAGATCTAAGGTTATGATAGATTCTTAAGGTTTTGAGAGATCTAAGGTTATGATAGATCTATGGTTAAGATAGATCTAAGGTTATGATAGATCTAAGGTTATGATAGATTCTTAAGGTTTTGAGAGATCTGAGGTTATGATAGATCTATGGTTAAGATAGATCTAAGGTTAAGATAGATCAAAGGTTATGATAGATCTAAGGTCATGATAGATCTAAGGTTAAGATAGATCAAAGGTTATGATAGATCTAAGGTTAAGATAGATCTAAGGTTAAGATAGATCTATGGTTAAGATAGATCTAAGATTATGATAGATCTAAGGTTATGATAGATCTAAGGTTAAGATAGATCTAAGGTCATGATAGATCTAAGGTTATGATAGATATAAGGTTATGATAGATCTAAGGTTATGATAGATCTAAGGTTATGATAGATCTAAGGTTGTGATAGATCTAAGATTATGATAGATCTAAGGTTATGATAGATCTAAGGTTATGATAGATCCTTGTTGTTCATGTCAGCATGATACATGATATACTCTTAGTATACAATCTTAGTATCCCGACACTGTACATTTATATGCTGAACAGAATCACGACTTGTAAACCAACCAGACTTTGCTTTGAAAGCATAAATGCCAACAGTTTGTTTTAAGATGCCAGGCATGAATATAAATATATATTTTATAGAAATATTTTATAAGATTTTTTTCTTAAAACTTTACTATTTCTTTTTCTGATATTTTTGTTCTTTATTTTGTTTTCCATTTCATGCTCTGTACATTAATTTCTTGTTTAAAATAGAACTTGCAAAAATAAGAATCTAAAACATTGTTTACTCCACAGAAGAGGGACTTGCAGGTTATTTACTAGTTGAATCAGACATTTCCTTCCCTCCTGAAACTTTTTTGGATACAGCTCTTAGAGCTGTAGGAAATTTATGTTGTAAGAAAGCTCTGTTATCACAGACTGTTACTAAGTGAACAGAGACGACGAGAGCCATAGTGTAAACATTCATACGTCACCCAGGTTGGAATTGAAAAACCCAGAGCCTGATTTAGGGAAATATTCTCTCTCCCTGATTTATGACCGACTAAATTTTGATATCCTGATTTAGGGATGATACAAAGATAAAATGATACCCTGACTATGGGGTGATGCAATAAGAAAATGATACACTGGTTTTCTTGAGTTCTAGGAAAGTAACCCCCACGGTCAGCCAGTCCAGCTGATCTCTGTGTACATGTCACAAATTTGTAAGTGTTGAATTTCAGATGTGGGTGCAGATCCAGGGTTAAGGTGTGGGAATTAGGTCACACCTGTCTCGGCCTCCTCCACAGGCAGCCAGAGGACAGAGACAGAGAGTGGCTGGGGACTTTCTCTTGTGCCATGAAAACAAATAAACACTTTTAACATTTTGAAAGACAGTGGAATTACAAGATGACATGTGAGACACAACATTCAGTTCAATTGCAATTAGTGGTGGGTATTATAACACAGAATCATCAGTGTCACAGACCAGACTGGCGGACACCTCAACTGCATGAATAAACATAGAATTGAAATGTTTATTTGCAAACGTAGAATATATGCCAGTCAGTGTAGTCTACATTTACGGCAACTTCAAAATGATGAGAAAATATAAATATCATTTTCTAAAAGGAAACTGTATACAAATTCTTTTTAAAAAAAAGACTTTCTTGTTATGCACTGAAGGTCCATCCTCAGAGTGAGGCCAGTACCTATTGTTCTCCATAAAAGGCATGTTAACTAACCTGTCTGCTGTTCCCCACCATGTCTCCTGACTGGGCCCACACCTTTTGTATGGCCCATATCTTGCATATATGAATATGAATGATAAGCAGGATTAGCTCTCAAACTTGATGGATCTCTCAGTCCCTTCTGTGAGGGAGTAGAATGAAGCTCAGTGACGAATATTATTTTATAAAAACTATTAGAAACAGGAATGTTTTTACACCACAGCCCTAAAGCTAGGGCTGGCTCGTTTTGTGCAAATGTTACGCCCAGTAATTCTGGTGCCAGAATAGAGAGAATTGTTGTAAATTGTAAAATCAGGCCGTTGCGAGCGCATCCAATATTTTCCGACCGGGCGACCCTATCGTCCCTATGCCAAGCTGGGCGGGCAGATCGGGATCCCTATCATGTGACTTAGCTGTCCCTGGTCACATGACAGTATGCCTCATCACATGACAGTATGTCCAGTAGTAATCCCTTTTCGGTGCAATACGAGCCAGGCCATAGTTTATCAAGGCTATTCTTCTGCATTCCTCAGTATGTGGAATAGCACTAACCTTGCTGCAGTGACCTTGATTCTCAAACAATTGGCTGAAGGTTTTATACAGTTTTGTTGTGCCATTTTTGTAATATGTAAGTCTAGCAGACATGCAACATCTCCATCTTGATATGCCAAGATTTCACAATATGGGGATATCATATCACTTTTTAAGTTTTCAGTGTGAAGGTGAAATTTCCCGTCATTCTGTCTGTCCTTTAGTTTTGATCTTTTCACCTGAATCTACTGGTCAAAGATCTTATCTGTTAGAAGATGAAATGGTGTATTTTCAGGTGACAAAGTCTTTCCATTTTCCATTTGGACAAAACTTTTTTCCATTTTTTTATGATTTAAAAAAGAAATCTAATGGCTATCTATATCACAGAATTGTCAAAGAGGCCGCCATTTTGAATAATATCAGCCAATGAGAATCAAGATAACATTTAAAGTTGGGGCTGAATTCAATTTGTAACATGCAATTTGATTGGCCAATATTATCATCTGCTTACATTTGCTCTGGGAATGAATTCAAATGATCTTTTATGAGGCAGTTCGCATACATTTCCAGAAAATGTTCACAAGCATTTCAAAAAGCAATGCAACATTTTGACACAGATGTCTAGCAGCTTGACATGTTTTGGGACTACTAACCAGGAACAGGTTTGAAAGCGGAACTCAAGGTTCTACAATTCAGAATCTGGCCTCCTTGATTTCCATTAAAACATAAACCAATGGCCTCCTTGATTTCCATTTAAACATAAACCAAAGGCCTCCTTGATTTCCATTTAAACATAAACCAATGGCCTCCTTCATTTCCATTAAAACATAAACCAATGGCTTTGACAACCAGTTGTAGGGCATTGATTTAGTCAGGGGCCAATGTTTACGAGATGTTCACAGTTTACCAACTTACCTAGTTAAACTCCCCATCCCCTCTGAGAATCAAATCCCAGTTATTCCAAACCAAGACTGCTTGTGAAACCAAATATGGACTTTGTTCTTTGGTAATACTAAACATGCAGTATGAGCAATATTTCTATACATCATTTTTCCACAAAGAACAACTCCCACATTGCAAAAGATATGTTTTTTATGTCAAGAGATAATGATCATATCTCCTCGTAGAATATTTCTTTTTATTTCCATATTTGTTTGCATTTTCCATTTCCATTTGAAATCTGTTTGTTTCCTGAACTTCTTAGAAAAAATTTTAAGATCAAAAGGGTGAGACTGTGATATTCCAGGAAGTATAACCGGACCAGACATTTTATATTTGCAGTCTCTACAAGTTTCTCGGGAAGAGGAAGGTTTAATGCACAGTATAACCACTGCAGAAGAATTTTGAAGTGCACATGCCCCAGACATGCAAATAACACAGGCCATTCTCTTGGCATCAAATAACATATCGTGTTCATGGCATTCGAGTCAAAGAAAAGTGAAACACTTTGAACTGGGTGTTGCATGTCCTCTCCAGAAGTTATATTCCACTTTCATCTTGGCTGTAAAAGTGGAAAAGGTGGGAGAAGTCTGTTCTTGTGGTCTCAAAATTATTAGTGTTTTTTTTTTGTTTTAATGTGTCTGAGGTTATGACCCCAAAACATGGAGATGATCCTTCTACAGAATACTCAGAGTCAGTTATATATAGCTAAGATAGGATCAATTTTATATAGCTAAGATAGGATCAATTTTATATAGCTAAGACAGCATGTATTTGTTTAAAATATGAACATTTGTGGTTAGAAATCACACTAAGATTGTAAGTTAAATCATTATTAGACTGAGTGTGTGCACTGATTTTAACATCAAGACCTTTTCAGAATTGGGACAATAATTGTGATATTTGTGCACTGGATAAAGAGTTTGATTTTCAAATATTTTTTGTAGTATCTGGAAAAAATGTAACAAAATGTTGGAGAACGGTTTGAACGTTCTGAATCTATAAACAGGTTGTTTCAATCTGTTATAATTTAAAACTTATCTGCAAGGTCCTTTCTGCAATTTAATGATTGACTTTATAGAACACAAGTGCAAAATATCAGGTTGATGATGAAGTCCTGTGTTGATTGTGTAAAGACTAACTTTTCCAATTCCTGATTTGCTATTATCGCAATATGTCATTTATGTTAATACATCTTTCAAATGAACCGAGCGCACATGTTGTCCTTCTTTTTTGTAAGATAAGAAATCGTAGACTTGTAATATTAGCTTCCACTATCAAAATAAGCAAGAGTATAGTCTCTCAGAACATCAGTATGCTTGAAGGGAAAAACAGATAGCTAAAAAGTTTAGAAATTGGAGATTATGAAAGTGCATTTATTGGCAGAAGTTTCCCATTGTTGATGTGCACTGTGCACATGATCTGTTGAACTTTGTGACCACAATAATTGTCCATGGTTCATGTCGATATCAAAATGAATCTCGCATTGCAATTTGTCAGTTTATGGCCATTAGATGAAATAGGATTGCCAGAGCATTTTTTATGAGCTGTTGGATGATTTGGACTTTTTCTTGTTTTTTGTTGTTATGTAATTTCATTTTTTATAGTTATGATACACAATTTCATAAGAGATTAAAGTAATAGCTTGATATGGTCTGTGTGTGTCTGTTAACTTTGACCTTTTATTATATCTTACCAGCTCTTTGAGGTACAGGATCCAAATCTTTACCACACATGTATCCCATGAAGGCCTAAATAGTATGACCTCAATCATGACCTTTAGTTATCTAGTTATTTAGTTATTAGGTCACAGACTTATTACCGCAAATTTAACATTGTCTTGTATGTTATCACTTATTTTAGTTACAAACTCCACATTTACAATTATAGATTTGAGCAGTTCCCCATAATTTGGAGGGGACATCATTCTCCAATCACCATTTAATTGTTTTCATGTGACATGTGATCAGGTGGGTGATAATAGGGTTCTGTCACTAACAGAATTGCTGCTACAAGCTCCATAAATGGCAATAGAAATCATACTCTGAGAAGACATAATGATTTATTTTCAAACTCTGACTATGTCAGCATGGCTTGTGCAGTGAGCTGGGACATTTTCTGTCATTCAGTCTGTCCACCAACTTTGATCTTCTATGAAATTGCTGGTATGAGGTTCTGACTATTTGTGAGATGTTATATTTTCAGGAGATAAATTTTATGTTTATTTTGGCTTATGGCTCCAAACAGTGAGTAGAGACCTGAAGCATTGAGTGTCTCATTCTGCTGATCTAAATGTATCCTCAGTTTGAGACTTCTGTAGAAAAGCAACAGGGTGATGGAGTCGGCCCACCATATTCTGCACAATCCTAAACTTTGCTTCAGATCTGCTACATTGACTATACCCAAAGACATCGGCAAAATAGACTTGAAATCCACTGTTTCTAGAAACACCACGCACTGCCCATTATATTTAAGTTTCCCCAATAAATAAACTTGACCTCCGGCGATTAACTGTTGCAGTTATGACCCATGTTATTGTCTTTCCTAGTCTTAATGTCCTAGTGTGAATGCAAATCCGGGGGTTATCTGTAGCCTTTTTTCCTCAGTTTTTTTACTTTTTACCCGACATTACGCTTGACAACATGAAATGACATTCAGAAGGGTCCAAGTGATGACGTCATGGAAACACCAAGGGAGAAACTTCATATGACATCAGAGGCAGACTGCGTTGTGGAGTTTCCAGATTGTTGCTGTCACTCCTGTGAATAAACTGACCCACTTCAGGGCTTGACATACACACTGGCCCGGTGGCCCGGGGCCACCAGATCCTCTGTTCGGGCCAGTGAATGCTCTGTTGTAGTGGCCCAGTTGGGCAACCATATTTTTGGTCTTTTAGTGGCCCAAACTATCTTGATTTTATTACTCTAATCATTATCCTAAGAACTTTGGGCCACCACTTCACATGCTCTGGTGGCCCAACTGGGCAACCAACATTTTTCTCTTTATGTCAAGGCCTGCACTTTCATGTCTTTACGCAAGCTCGTAAACAATGGCGAAATGATGCTGAGATCAGAAAAAACAAAGAAATATTTTCAAACAGGGCTGACAGCTTATGTTGATTTAAATGGTACATAATTGTTTGTTGCCAGAATTCGAGTTCTACTGGAGTCGTGAGTTAAATTGGATGGGCAGTGCGTGATGTTTCTGGAAACAGTGGATTTCAAGTCTATTTTGACGATGTCTTTGGGTATAATCTCAACCTGTAACGCTGGGGTAATACTTGAAATATAATATATGAAGCAATTTCAGGAAAATATCCACAAACATCACAAAAATCAACAGTCAGCACAGCCTTTGGGCTGATGTTTTAAATATTTTTACAAACATCTGGTTTCTGAATGTATGATTGTTTGTTTTTAAGCTGTAATATTTTTCTTTCTGTCATTATTTATTACCCCTGACTGTGGTTTAGATCGTCTTCTCAGGGATATAGATATGAATCACAAGACCCTTAGTGACATCATCGAAGAAATCCAGGCCATTTGTTTATTAATGATAAATATATGCCTTCATTTGAATTCAAAGGGTCAATTTTATCCATACCTCAGTACTCTAGACTTGTCGATGTATAACTTGTATCAAGTTTGGATTGTTGAGACAAGATTTGGTGTCCTGCAGTGATAGGTGCAGGTTTACTGGTATCATGAAATGTCATTTGATCTGAATGTAAAGTGCTGCACTATGACACGCAAAGCTCCGGGCTGCCAGAGACAAAATGCTGCCGCAGAGGCACCTGGTACTTCACCACAGAGATGAGGCCATTGTAATGTGTCACCCATATGCCTGGAACTCTGGGTGCAATGTGTCACTCTGTTTGCCTGGAACTCTGGCTGAACTCTGGCTGAACTGTGGCACTCTGTATGCCTGGAACTCTGGCTGAAATGTGTCACTCTGTATGCCTGGAACCCTGGTTGAAATGTGTCACTCTGCCTGGAACTCTGGCTGAAATGTGTCACTCTGTTTGCCTGGAACTCAGGCTGAAATGTGTCATTCTGTTTGCCTGGAACTCAGGCTGAAATGTGACACTTTGTTTGCCTGGAACTCAGGCTGAAATGTGACACTCTGTTTGCCTGGAACACAGGCTGAAATGTGACACTTTATTTGCCTGGAACTGTGGCTGAACTCTGGCTGGACTGTGTCACTCTGTATGCCTGGAAGCTCTGGCTGAACTCTGGCTGCTCATGGGAAAAAAAACCCTGATCCTAGTGGTCTGACATCATAACATTGTAACAAGCTGCAGGCCAGAGAATGTAATATGATTACTTCATTTAGTCAAGACAATAGAATATTTATGTCTGTCTGGTCTCTCAGGGGTTAAATTGTTTCATTTGCCAGTGTATGCCAAGCATATGTTCAGTGAGATGCTGCAATAAGAATTCCTCTCAGACCTGTCCATCAGATTTATATGCCATTTTCTTTGTATTGCTTGCCATAAGATATCTGCCACTCTCTTGGTACCATGAGATTTATACACCACTCTCTTGGTACCATGACATTTATGTGCCATTCTCTTGGTACCATGACATTTATGTGCCATTCTCTTGGTATCATGACATTTATGTGCCATTCTCTTGGTACCATGAGATTTATGTGCCATTCTCTTGGTATCATGAGATTTATGTACCATTCTGTTGATTCATATTAATTGCTGCCTGGCAGTCTAGATTATATTTGATTTTGTAAAGCATAGAAATATATAACCAATGCACATAAAAAGAAAATATGTTTGAAATCTCAAGTGCCAGTGGATGTTTGTTATGTACATGTTTTTATTACAAGTTAAAACATAAGAACACACTATAAGTAGAGTTTAGGGTTACAAATCAACATCTGAATAGACAAAACAATTTTTTATTCTGAAATATAACTTGAGAACAGTATGTTACAATGACATTTTATGGACCAGTTCTGGAGTTTTAGCATATCAAGTATAACCATTTTCTGGAAAATATTATTTCCTCTCAGATTGATCTTTGAATCACCAAATAACGTTGTATACAGTGTCTGTTGTTTTATATCACAAGGGGCAAGTATTGGCTACTGCCTGTAAGTTTGCAAACTTTCTCATTTTTAGTATGATACATAGTGACATAAGGAAGACATTTTATTATCTTTTTATGGTCAACATATTGTACAATCCCATTTCTCAGATATCCAAGTATACATTATTATATATTACAAAAAAATAAAAGATTTAAACAAAGGAATTAGACTATTGTAAGACTAGGTATTTTATGTGTTTATTAGATAAAACATTATCAAAATATAATTAATAGACTAAGCTCATAGCCAGCAAGAAATCATATAGATTTGATAATCATCTGTTAGACGGACTATTAAAAAGCAGAAAATATCAGAACCAGTAATGCCATTGTTGTTCTGATCCCGATGGATTTTTGAATTCTTATCATTTCCAAGTGAATGAACTGTTGAAATTCTCCTCTCCGTTGATAAAAGAGACAATCTAAAATGATCATTTGATAGTCCTATAACAGATTGATAAATCTCATATTTCTGACAGAAATATACTAAGTGCTTTACTGATTTTCATTAAAAGAATCAGTCAATTATCTAATTTCATCAACGTGGATTTGTTTATGTACATTCTGTGCAGCCATTTTAGATATTCTAAAATGGCTGGATTTTGTGTTTTACTTTTTCTGTCATCGGAGAGGGTTAAAATCCAAAAAATATGGAGCATCTTTTGTATGTGTTAAATGAAGCCTGTTAGAAGGAACGCAACGCATTCAGTGGAAATCTCAATGCAATTGTACAATCATGAAAGAATAATGGGCTTTTGATGTCAAATAATCACTTGGGAGACTTTGGGATTATTTCTGATTTCACAGTTGAAACTGTTTCATGCAGGGAACAAGTCAAATTCTCTAATTTGCATAAAATGACTCTTGTCATCTCATTACGGTCATGAGAAAATGCATGCAATATTTTTGTAGGTAAGGGGGTCACCATGACACGTTTTTCAGTTTTTTGTTTGAACAAAGCAAAAAAAATGTCACTGTCTAATTATTTCCTCTTTAACTCAATGACAATTACGTTTTTCAATAAATTATAATGTTAGACCATTGTTTTTTTTAGTTATTTCATGTCATTATTTGTTCCCCCTTTTCTATTGTGAAGTTCAAAACCTGACAAAATGATGGTTGGTTCTGTTTGTTTTCTTATTTAATATTATTCTGATCTCCTCAGTCAAGTTGCAATGAAACAAAATTGTAGTTTTGCTTGTATTTCACGTTTTCCTTTTTTTTCTACATATTTCTGTCTATTCACTGCTTTTATTTGAAACTATATCAACCAGTTTCAATGTCATTGTCTTTCACAAATCTCTAGAAATGCTAGAAATGCTTGCTATATTTCGATGCGTAGATTTCAGCTCTATTTCAATAAAATTCCAGACTTGGAAACAAAATTGACATTTTCAGTAATATTGAAAATGAAATGAAGGCTTGTAAATTACATTTATATGGAGTAGACCATCAGAAATGAATCATGTATGTATTGAATATTAAAAAATAATTCATTAAATGCAAACAAGTTTGCAAACTTTCTTTTAATGAATGAGGTACACATACACAAGTAGAGGCGTTGAAGGAAGGAATTGAATAGCAAAGTTGAGTTTAAGTTTCAATTAGTTCTCTGGTAGGTTGAGAATCTTGAAGGCATCGCTGTTTTGTAAATCATACATACATATTGATCTGTGATGGGTGAACCAGTCCACATTCTAACATGAGAAACTTTTTGATAAAGAGAAAAAATGTAAACCTTAGTGAATGCATTATCATAAGCTTACATGTATATTTATGTACACAAAAATCTTTGTTGGCATGGATCCTAATGGTAAGGTGAGGTGGCGTGGCAAGATTATCGGAGGTGAAGATTTGTACTAGGAAGATGTGGTGGGGTGGCAAGGTGAGATGGGGTGGCAAGGTGAGGTGGGGTGGCAAGGTTATTGGAGGTTGTGAAAGTTTGTGGTAGGAAGGTGTGATGTGGTGACAAGGTGTGGTGATGTGGCAGAGTAAAGAGGTTAGCTGAGATGACAAGTTGAGGTGGCAAGGTTAGTTGAGATACAAGTTGAGGTGGCAAGGTTAGTTGAGATGGCAAGTTGAGGTGGCAAGGTTAATTGAGATGGCAAGTTGAGGTGGCAAGGTTAGTTGAGGTTGCAAGTTGAGGTGGCAAAGTAAGGTGGCAAGGTTAGTTGAGGTGGCAAGTTGAGGTGGCAAGGTTAGTTAAGATGGCAAGTTTAGGTGGCAAAGTAAGGTGGCAAGGTTAGTTGAGGTGGCAAGTTGAGGTTACAAGGTTAGTTGAGATGGAAAGTTGAGGTGGCAAGGTTAGTTGAGATGGACAGTTGAGGTTGCAAGGTTAGTTGAGATGGCAAGTTGAGGTTGCAAAGTAAGGTGGCAAGGTTAGTTGAGGTGGCAAGTTGAGGTTACAAGGTTAGTTGAGATGGCAAGGTTAGTTGAGATGGCAAGTTGAGGTGGCAAGGTTAGTTGAGATGGCAAGTTGAGGTTGCAAAGTAAGGTGGCAAGGTTAGTTAAGGTGGCAAGTTGAGGTGGCAAGGTTAGTTGAGATGGCATGATGAGGTGGCAAAGTAAGGTGAGGTGAAGTGACCTGGTGATATGCAATGGAGAGGCAAGATATGGGGGCCAAGCAAGGCATGCTGCAGTGAATCCCAGTAGAAGACACCCTGGCAGTACTGGTGCCATCCATCATTCCGTGACACCGCTGTATTGACAGACGTAATTATAGCCAGTCTTGTGGAGAATTGTAATGAAGTGTAAGGCAGCCCACAGATATAATGTTAGACCAATTATACCACATTCATAGATTGAAAATTGCTCTTTTAAAAAGTCGAAACTCATTGCTGAGATTTGTGGCAGGAGTTAAGGTACCTATGTTTTATCAGTTAATTACCACCAGAGGGCACTTGGCATCCTCTCAACATATTGAGGAAGCATGGGACATCCCAGGCACAAGAGATGTCAAACAAAACACAATTCTAAATTAAATGCTAAATAATAGATGATAACAGATTGGCATGAACAAATCAATCTAATATGGGAGATGGAGATATTAAAGTCTGTTGTGAAAGATCAACTCAACGATCTGCTGATATGATGCTGACATATTTTAACATCCAGGGCATCCAACAGTCTGCTGATATAATGCTGACATATTTTAACATCCAGGGCATCCAACAGTCTGCTGATATAACACTGACATATTTTAACATCCAGGGCATCCAACAGTCTGCTGATATAATGCTGACATATTTTAACATCCAGGGCATCCAACAGTCTGCTGATATAATGCTGACATATTTTAACATCCAGGGCATCCAACAGTCTGCTGATATAACACTGACATATTTTAACATCCAGGGCATCCAACAGTCTGCTGATATAATGCTGACATATTTTAACATCCAGGGCATCCAACAGTCTGCTGATATAATGCTGACATATTTTAACATCCAGGGCATCCAACAGTCTGCTGATAAAATGCTGACATATTTTAACATCCAGGGCATCCAACAATCTGCTGATATAATGCTGACATATTTTAACATCCAGGGCATCCAACAATCTGCTGATATAATGCTATAAAATCAACTGTCAGTTGAAATTATTTTGTGTTTTATGGTTTGTGTAATCAAGTGTGCTGTTGTATTTATTACCTTTCCAGAGAAATATAATGTTCACAAATGTTTAGCTATATAATTGGCATGAGGGTAATGCCTGCAGAAAAAAGTGCCCTTCAGTTCTTCAAAAAGAGCAGGGAATTGATTCCATGGCATAGACTTCTGTCCATTGATCTTCACTCGGTCAGAATCCCTGGCCTAATTGCCACTCTAAGAGAAATGTTATGACTTTGCATAATAGGATTCATTATATGTCTGATAGTGAAAAATTAGTTTTATTAATTAGTAAAGAGTGGAAAGAAACAGCTCATTATCAAGATAAATCCTGGAGTCCTTCTGGGCTGGGTACTTCCATGTTTCTATGCTTCTTATTACTATGGTTATATGACTGTATATTGTACTAGTATGGATTGTATGGATGATGTAAGTTTACAGCCTTGACATCACTCTACATTGTGTAGAAAATCAGTAGGAGGGATATGATGTAAGTTTAGATCCTTGACATCAGTTTACATTGTGTAGAGAATCAGTAAAAAATGAGATGATGTAAATTTAGAGCCTTAACAAAAAAGTATGGTTTAGTCGCATCATCCTTGTGTCAAAGTTAAACACATATAGGGTTTTACCAGATATACTGTATGCAATGGGGATGAAAGAGAATATAGCATGAAAGGAAAACATGCTGTGTGTGCAAACAAAAGTTCAATGCTTATTCATTGAAGACTTTGGAGTCATAAGTTCAAAAGGACATAACTTTGTCTTAAAGTATCATTTTTCAGTGGAGAAGTTGTCATCATAGATATAACAATAGTTAAATCAAATTTTGATGAGGTCTCTGAAGCTAAAACGATACCTTCTAACAAAGATAAGATCTTGTTATAGAGTCACGATCTATCCTCCGGGGAAGATATTTATATAGAAATCACAAACATAATGTTATCTGCATATTTTCTCTCAAGCCATACAGGATTAAAATATGTAATAAGGAAAGATTGAATTAATTGGTGGTCCAATTAGTTTTCATCACTGGAGCCTATATCAGGATTCTGTTGAAGCTATCATTGCAGGACTCATTGAAGCTATCATAACAGGACTCATTGAAGCTATCATTATAACAGGATTCCATTAAAGCTATCATTACAGGATTCCATTAAAGCTATCATTACAGGATTCCATTAAAACCATCATTACAGGATTCCATTAAAGCCATCATTACAGGATTCCATTAAAGCTATCATTACAGGAGTCCATTAAAGCCATCATCACAGGAGTCCATTAAAGCTATCATTACAGGAGTCCATTAAAGCTATCATTACAGGAGTCCATTAAATCTATCATTACAGGATTCCATCAAAACCATCATTACAGGATTCCATTAAAGCCTTCATTACTGGAATTCATTAAAGCTATCATTACAGGAGTCCATTAAAGCTATCATTACAGGAGTCCATTAAAGCTATCATTACAGGAGTCCATTAAAGCTATCATTACAGGAGTCCATTAAAGCTATCATTACAGGATTCCATTAAAGCCATCATTACAGGAGTCCATTAAAGCTATCATTACAGGAGTCCATTAAAGCTATCATTACAGGAGTCCATTAAAGCTATCATTACAGGATTCCATTAAAGCCATCATTACAGGAGTCCATTAAAGCTATCATTACAGGATTCCATTAAAGCCATCATTACAGGAGTCCATTAAAGCCATCATTACAGGAGTCCATTAAAGCTATCATTACAGGATTCCATTAAAGCCATCATTACAGGATTCCATTAAAGCCATCATTACAGGAGTCCATTAAAGCTATCATTACAGGATTCCATCAAAACCATCATTACAGGATTCCATTAAAGCCTTCATTACTGGAATTCATTAAAGCTATCATTACAGGAGTCCATTAAAGCTATCATTACAGGAGTCCATTAAAGCCATCATTACAGGAGTCCATTAAAGCCATCATTGCAGGATTCCATTAAAGCCATCATTACAGGAGTCCATTAAAGCTATCATTACAGGAGTCCATTAAAGCCATCATTACAGGACTCATTAAAGCCATCATTGCAGGAGTCCATTAAAGCCATCATTACAGGAGTCCATTAAAGCCATCATTGCAGGATTCCATTAAAGCCATCATTACAGGAGTCCATTAAAGCTATCATTACAGGAGTCCATTAAAGCCATCATTACAGGACTCATTAAAGCCATCATTGCAGGATTCCATTAAAGCCATCATTACAGGAGTCCATTAAAGCTATCATTACTGGAATTCATTAAAGCTATCATTACAGGACTCATTAAAGCCATCATTACTGGAATTCATTAAAGCTATCATTACAGGAGTCCATTAAAGCTATCATTACAGGAGTCCATTAAAGCCATCATTGCAGGATTCCATTAAAGCCATCATTACAGGATTCCATTAAAGCCATCATTACAGGAGTCCATTAAAGCTATCATTGCAGGACTCATTAAAGCCATCATTACAGGAGTCCATTAAAGCTATCATTACAGGAGTCCATTAAAGCCATCATTGCAGGATTCCATTAAAGCCATCATTACAGGATTCCATTAAAGCTATCATTACAGGAGTCCATTAAAGCCATCATTACAGGAGTCCATTAAAGCTATCATTACAGGAGTCCATTAAAGCCATCATTGCAGGATTCCATTAAAGCCATCATTACAGGAGTCCATTAAAGCTATCATTGCAGGACTCATTAAAGCCATCATTACAGGAATTCATTAAAGCTATCATTACAGGAGTTCATTAAAGCCATCATTACAGGAGTTCATTAAAGCCATTACAGGATTCCATTAAAGTCATTACAGGATTCCATCAAAGCTATCATTACAGAAATCCAGTAAAACTAGAATTAGAGCATTCTGTTGCAGCTATCATTTGCTGGAATGTTATTGATTGACACTAAGAACGTGAGAAGAACGCTTTTCCAACAATGGCAAGAAACCATTTTTTGAGAAAAAATTTTAGTGGTGATATTCTGTGACAAATGTGTTTTTATTTGAAACAAAAGTTGATTTTGTTGTGGACAAATCATTTCAAGAACACTGAGGTCTTTAGAATTGGAGGAAGCAATCTTGGCATGATGTGACTTTTGTTTTTGAATGGAAAGAACAAAAAAAGAGCTTGCACGCACTCCCCGCCTACAGTGGGGGCAGAGCCATAAATGAAGGTGTTTATTTTTCTCTTTATCACAATACTGGGCTAATGTAGATTTACATTTCATGAGATTTTATCATGTTTTTATAAGTCACTGGTAATTGTATTGCTAATGGTGGAAGTCATATGTCTGTCTTCAAATTATATTGACAAGAATATAATACTTTTTCTCTTTGTAAGGCATTTATTTATTTTTGTCTCAGTACACCAATTCCATAAATCTATGTGTCAGTGTTTTATAATTATGAAAAGAAAAACCTGTTTGTCATTCTTTCTTTGCACAGAGTGTCATATTTAACTGTGTGTTCTGTATAATCTTGTCCAGATCACTCATATAAGCAAACTTGATATGATGGAAAGATGATAATTTTGATCGGCACCAGGAGGATGTGATGATATTGAATCCTATAAGATATAATATAAGATATGATGGTATGAAGTTGACTGATATCTGAGGTTGATGATGAGGACTGGCACTGTAAGGATTCATGTTTTGACTGATATCTGAGGTTAATGATGAGGACTGGCACTGTAAGGATTCATGTTTTGACTGATATCTGAGGTTGATGATGAGGACTGGCACTGTAAGGATTCATGATATGATGGTAAGGAGTCCTGTATGTTTTGACTGATATCTGAGGTTGATGATGAGGACTGGCACTGTAAGGATTCATGTTTTGACTGATATCTGAGGTTAATGATGAGGACTGGCACTGTAAGGATGCATGTTTTGACTGATATCTGAGGTTAATGATGAGGACTGGCACTGCAAGGATTCATGATACGATGGTAAGGAGTCCTGTATGTTTTGACTGATATCTGAGGTTGATGATGAGGACTGGCACTGTAAGGATTCATGATATGATGGTAAGGAGTCCTGTATGTTTTGACTGATATCTGAGGTTAATGAGAATTGACTTCAAAGGGCTTCAAAGAGAAGTTAGTTGATAATGGCTCATAACATGTCAGTTTTCTTCTCCCCATAAACTCTCATATAATGATAGTCATTATCTTGTCACCATCTTCTGGTGGGACATTATTTTCTTCCTTCCAACATGCAATTCGTGTCTATGGATGTTCTTATTTATGTTAACACTTTTATCTTTACAGTACATCGTATCTTTCCATATGAAATTAAATATTACTCACGCCTTCCCTGTATTCAAGGTAATCTATACTTCAACATATTTAATAATGTAGATTATTATTAAACACTGACATTCTATCAGAAATATCTTTGAGCCTTGAGCTTAAACAGGGTGAGAATATTTGCAGATAAATGATTAAACACAGAATTGTTTTTTATTGCTATAAATAGATTTCTGTATCTCTTTTGTACCATGAGTTCTCCTCGGGATGGGACATCTTACAATCTCTGTTTTTAAGGTTTAATTCAACATGATAATTATTTAAAGAGCAATACACTAATTGATTAATCATATTTTTGACAGTGATGAACACATTTGTCATGAAATCCATGTAAGTATATGTAATGATATTTGCTGTAAATAAAATTAAATGGTCGGTGCCAAAATTTAGTTCAGTAATGAAAAGGAGAAAGTCAAAAATGAGATTTTAGTTAATGGCTCTTCCCTCCAGACTTTCTGGAACAAGCCATGAGGAGCAAGCCTGTAAGTTTGTTGAGAAAATATGTGCGATCCTGACATTGCATGTTATTGGCTGAGACTCTACAGTAAGATAACAAAGCGTGTGTCAGACAAGTATGACTGTACATACATACCTGTCATCACGAATGCCAATCTTCTGCTCAGCCCCATGCCATGCTCACTTACACACTTAGTAATACACCCTAGATAGGTCACCACCCCTTAATGATAATACATTCATTATGCCCTCATTGCATTTGCACCGGGTCCCGGCCGCCGGGAAGTAAATATCGGTCGGCCCCACAGGGTCCCGAGCGCCAGGGAGTTTATCAGTGATAGCTAGACAAATGTCGTAGATGTGGTCACATTATACACGGGTATCGCACGGCACGTGCAGTATTTGATGCCAAAGATGTCTGGAATATCCTAAAGATGTCTGTATCATGCGACAGACGTCTGTGAAATATTCTAAAGACGTCTGGTAATGAAGCAGACATCTGTGGGATATCGTAGGGAGTCCTTAGGATTATCTTACGATGACCTGGGTACATAAAAAATTTCAAAAAATCATATTTTCACTACAATGCCACCAGCAGCCCTAGGATAATCTTAAGATATGTCTGCGGGACATGCACGGGAGCCTGCCGTGTACTTTAAGATTATGTTTGGTGAATGGACATCGGGAAATGCTGGTAACTTTTATGTTGCAGCTAATAATTCACAATGACCCATATAATGTCTTAAAACTGCCCAATTGTGGCTGTTGATCTCCCAGTACCCTCATGGCAATTTGAACTGCTGGCTGATTTTGTAAAATCGGCCGGGCATCTAAACTGAAATCGGCGCAAATGTGATGGGGGTATTATGTCCCTTAAAATGTGGCTCAGTTGGTAAAACGTCTGTCTCCAGTGCCAAAATTCGGGGTTCAAATCCTGGTGCAGAAAATTTCTTTGGCCATACTGCATGGTCAAGAAAGGTGGAAATCTACTTCTGAGATGTCTCTCACTTCAGTCAGTGCTCTATGACCGGTTAGCACAGACCTAGTTATATTATACCCCTTGGTCTCAGTGAATGAGACGCATACAGTACTTTCTGGGGCTCTACATTAACGTTAGTAATCCTGGGATTGTGCTTAGATAGCATCTCTGGAATGTGGGGTACCAATAGATGCATATATACCAGTTCTGGCGGTCAGGGTTGGTCATCAATCACCTCCTGTCATATCCAGCCATTTAGATCAATCTGGCAAGCATTCATCCACTCCTTAGCATTGTGTGTCACTGGGAGAATATATTTGCCTCCAGGTTCACCTTTTAATAACATATGCAGGCAGCACAGACCTTTTAGGGGGTGACAATCTGCTAATACACATCCCTCAATCCTGTTGGGGTTATTTTGAAAGCCTCTGTTTGTTTTTTTGCGGAGTATATATCTCAATATCATTGATTAACAGCTTTTATAATCAAAGGTCATTTTTTTGTGTGCTTCTGGACTCGATTTAGATAATTTACATATAAATGGTAAGCCAAGGATTGTGACCTAGTGACCTAGCCAAGTGACCTAATTTGTGATATACTTACAATAATAGTTCCATGGAGATGCAGACATTTATATGTTAGGTCCTAGTGGAATGTTAAACATGTGACTGAGAGTACACCAGGGGTCTCTATGATCAATAGGATGTCATTGAACGCTAAGGGTCGGCACTAAATCAACAACTACCAAACAGGTTCCCTCAGCCTGTGTTCCCTACCTCTACTAATAAACATTATCACTCTACATGCAGGGTATAAAGACCTCAGGAGGGGTTTATTCCACAGTGTGTTAGTGTCTGCATGTATATTACACTGCAAGCCACCATATGCACATACCAGAAGCTGTTATTTTTACCATTTAATGCTTTGATCATGCCATTCGGTTAATATATGGGATCTTCACCACTCAATTTTTATATTGGATGCTTTCCACCTGGTTCATTTATTTGTGGGTTTGGGGTTGCAATCAAAAATATTTTGAGTCATATCATGACAAGACTTACTTGTTGCAGATATAGTGCTGCCTGACTGAATTGTCATGTTGCAGATCCTTGACATAACAACCCATCCAGTCTTAGATTGACAAAGACAGCAAACTAACCCTCCAGGCAAAGGCCTCAGCTGAGATGAGATACTGTAAGGAGAGTGCAATCCAGGCACTGCCAAGAATCATACCCACCAACCTTTGATCATCACAGCGGAACTGATGCAAATAAGCTCATGCTCCAACCAATGGCCCCTTGGTCTGAGTGGCCTATATATGGGATCATCGCCACCTTGTCTGTGAGTGGTATCCTTGCCACCTGGTTTTTATATGGGATCCTTGCCACCTGGGTTTTATATGGGATCCTTGCCACCTGGTTTTTATATGGGATCCTTGCCACCTGGTTTTTATATGGGATCCTTGCCACCTGGTTTTTATATGGGATCCTTGCCATGTGGTTTTTATGTGATCCTTGCCATCTGGGTTTTATATGGGATCCTTGCCATCTGGGTTTCACATGGAATCCTTGCCACCTGTTTTTATATAGGATCCTTGCCATCTCGTTTTTATATGGGATCCTTGCCATCTGGTTTTTATATGGGATCCTTGTCACCTGGTTTTATATGGGATCCTTGCCATCTAGTTTTTATACGGGATCCTTGCCATCCGGTTTTTATATGGGATCCTTGCCATCTTGTTTTTATATAGGATCTTTGCCATCTTGTTTTATATGGGATCCTTGAAATCTTGTTTTTCTATGGGATCTTTGCCATCTGGTTTTTATATGGGATCCTCACTCACCTACTGTTAAGATTAGTGTCATAAATTTAAAGAAAATTAAAAAGCTAAGAGTGTGATGTATAATGAGTTTGCACATGGGGATCAAATTACAACTGCTGAACTAAAATGAATTTCTCTACAATAATATGGACATTATTTTTTCATTTTGTTTCCTGGAAACTCAACAGGAGGTTTTACATCCATTGTTTAGTATTTATACCCAGACACATTTGTACCAATTTCAGTAAAGGTACAATGGAGATTGTTTTGTTTTGTTTTGTTTTTATTTGTTGTTGACAAAATTGGCCAGCAAGCCAGGGAGCCGTGAAGACAATGGGAGATTATCAGATACAATCAGCCAATCTTAAGACATCGTTTGGGTTGCCCGAAACTTTTAGCAGCAAGTTAAAGATGGCTCGCATTCCCACAATGTCTGAACTCTACAGGTGGCTGTAGGATATCATACAGACATCTGTATCATTTAATCTTACAGATGCCGTGTGGTTCCCCTTTATAATGTGATCATACCCACGGCACATCTCAAGTATCGCTGGGAAACTCTCTGGTGCCAGAGACACTGAGAAGCTGGCCGATTCTTACTTCCTGGTCGGTGCTCAGTGCAAGTGTCACTGGGGTATTAGACGCATGGTTTTGCTTGCATTATGTTGCATGAAATGTTTGAGCAAGTCTAGCGCTAAGACCTGAAGCAAGCCCCAGACCAAACCCTGTTTAAAAAAAAGACCTTGATGATAGCAACTCAACTGAGTTGATGGACCCTCATAGCATAAAAAAAGTTCATAAGGGATGGTAACAGTCTGGTAACAACCTGTACCATGCATTTCTATTCATTAAATACCAGCTTCCTGATATAATGAAAAAAGGATTTATTCAGAATGTGTGTATAACTTCTCCCGGCCAATATTTGGAGAGCTCTCGCGGCAGTGTAGCGAGTCAGATATGCTAATTGTGCGAGATATAATATGTCAGATCAGGTGATGAATAGAGAAACTTTGTGCACACCAATCCCAATCCCATCAACATCACACAAAGGTAATCAAACATTTTGTTGGTTCTGTAGGCTCTGATAAAAAATTGATCAGAGAGGTTGATGACACGTACAAGTCATTGTTTGATTTCCTGACACATCCTGGCACTTGACATATCAGGGACTCAGACAATGTTGTATCATGATCAGGTCAGTTTTAAATTTTTACATGTCAAATATATTTGCGGTGTCATGAATATCTATGAACCAAATAATTGTAATGTCTTTTAATCTGTTCAATTTGTCATAAAGAATATTAACATTTTCAGCAACACAATGTATGACAGTTAACCGATCTTGTATTTTTATAAATAAATTCAGTTTCTGGCTGGAAAGAATTGTAAGAATGGTACTGCCATTTTACTTTCCTTTGCATTGGGTTCAATATCACACCCTTCCCAATAAAATTACTTAGGCTAGACTGTATCAAAGTTACTCGCCAGGGCATGACTTGTTGGTCATCTAGCCAGACATAAATGAAGTCATGGTACATATAGTGACTTATAAAATTATGTCATTTTAACATAAAGTGACTCTTATTTGGTCTATGCCATATGTAAGACAAGGTGTGGCTTAAAATGATATCATTATACTGAAATTGACTTTTGCCGTGACAGGCAAGACTCTCAAGACCAAACAAATAATAATGAATGCCAATTTGAATGTCAGTAGAGACAATAAGCACTAGGCCAGTAATCAGAGAGAGGAGGACTAGCACTGTCAGCTGCATACAAAAATAATGTAAAACTTTAAAACTATCCAGAAACAAAGTTAACCAGTACTTCTTTAAATACAATTACATGCATCCTAAAAGAAGACATGGGGAGTTCTGTACTTGTAACTGACACCATTTGGTTCTTTCTTCATTCGTCATTTAAGATTGTTTAAGAGATTTGCTTTATAAATATGTTTAAAATGTTTCTGACATGCTCTATCTCATACTTTGTTAAAATAATCTTACGTGTAGATTGCAAAACGTAAGATTTAAACTGTGAAGACTAACTTGTTCCCGATTTCAGATTTCATCAAAACATTAATAAGAACTGCTCTAAAAGAATAACTCGGCTCAATTTTATTGTGAAATAGTAGATAAATTACTGAGATCTTTTTATTCCAAATTGTAACTTCTGAATAAAAAAGAATGTGCATTTATATGTTCAATGCACAGCAAAGTACCTGCAGGAGAAAATGCATAAAACATGTGGAATATGACTTAAGTCATTGGAGACATTTTGATCCAAATTGCCCATATGATAGTGTGGTACAGTTTGATGGCTGATTGGCCTCTTCCAGCAGATGCCTGGCGCATCAGTTAGAAGTAACATCACACCCCACCTCTAACCTTTCCATTTTCTGCCTCTTCGAGCACGTTGTCTGCACACTTTTATCTTTGGCGGCGATGGCTTGGTTGTCAGCAGGCATTTTCCACCTCTTGGTTTCTAATCAGACAACTATCCTGGTGACAAGTGACCATTGATGTTGTAATTAGGCTGTCTGTCACCTCCCTGACAGACACCCAAGTTCCACCACGGCTGCCCAGTGGCACTGCTAATTTCCAAGTTGTCAACACAACAGGTTGTTGGATGGCAGGCAAGCCCAACGTCTCCCAAGGTGATACAGAGTCTGCCCAGAGGCTACGTTAAGGATGGCTGACCTCAGCTGAAAAGACAACCAACAAAGTGGAGGCTGCCTAAAGAGGTTAACCACCGTGCCTTCATCTCAAGAGACATCTTGAGGGTCCAGTAATAAACAAATGGAATATGATTATAAAACTGAGCGATATGCATGTGTTGCACCCGTTTTATAATTGACAGAAGTGAGCTGGTAAATTTCAATTAGAGTCTTGCAGGAAGGAACAGACCATTTACACCTGTTATTTTTAAAGTTTTCAGACCATTTTGTATTGGAGTGCAGTGTACCTCAGTTGGCCATAAACATACATTAGTAGCAGGGCAGTTTGGTACATTGTACATGATACACCTATATTTTCCTAATTATCAACCAATATGATAAACTCGGATGTGTCTTTTGGGATACACACTAAACAACTGAGCATCGTGTTTCTCTTATGAACTTACTGAACTTTCAGAACACATGATATCCTGCAATGATTCCAGTCCACATGATAAAATCCACCTGATCCTGTCCTAAGCCAGTCCACCTGATCCTGTCCTCCTAAGCCAGTCCACCTGATCCTGTCCTCCTAATCCAGTCCACCTGATCCTGTCCTCCTAATCCTGTCCTCCTAATCCAGTCCACCTGATCCAGTCCACATAATCCTGTCCTCCTAATCCAGTCCACCTGATCCAGTCCTCCTAATCCAGTCCACCTGATCCTGTCCTAATCCAATCTACCGGATCCTGTCCTCCTAATCCAGTCCGCCTGATCCTGTCCACCTGATCCAGTCCACCTGATCCTGTCCTCCTAATCCAGTCCACCTGATCCAGTCCTCCTAATCCAGTCCACCTGATCCTGTCCTGATCCAATCTACCGGATCCTGTCCTCCTAAGCCAGTCCACCTGATCCTGTCCTCCTAATCCAGTCTGCCTGATCCTGTCCTCCTAATCCAGTCCACCTGATCCTGTCCTCCTAATCCAGTCCGCCTGATCCTGTCCTCCTAATCCAGTCCACCTGATCCAGTCCTCCTAATCCTGTCCACCTGATCCAGTCCACCTGATCCAGTCCTCCTAATCCTGTCCACCTGATCCTGTCCTCCTAATCCAGTCCACCTGATCCTGTCCTAATCCAGTCCACCTGATCCTGTCCTAATCCAGTCCACCTGATCTAGTCCACATAATCCAGTCCACCTGATCCTGTCCTCCTAATCCAGTCCGCCTGATCCTGTCCTCCTAATCCAGTCCACCTGATCCTGTCCACCTGATCCAGTCCACCTGATCCTGTCCTCCTAATCCAGTCCACCTGATCCTGTCCTCCTAATCCAGTCCACCTGATCCTGTCCTAATCCAGTCCACCTGATCCTGTCCTAATCCAGTCCACCTGATCCAGTCCACATAATCCAGTCCACCTGATCCTGTCCTCCTAATCCAGTCCACCTGATCCTGTCCTCCTAATCCAGTCCACCTGATCCTGTCCTAATCCTGTCCACCTGATCCAGTCCACCTGATCCTGTCCACCTGATCCTGTCCTAATCCAGTCCACCTGATCCTGTCCTCCTAATCCAGTCCACCTGATCCAGTCACCCTGATCCTGTCACCCTGATCCAGTCCACCTGATCCAGTCCACCTGATCCAGTCCACCTGATCCTGTCCTAATCCAGTCCACCTGATCCTGTCCTCCTAATCCAGTCCACCTGATCCAGTCCACCTGATCCTGTCACCCTGATCCAGTCCACCTGATCCAGTCCACCTGATCCAGTCCACCTGATCCTGTCACCCTGATTCTGTCCTCCTAATTCAGTCCACCTGATCCTGTCACCCTGATTCAGTCACCCTGATCCAGTCCACCTGATCCAGTCCACCTGATCCTGTCACCCTGATCCAGTCCACCTGATCCAGTCCACCTGATCCAGTCCACCTGATCCTGTCACCCTGATTCTGTCCTCCTAATCCAGTCCACCTGATCCAGTCACCCTGATCCTGTCACCCTGATCCAGTCTACCGGATCCTGTCCTCCTAATCCAGTCCACCTGATCCAGTCCACCTGATCCTGTCACCCTGATTCAGTCACCCTGATCCAGTCCACCTGATCCTGTCCTCCTGATCCAATCCTCCTGACCCCATCCACCTGATCCAGTCACCCTGATCCTGGCACCATAATCCTGTCACCCTGATTCAGTCCACCTGATCCTGTCACCCTGATCGAGTCACCCTGATCCAGTTACCCTGATTCTGTCACCCTGATTTTGCGACCCATATAGAATTCAATAAATAATAATGTGTAATATACACCAATGTGCTGTGTAAGATATGCCATACTGTACACCAGAGCACTTCATAAAATCTCTTATTTGCAATTAAAGATATTCACTTGTACATTTACAATAAGCAAGATAAGCAGGACTGATATTTTTTGCATTGATCAGGTTTCATCTGTGCTTAAATTGAGACAAGCTCATAAGGTTACAACTCTTTAGTCTCCTCAACAAGGCAATCGTCATTTGAATTTTTTCTGGCATTTTTCTTGGGGGTATGAAGAAAAACAATAAATAGGAAATTGTCTGATTTGCTGCATAAGGAGAGGGATCGGAGTATTTTGAGACGTTTATAAGAGGAGCTGGCGCAGGTGCGTGGTGTTATTTATAATGGAGGTATTGCCTTTGAAGGAAGGCCAAGCCATTTACACAAAGATAAAGCCAGCATACACTTGCATGCACTCTCACTAAAATGTACTCAAATAACTTAAATGAAGAATCACAATAGAAACTTTCTCGAATGAAAATATGTACGGCATAAAGTTGTTGTGTTGTTCTAATTTTTCTGATATATTCAGAATCCGTTTATCTCATTAAGCTTTACTCGTGATCAGGCAGATGCATCATAATACTCTGTCAGAGTTCTTCTTAGAGTCGGAGTGGGAATATGCAGGAGATTATTTGCTAGTTACCTGTTTGGAAGAGCAAGACAAGGTCCTTACAGAGATGCACTGAGATATAGCAGCAATATGGAAATATGAACCGGTCATTTGATATCATCTATACAGTGAAATGTTTTTATTGCAAAGTGATGTTTGAGATGAAAAATTGGTTAAGGCAAGTGGGAAATAAGCCATTTTAGGAGTCATATTGACATATCATAGTTGATATGGGACAGTTTGGAAGTAAGTATAGCAGCCATATTGCTTTCAGTGCAAAGTGATGATTAATTTGAATTTGTGTTAAAATATGATTAAAGCCAGTGGTATTGACATATCACAGTTTGCAGTTATTGCAGCCATATTGACATGTGACAGAAGGAATGGCTGCCATATTGACATGTGACAGAAGGTATGGCAGCCATATTGACATGTTACAGAAGGTATGGCAGCCATATTGACATGTGACAGAAGGTATGGCAGCCATATTGACATGTGACAGAGTGTATGGCAGCCATATTGACACGTGACAGAGGGTATGGCAGCCATATTGACACATGACAGAAGGTATGGCAGCCATATTGACATGTGACAGAAGGTATGGCAGCCATATTGACATGTGACAGAGTGTATGGCAGCCATATTGACACGTGACAGAGGGTATGGCAGCCATATTGACACGTGACAGGAGTGGTGATGATTGGCAGTTGTGATTGGTGATCTGGACATTGCGTGTGGCGGCTGGAGAGTTGCCATGGTGTCAGATATCACTGGCTTGAGGCCCACAGGAGTGGCCCACTATTCTTATCAGTAACTGCTTTCTGGAAACAACACCACATCTACATAGGTACCTCAGTCATGCTATCCAACTATTGGGTATATTTACTGCCCTTCTTCTCCGATAAAAATGAACAACTTGAGTTATGGTAGAAGTAACATAAACTAGGTAAAGCATTTAGGAGTGAAAAGTTTAATAGTGTGCAATGATAGGTGCAGAATTGTGCAGTTCATCATGGAGGTTCTCACATGAAAGAGCATAATGGGTGAAAAATCTAAGTAGCATAAAGTAAATCACAACACTTGATATGCCACATAGGCAATCATAGAGAAACACTATGCGCCATTCAAGCAATAACAAATATCAGGACGGGAATAAATAGGGGCAGATTAGCTGTATGAGTGCGGCTGAGTAATGTTCGGCCATATTGCACGACATATTTGCATGTATACCTAGCAACACCATTGTTGTTGTGGCCTGCAGTTCTCCCTGCCATGCTTCACCCACTATTCATACATACCGAGGCCTGCCGTGTGTTTTCATATATATTTTTAGGGGGGGGGGGGTGCTATATTATATGATAGGTGCTTAAGAATGGAATGGATCCTGGGATCGGACGGAATTATATTAGACCATTCAAATATTCAGTTTCCAGAAATACTTAGGTTATTCTGTGAAATAAAATATTAATCACAATCAGTTATTCAGTAGCACTGTACAATAGAGTCATTTTTTCCATATTGAGTTTCCACTTCACAAAGTTTTCTATTCATTGTCATTGAAAGAAATCTCCATAGGATAGAAATGTTTCAGCCAAATGTCCTGCAGCATAACCAGCTTAAGTTGTAAGTTTTCCCTAATCCTATTTCACATTTCAAGTCTCATCTCAAATTTCAATTCCTGTTCCAGAATTCCATCTAAGACACACACACACACACACACACACACACACACACACACACACACACATACACACACACATGTATGCATTATTACCTAAGCCATCCCAAGTTTCAGTTTCCTCACAACTGCAATGTGATTATTTTGGTTTCTCGTATTTGTTGCTGTATTTGTCGCTGTCCCCTTCTCCAGATTGGGGTTTTAGCATGTGCTGCTCAGTCGCTCTCTCTCCACATTACGGCATATATTTGGTGTCGCTAATGTTGCGCACACAGGGATAATGCAGTCATGCTTGTATAAATGGATATGAATCGTCTCCGCTGCAGACAACTCACTCATACTTTATATGTTACTGTCACATTTATCTCTTCCTTTTGTGCATACCTAATTTCAGCGAGTTCCAATTTCACACTTATGGGTATAGGGGGCAGGTTCAGCGGTTAACAATAGCACCGCACTCCACAAAGAATGCGTGGAACAATGCAAGCATGGTAACTTAGGATATAAGGCAAGTGGGTCGCATGTCAAGGTTGTCGTGAAATACCCAGCATGTAATATGAAGATGAAAAATAGTGTTAGAAAATAATAATACTCCTTTTATGGCATATGGCTGATTGTCAATGGGCCAACAGTGACAGAGATATTCCTACAAAGTCAAAGTGAAACACCTCTGTCACTGTATCAGTGATTAGTGTATTCTCTTAGACAAGAATGAGAAATAATATATCAAAGGGGAAAAAAGCATATTGATACCAAAGAAAAAAGGATAGGTTGTATATAAAAATATATAATAGATCATATGCATATTTAGCACTGGATTATAGGGTCTAGTCACAGGATGTCACTCGATTTGACTTGACTGGTTCATTTTCATGCATGACCTCAAAGATGTTTGGCACCAGCTGGTAAGAGGGAACAGACTTTTTACGACCGTATGTGCTAAATCTGGTTTGAAATATACGCTGTGTTGTGGAATGATGAGGGCTGCGATTGGTGAAATAATTGTGCACTGGCTTTCTGTTAAAGTATAAAACTTGGCATGATCATTCTTTACACCTTGCTTACCAATTTAAGATATGGACTGATCTTGATTTTTTTTCGTGCCCATGTTAGATTCAATATGGCCGCCAAATGCAAAGTTGTTACTATTGAAAAGAATTTCACATAAAGTGTTTAATTTTAATGCATTAAAATGGAAGAGATTTTAATAACAATTATACCACATATCCCTCATATGAGAAATGATTTTTATACCTTTGCTGCTTTTTTTACCTTTACATTTTTTGTGAAAATTGCTTAAGGATTAAAATATCATTAAACTCACACCCCTGCTCACTTTCCTCAAGAAGTTTAGAACCCATATTTGATTTGAACTAGCTATATGGGGATGGACATGGTAGGACAGCATCAAGGATGACACAACAAGCACCAGAGATGAGGGGATGGACATGGTAGGACAACATCAAGGATGACACATCAAACACCAGAGATGAGAGGATGGACATGGAAGGACAACATCAAGGATGACACATCAAGCACCAGAGATGAGGGGATGGACATGGCAGGACAACATCAAGGATGACACAACAAGCACCAGAGATGAGGGGATGGACATGGAAGGACAACATCAAGGATGACACATCAAGCACCAGAGATGAGGGGATGGACATGGCAGGACAACATCAAGGATGACACATCAAACACCAGAGATGAGGGGATGGACATGGAAGGACAACATCAAGGATGACACATCAAACACCAGAGATGAGGGGATGGACATGATAGGACAACATCAAGGATGACACATCAAACACCAGAGATGAGGGGATGGACATGGAAGGACAACATCAAGGATGACACATCAAACACCAGAGATGAGGGGATGGACATGGAAGGACAACATCAAGGATGACACATCAAACACCAGGGATGAGGGGATGGACATGGAAGGACAACATCAAGGATGACACAACAAGCACAAGAGATGAGAGGATGGACATGGTAGGACAGCATCAAGAATGACACATCAAGCACCAGAGATGATGGACACGGTAGGACAACATCAAAGATGTGACATCAATTATGCAAAGGCTTATTCTGCTACAAGTAGGTCTCGTCATGAAATGACTGAAATGTTGAAACTGATGTAAAACCCCAAACAAACAACAAACAAAACAAAAATTGCATGATTCCACCCCATTTCTTGCACAAATCTGCTCCACTCTGTGAGTTACTTATCTGTCAACAATGATGTCACGGTTTGAGATAAGGATGAACATTATAATCATAAAATAAGATTATAATTCTAGAATATGTGGATCTTCCATACACACACATTGTGATAGATTGGACAGATAGAAACATGCAAAACATATAGAAATCAATTTGGAAATGGATCTCGTCCAGCAATATATTTGTATTTATACATACATATATTATATCTATATATTTGTTTGATGCCACATCCTGATTTCATTATATATGGAAGTCTTTTGTCAATAGGCAGACAGATATGAGGGATGAGGAATTGGGATGCGTGTGTCAATATATGATGGACGATATATGGGAGCCTGTCATTATGATAAAAGCAGATATGAAGCATTCTGGCAGACGAGCCAATCACTGATGTTAATGTACACAGGGCAAAGGCAATCTTTAAGGGCTTCATGTAATTAAATTTGACATAGTGTGTCTTACTGTATCAAATTGGATTTGTGTGTCGTGCCATAGATATGCTATGCTGAGATGAAAGGCTTCGGAGGATGGTAGTCGTTTTACTTTCATTATCACTCGGTCTGTTTTTGCACTCTATCTCAAAGCTGGAATAGATAAGTTAAAAGTCTGAGAGTTAAATTCTGCCGGTGATTATTGCACGCACTGTTCTTGTAACTGAGACATATTGGTCTAGTAAGACGCTGTTATGAAAGAATATAAGACATCACATCTATAATACTCCTTAAAGAAGCATTTCTGGTAAGTTTTTTTTGCGCTTCTTTGAGTCTTGTTTCGAAGTTATAAACACCTCACAAACCTCTCGTAAAAGTCTGGAGACAGAGCGCGAAAGACAAGAGCAAAAAAAAAGTATATCTCTGAAGAGAAGAAGAAGAAATACAAAAAAAAACTCCCCCACTACTCCTTATGATAGCCGATTAACAAAGCCCAAAAAACTGTCAATGGGAAACGGCTATGGCTAGAATGAAAATTTCATGCATGGAGAGCGGACAAAGTGTGGGTAAATGTGTTCTACAGTCCATCAGAGAGAATAAGAGAGGAGTGCTGACATGCACACTCCACAGTTAATTTGATTTCGCTCCTTTGTCGCTGTGCTAAATGTCACCCTGGCTGCTCGCTGCCTATCACACATAATGAAATATGACTGCCTCATAACCCAACAGAAAGGATATTTTAAGATTTCATTTTGCCTCTTCAATTTGGAGAGTAAACGCGTTGAGGAGATTTGGTTGTGTTTTTTCATTTACCTCCAGTTGTCATCGCCATTTCTTTGAGCCAATTATCATGATGGAAATATGGAGTGACTAAGTTATAATATCTATGTATTTGTCCATGAATAAATCATATTATCTTTTTTTATCAAAGGTAGAGGTTTTCTTGCATATGCTCTTACTAGTCCATTATATTATATAAAAGACTACAAAAGTCTTTTTATTTTTACATTATTAGCCATCGGTAATTTGTCTCAACAAAGATGACTAATATTTTCTGATCTTTCAAATTCAACTAGAAGCTGTTACCATTTCCAGTTGAAGGGTTCAAAGTCCCTTCTGAAAATTTGACCGAACAAAATACTAACGAGTTATATAGATGGGACTAAGAACGGATGGTACACAGTGTAATCTGTTATCATTTATTTAATGTTGAAATCATCAGACTAAGTTCTCATCTCAGTTCCAACAAAACATAATTTATTGTTTGGAATCTTCTTATTAGGGTTTTATTTAAGTAATATGCATGTCAGAACTTATAGAATTGATTTTTTTTTGTCGATGCAAAAAATGTTTAAAATAATGACTGTACAGAAAAGATGAAATCTTCATACAGGGGTTTGTTCCATTTTATTGAAAAGCACATCAGAACATAGAATTGAATGGTACAGTTGGTGATTCAGTGAGGCAACACTATATTTATTACAAGTAGGTCTCGTCATGAAATAACTGAATTAATGTTGAAACTGATGTAAAACCCCAAACAAACAAACATAGAGTCGAATTAAGTCAGAACTTTTATCAGGCACCTTTATACCCCATCTTAATGTACATGTCCCATATTTTAGAAGCAAGTAACGGATGGCATTTATCATAATTCTCTCATTTCCTTCACAGTTGTGATTGCTGTTCTAATAATATTACAGCCTTGTGTACCCATGCCCCTAGGTTCTATAATGACACACCAACATGCTATAAAACAGAACAATAAGCAAACCTTCATGATTTTTACCAGAAAACAAAAACAAAAACAAACAACAACAACGAAAACAACAACAAAACTGTGAAACAAAGTTTTAAGTTATGAACAATATAGATATATAACACCTTATTTTTTTCAGAATATTTTGCTAAATTAAAATCAACATTGTACCAAAGGAAGTATTGAGTTTCAGTGCATTGTCCGTTTTCAGTTCATAAACATGGCCAATCAAATATCAAATATAATATTAGTATGAGCCCTTTGAGTTAAAATACTTGTTTACAAATTCTATTCATTCTTGATTAAAAAAACTTCGCTCATTTTCTGTCAGGTTTTTTGCTTATGTAAAAATATATTCAAACGTCAAAATTTCATTTGAAAATTAAAGATGTGAAAAATCTCCGTTTGAAGTTATAATTTTCAGGTTTGGGCAAACTGTAGCATACCAAAATACTAAGCAAAATAGGAGTTTTTAAGGGATTTAAATGTACAAAAGTTTTTCCTAAGACTACTTGTGTTTTTTTGTTTTTTTACAGAGAATAGAGAATTTCATATTTGAAATAATACAAAGCTTTTTATCTTTAGTTTCACAAAATCTGTATTCTGAATAGTAATCTAAGTTTGACAAATGTTCAGGACCCATGAGTGCACTGATAGCTAGTTTTGATAATGTGAAGAACAAAAAAGTAAATTTCTACTCAAAAACACCAGTAAGGGATTTGTTAATTATCATTTCTTTGTTTGGGATATATTCCTGATATTTCCCTGACCTTGAAAAAATATTTAAATCTTCCCGGCAACCATGTGTATGTGGGACGTTTTCTCTCGAATTGTAAATTTTGAAATTCACCAGGAATTTGAGGAAAAGTTAATTTCATAATGATAATATGAAATGCAAAGAAGACAAAAAGGCAAAATAATAACATGATTATTTTCATTCTGAAACTTTCTATGTTCCCTTTCATGTGTTTTTGTGTGTCTTCTATGCATGGTTTGAGAAATATGGAATCAAAATATTTGCATCGGCAACAATTCAATCTTTTGGTATTTTTGAAACAAAGCAGAAATAACATATAATATCTAAAATTTGTAACTAATGAATTTTTAGGATATATTCACATTTGATTTTGATAATTTTTTTGTGATACTTTTATGACAAAATCTACTGTGTTGGGTTTTTGGTAGCAAAGTTTACTTTCTTTTAATGAAAACTTCTCTTTTTTCATTTAGTACATTATTCCAGTGACAGTTTAGGTGTCTCACAGATTTTGTGTCCTTGGTTTTTTTTTATTTGGCACAGAAGAGTTAGCTCGTCTATTGTCCATCAGGAGAGATACACGCATTCATCATTGCAGTCCCTATTGTTGAAAAGTGTGGAAAAATCACGATGTTTTGCACACCTATATTTTCCCTTGGCTATATAGAATAAGAAATTATCACCCAATTTGTGTTTTACCAGATTAACACCTTTGCCTGGTAGACAATCTTTTTGTTTTAATCTGCGAGTTGAAACAAAGTTCTATTGTGAGAATATAGTGAGTGTTATATCAATTAAACAAAATGAAAGATGAATCTTTTCCAAGTGTCAGGATTTGGATTGTGTGATGACAATGGTGTCAAGTTTTGTTATGCTCCCTTATTGTGTGAATAACATGATGCTAAAAAATGAATATCATTCATGAGGCGTGAGCTATAAGCCCATATGCTCAACTTAAATTAAAGTTCACAGGTTTTTAAATGTAACAATAGGATAAGATTTTTTTCTGTATGGAGCATCAGTTGTGTATTAATTTATTCCATATCACATATTGCTAGAGAACCTGACCTTTTACTGTGACATTGTACTTGTCTTTTTACTGTGACACCATACTTGTCATTCTACTGTGACACTGGCCCTGTTCTCCTGTGATAATGTACCTGTCCTTCTCCTGTGATAATGCACCTGTCCTCCTGTGATAATATACCTGTCCTTCTCCTGTGATAATGTACCTGTCCTTCTCCTGTGATAACATACCTGTCCTTTTCCTGTGATAATGTACCTGTCCTTCTCCTGTGATAATGTACCTGTCCTTCTCCTGTGATATTGCACCTGTCCTGCGGTAATGCACCTGTCCTTCTCCTGTGATAATGCACCTGTGTTTCTCCTGTGATAATGTACCTGTCCTTCTCCTGTGGGATGTACCTGTCCTTCTCCTGTGATAATGTACCTGTCCTTCTCCTGTGATAATGCACCTGTCCTCCTGTGATAATGCACCTGTCCTCCTGTGATAATGTACCTGTCCTCTTGTGATAATGTACCTGTCCTTTTCCCGTGATAATGTACCTGTCCTTCTCCTGTGATAATGCACCTGTCCTTCTCCTGTGATAATGTACCTGTCCTTCTCCTGTGATAATGTACCTGTCCTTCTCCTGTGATAATGCACCTGTCCTCCTGTGAAAATGTACCTGTCCTCCTGTGATAATGTTCCTGTGGCAATGCACCTGTCCTCCTGTGATAATGTACCTGTCCTCTTGTGATAATGTACCTGTCCTTCTCCCGTGATAATGTACCTGTCCTTCTCCTGTGATAATGCACCTGTCCTCCTGTGATAATGTACCTGTCCTTCTCCTGTGATAATGCACCTGTCCTCCTGTGATAATATACCTGTCCTTCTCCTGTGATAATGTACCTGTCCTTCTCCTGTGATAACATACCTGTCCTTTTCCTGTGATAATGTACCTGTCCTTCTCCTGTGATAATGTACCTGTCCTTCTCCTGTGATATTGCACCTGTCCTGCGGTAATGCACCTGTCCTTCTCCTGTGATAATGCACCTGTGTTTCTCCTGTGATAATGTACCTGTCCTTCTCCTGTGGGATGTACCTGTCCTTCTCCTGTGATAATGTACCTGTCCTTCTCCTGTGATAATGCACCTGTCCTCCTGTGATAATGCACCTGTCCTCCTGTGATAATGTACCTGTCCTCTTGTGATAATGTACCTGTCCTTTTCCCGTGATAATGTACCTGTCCTTCTCCTGTGATAATGCACCTGTCCTTCTCCTGTGATAATGTACCTGTCCTTCTCCTGTGATAATGTACCTGTCCTTCTCCTGTGATAATGCACCTGTCCTCCTGTGAAAATGTACCTGTCCTCCTGTGATAATGTTCCTGTGGCAATGCACCTGTCCTCCTGTGATAATGTACCTGTCCTCTTGTGATAATGTACCTGTCCTTCTCCCGTGATAATGTACCTGTCCTTCTCCTGTGATAATGCACCTGTCCTTCTCCTGTGATAATGTACCTGTGTTTCTCCTGTGATAATGTACCTGTCCTTCTCCTGTGGGATGTACCTGTCATTCTCCTGTGATAATGTACCTGTCCTTCTCCTGTGGGATGTACCTGTCCTTCTCCTGTGATAATGTACCTGTCCTTCTCCTGTGATAATGCACCTGTCCTCTTGTGATAATGTACCTGTCCTTTTCCCGTGATAATGTACCTGTCCTCCTGTGATAATGTACCTGTCCTTCTCCCGTGATAATGTACCTGTCCTTCTCCCGTGATAATGTACCTGTCCTTCTCCTGTGGTAATGCACCTGTCCTTCTCCTGTGATAATGTACCTGTCCTCCTGTGATAATGCACCTGTCCTTCTCCTGTGATAATGTACCTGTCCTTCTCCTGTGATAATGTACCTGTCCTTCTCGTGTGATAATGTACCTGTCCTCTTGTGATAATGTACCTGTCCTCCTGTGATAATGTACCTGTCCTCCCGTGATAATGTACCTGTCCTTCTCCTGTGGTAATGCACCTGTCCTCCTTTGGTAATGCACCTGTCCTTCTCCTGTGGTAATGCACCTGTCCTTCTCCTGTGATAATGCACCTGGCCTTCTCCTGTGATAATGCACCTGTCCTTCTCCTGTGATAAAGTACCTGCCCTTCTCCTGTGATAATGTACCTGTCCTTCTCCTGTGGTAATGCACCTGTCCTTCTCCTGTGATAATGCACCTGTCCTTTTCCTGTGATAATGGACCTGTCCTTCTCCTGTGATAATGTACCTGTCCTTCTCCTGTGATAATGCACCTGTCCTCCTGTGATAATGTACCTGTCCTCCTGTGATAATGTTCCTGTGGCAATGCACCTGTCCTCCTGTGATAACGTACCTGTGTTTCTCCTGTGATAATGTACCTGTCCTTCTCCTGTGATAATGCACCTGTCCTCCTGTGATAATGTACCTGTCCTCCTGTGATAATGTTCCTGTGGCAATGCACCTGTCCTCGTGTGATAACGTACCTGTGTCTCTCCTGTGATAATGTACCTGTCCTTCTCCTGTGATAATGCACCTGTCCTTCTCCTGTGATAATGTACCTGTCCTTCTCCTTTGATAATGTACCTGTCCTCTTGTGATAATGTACCTGTCCTTTTCCCGTGATAATGTACCTGTCCTCCTGTGATAATGTACCTGTTCTCCTGTGATAATGTACCTGTCCTTCTCCCGTGATAATGTACCTGTCCTTCTCCTGTGGTAATGCACCTGTCCTTCTCGTGTGATAATGTACCTGTCCTCTTATGATAATGTACCTGTCCTTTTCCCATGATAATGTACCTGTCCTTTTCCCATGATAATGTACCTGTCCTCCTGTGATAATGTACCTGTCCTTCTCCCGTGATAATGTACCTGTCCTTCTCCTGTGGTAATGCACCTGTCCTCCTTTGGTAATGCACCTGTCCTTCTCCTGTGGTAATGCACCTGTCCTTCTCCTGTGATAATGCACCTGTCCTTCTCCTGTGATAATGCACCTGTCCTTGTGTGATAAAGTACCTGCCCTTCTCCTGTGATAATGTACCTGTCATTCTCCTGTGGTAATGCACCTGCCCTTCTCCTGTGATAATGTACCTATCCTCCTGTGATGATATACCTGTCCTTCTCCTGTGGTAATGCACCTGTCCTTCACCTGTTGTATGATACTTACCCATTGTTAGCCATGTGTGATTCATGACATACATTTCCATGCCAAGATTCATTGTCCATCAAATATTATTCCATTCCTCTCCTTACCCTTTTAGATCCAAATACAATCTTCTTTACAGTTTTAGATTAAGTAGCTGAGGTGATTAGATTTCAGAGCATATGTGTAAAACATCTTTTAAATATCTTAATTGTCTATTAAACAGGATGATGAAGTTCTTTTGCACATTCCAGTGCGACTCACGAAACACAAGATACCAACATATGATCTACATACAGCTACATTGTCATGTTGTTACCAATATATCATTCACCAGCAACATAGAGGCATTATTTTGTCTCCAATAAAGCATTATTAAGCACCCATAAGCATGCTATCATACGCTGCATTAAGCCTGGCCCAGTGCTCTCACCCTTGTTTTGTCATTATTTGCCAATGATGGAATGTGCCGGCTGATGTATAGTATAGTTTATGACCTTCTATCGGAAGACGAAGAGAGGAGACCTGTGAACTCACCATGGTAATTCTATGGTCTCGACGGAAGATAGGGCTAGGGCACCAGTGAGCTTGCCATGGTTACCTTGTGGTCCTGATTTGACAATGATGGGATTCACTCCACAGAATATATATAGACAAGGGGAGATCATTTACTCTTGGGTCCTTGCATTGAATTTACAAAGAAGGCTGACAAAACCAAAATGGGCTCAAGGGCCATGTATTTTTCTCGACAATACAAAATATCACTCAAATTTGTCGTTTATTTGCCTTTTTTAAACGTATAATGATTAAGGTTTGCTGCTGTACTTATATATTTCTTTTCGTTGGATTTTTATTTGGTCGTGCAAAATCTCCTTTTCATCATGCTGGCATGAGCTGAAACATACCGGAGAAAAATATGCAAAGGGGCCATAAAGCATGATCATTTTGTCTATTGTTAGCTACCTCAGAGTGGTGAGATTTCATGATGTGACGTGATTTATCAAGTCCGATTCCAACAAGGTTTTCAGATTAATGCAGCTTAGGAGTTGTTGTGGAATAACAATACCTCCCATGTCCACCCTCCCTCCACGTATCACCCGATGTTGTTAGCCCAAATTATCCCTCATTTGTCACAAACATACAGAATGAGTTATGGTGTTTCATTGGACGCGGTTATGAAGACTCCGCGCTGCTCAACACGGCTACCTGACAAAAGAGACATCAGCTGTAATTTGGTGTCCCCGGCCAATAATTTGATCAGGTCAGAGGTCAGCAGGCATGCTCATAGAAGTGTGCACAGGCTTGTGTAATTGCGACAACTTGGATTCGGAAGCTGTCAGCTCCGATTTTGTCACCCAGTCCCTTCTGGGACCCATTCCCGCGAACACCATCTTTGATCAAGCGTACGGGTAGCCATCAAAATGGCAAACCGATCCTCAATGAAAAACTACGAGTGGTATCAAAGGATAAAAACCTACTAATACAATCTCTCTCTCTGCGAAAAGGGCGTGATGGAAGCAGCTTATGAAAGCTTTGTTCTTGTAATCCAGAGAGAAACAACATGACAGTTAATCCATACTTGGCCAAGTTGAGCTAAATTAAATATATTATAACATCTATCATATCCAGTCCCCGATACCACATTTTTGCAACGCTCACACGGCCATTGGGGGCCATATCTCCTTACGCTTAATCGAACTTGCTCAAAACAGTTGTCAAGTTTTGCCTGTCATTTATTGTAATATGTCATTAGTAGCGGACACATTACAATTTGTATGTTTCTGCTGATCAGCATTTAGAACAAGCTTTTGTAGTTCCATCAGCGTATAATATAGAAGCCATTTCAACATTTGCAGAAATGATAATAAGTTGGAATCTGATGGAGATTTTTTTCTGCTACCTAAAACATTTTTGACAGAAAAACTTTTAAAAAACAATTCAGAAAATGTCAATACAGCTTTAAATGTTCAAATTGATCACAACGGAAAAAAAACTTTTATCAATTTGACCTTGCAAAGGTGGCAGCCCATGCAGTGTTTGTATTTGCAGATTAGTCTTTATCAATACTTGCCAGTGTATGGCAGTCATCTGCTTCACCAAAGCTTCCCCATCAAAGCAAACATAACCCTTTATAAAACACGACTCTTGCCTTGATAACCATGCTAGATCTGTCTCAGTGAAAACTTTCTTTAAAAAAATCTCATGAAACAAGTAGAGGATATTTTTTTCTGACTTCAGAATCAAGATGTATGTGTCAAGTCATAGCTTAATAAAGTAGCAGTTTCCATTCACAAAACAATTAAGTTTTTATAAATATGGCATAATAAGATTAATTTTAAATCCTATCACAATAAGGTTTCTTATCAGTGAATGTTTGGTATCAAAATAGTACATCTGATTAATGATATTACACTTGGAGGTTTCCAATCATGTGAGAACCATGTGAATTTAATGGGAATGGTCCGAGATTAATGGGAATGGCCCGAGATTAATGGGAATGTCCCGAGAGGGGAGTTCCATGCAGGGACATATGTTATATTGTAAACTTCTGAGACTCTTTAAGTCAAGAGGGAAATTTCATATTCTCATTATTCACTAACAAGCCAATGTCAGCCCTATTAAATTATATTACCCATTTGTTGTGCAATCTTCCTTTAGTACATTATAATTGACATAATGAACAACAATGTCCCAAGCAGCAATGTCACAATGTTCAGAATAGCAATGCAACAACATTGCAATAATGTCCTCAGTGTGACAGTTCTGAGGTAGCGATCACTGCCGTGTGCAGAGGCGGGTTCAACACGATTGTAGCGCCACAAAAATGCAGTGAATATGGCAGAGCAGATAATGAGAAGCTTAAATCTGGTTCCTAATCTTTTTACAATAGAATGTTTTAAAATAATATCACAAAAAGAGTTTGCTCCCAATCATATCTCAATAGCATATCTGCTAGCAATCATGTCGCAATAAAGAAGTCTGATTGAATCCAGCCTGCGCATAAGAACAAGGCAATAACATAATTAATCTTTGCCCTTCCTCCTATTGGATCAGTGGCCTGCAAGATAAAAGAAATAGTTGAGCTTGAATCACATTTCACAGTACCCCCGGGGGAAAACACTTGTCAATGAAATCTTGCAGCGGGTTTTAAGCTATCTGTTTTACCGTTTTCTCATGGCTTGATTGTATTGTTTTTGAACATAAAGTGGTAGTTGACCTGCCTCTCGACTCTTTGATCTCTTTGATCTGGGCAAAATAAAATTTCCCTATTTTGCCTTGTTTGATATTTTGTCAATTTACTGCAAGATTATTTTACAAGAAGCCAATGTAGTGTAGTTTTAAGGAAATGATTCACACGAAGTTTGTAACAATTATTATTATTGTCTCATGAAGTTGAAGCAAGTTGAGAAACTTTGGGAAATGTTTTCCCAAGATGTTAATTACAGAGAGAGTGAAGGTTTGACTGTGATTGTTGTCTGTTGCATTGCACCATGGGAAGTTTGATTGTTCCCACACTAGGCCTTTCTTATACATTGATAATGAGGCTTTTGTTTCTATTGTGTAATGTAGGGAGCATCAAGTGAGACTCACCTGAATAGTAAATCTCAGAATTCCACTTTGCATGAATATATCAGGATATTTTTCCTCTACGCAAGTAACACGGTCAGTCTCTGCAGTGATATAGGAAGACAGAGTTAAGTTATCAAGGGGATAATCTTCTTAAGATGCGTACATCTCCAGTATCATACAGGCTGATTGTAAAGAACCAGTGTAGGTTGGTCATGTGTGATTCACTTGTTTAAGGTGAAGGCTCAAAGAGGACACAATGAGAACATAGATGCACCCTCTCTATGGAGATTATAGGTGATTGACTTACTGGATGGACGCACTGGATGGACACACTGGATGGACATACTGGATGGACACACTGGATGAACACACTGGATGGACATACTGGATGGACACACTGGATGAACACATTGGATGGACACACTGGAGGGACACTCTGGATGGACACACTGGATGGACATATTGGATGGACGCACTGGATGGACACACTGGATGGACATGCTGGATGGACACACTGGATGGACACACTGGATGGACATACCGGATGGACACACTGGATGGACACACTGGAGGGACATACCGGATGGACACACTGGATGGACATACTGGAGGTACATACTGAAGGGACATGCTGGATGGACACACACTGGATGAACACACTGGATGAACACACTGGATGGACACACTGGATGGACATATTGGATGGATGCACTGGATGGACACACTGGAGGGACACACTGGATGGATGCACTGGATGGACACACTGGATGGACATATTGGATGGACACACACTGGATGGACACACTGGAGGGACACTCTGGATGGACACACTGGATGGACACACTGGAGGGACATACTGGATGGACACACTGGAGGGACATGCTGGATGGACACACTGGATGATCCCCAATAGTCCCCCAGTCTCCACGCTTAAGATTTATTAGTGTCTTACTGTCTGTGTGTGATTATGATAAATCGTTGAACAGTTTCTTCTGATTTGTCTATTTTCAGGACTGGTATTGGAGCAAGTTCTAGATGACAGGATAAAATGAGTGACGGACAAGATTATTGGCAGCAGCGAGTTTATCATGCGCAATAAGGTCAGTGGTTTTGCAATGTTATGTTTTTGACAGCAGATATCTTGAAAGAGAGTTGCCTATCAGACACTGTCGCCGTGTCTGACATCGAGTTACCTGCGAGGTGGCAAATGGTCAGAAGAGGACAAACCAGTCTGAGATAAATCACCTTCAAAGGGCGCCTACAAAAGCGAGTGTTGTCTCCAAGGCTGCCCCTGTTTGTGCCTCTGGTCGTATTAGTGATCTCTCGGGACTGCTTTGCTTTGTTGGGTTCTGTAATTAGCTTCGGGGCTGTTAATCCCATAATGGTGTGGCAGTCTGAAGGTAACCGCGATGAAACCTGGTGCATCGTGGGTCTGAACCTGTATAGATAACGGCTCACCCTTCACCCCTTCTGCCTTCCAAACATCCCCCAACAAAAGCTTGATTATTTAAGAAGCGGTTCAGCCGAACGATGAGTGAGTGAGAATATTAAGACATGGTGGGGGGCTTATATTGACCTGGGGGATTAAACACAGAGAGGCTCGTGCCTGTTATGCTCTTCATGATAGCATGGCTCACAGTCACCTGGTCACGGCACCAAAGGTAAAATGCTCCGTCCATGATTGAGCCCACAGACAGACACGAATGCCACTCAAATATTTCACCCAAATTTGTTTAGCGAGGCTAGGTTCTGCCACGAGTGCCCTGAGGCATTGTGCTACATTAAAGTAGCGTCAAAGAACCGCCGCCAAAGATGGCCGACAAAAAATACCTAACCTCTCAGTGGGATTAGATGTGGAAGTCTTTGTAGCTCAGATTTGTGGCCCTGGTCAATGTAGGGGCTGTCGGCAGCAGATACGCCCCGCAGATGAAAGGATATGGGGATTAAAGAGGATTTGTACAATATGAGAGGGGCATGGCGCTACTTGATGGCCCGTGTAGCTGTATGTATCGTGGGATAGCTTGCCATGTTTCCATCAGGCTCGCGTCCACACAAGGTCCCCCCTCCATATGTTGGCAAGGAAGGGCCGCGATTGATAACTGAACATGCAGGCTGGGGCTGAGGATGATGATGATGATGATGATGAGACCGACTGGGCTATATGACCACTGAGAGACAAATTAGGTCATAATAGCCACTGAAAGAGAAAGACAAACTGGACCACATGGCCACTGAAAGACAATCAGGACCACATGGCCACTTAGAGACAAACTGGACCACATGGCCACTGAAAGACAAACTGGACCACATGGCCAGTGAAAGACAATCAGGACCACATGGTCACTGAAAGACAAACTGGGTCACATGGCCACTGAAAGACAAACAGGACCACATGGTCACTGAAAGACAAACATGGCCACATGGTCACTGAAAGACAAACAGGGCCACATGGTCACTGAAAGACAAACAGGGCCACATGGGTACTAAAAGACAAATAGGGTTATGTGATAATAATAAGACAAACTGTGTCATATGACCTCTGATAGACAAATTGGGATTTGAGATAACCATTGACCACATGGCTGATGAAAGGTGAACTATGATATTAATAGCCCATATGATCATATGAAACATATTGCAGCATATGAAGTAAATATGTCTATAGAGATATATGATAAAATAAGGTAACAACAAGCAGGCACAGTAAGGTAACAACAGGCAGGTACAGTAAGGTAACAACAGGCAGATACAGTAAGGTAACAACAGGTAGATACAGTAAGGTAACAACAGGCAGATACAGTAAGGTAACAACAGGCAGATACAGTAAGGTAACAACAGGCAGATACAGTAAGGTAACAACAGGCAGATACAGTAAGGTAACAACAGGCAGATACAGTAAGGTAACAACAGGCAGATACAGTAAGGTAACAACAGGCAGATACAGTAAGGTAACAACAGGCAGATACAGTAAGGTAACAACAGGCAGATACAGTAAGGTAACAACAGGCAGATACTGTAAGGTAACACAGAATAAACAGCAAAAAGAATCAGAAGTAATACTGAGGATGTGTGGTGGTTTCTGACATCATATACTTCAAACTTAGAATGAAAAGTCTTGTCATGGGTATGATTGACTGTCCCAGAGATGGCAGAATGCAGTGAGGTGGGATTTTGACAAGATTACACACACTTGGAGACAGACATGCAACCGAGTGAGGGGACAGAGATGGATACGTACTGGAAGACCCAGAGACAGAGATTCATCAAGGCTGCATAGAGACAGGTATCTGGGGTATGCCCCGCGGCCACAAACTGCATTAATTATTCTGTACACACAAGCACCTGTGTCTCCTTAAGTGGCAGACTCGAGTCGGTCCATGTCCAACCAGGGATAGGGCTGTGTGCCTTGGTTATCTTGGCAGGTTTCTCCTGATATGACGAGGGCACTTTAATGTAGAGGTCACCTTAATGCTGATATGAAGGAAATAGGGCACGTTAATGTTGATGTGGAGGAGATAGGGCACCTTAATGCTGATGTGGAGGAGATAAGGCACCTTAATGCTGATGTGGAGGAGATAGGGAACCTTAATGCTGATATGGAGGAAACAGGGCACCTTGATGTAGAGGTCACCTTAATGCTGATATGGAGGGGACAGGGCACTTTAATGTAGAGGTCACCTTAATGCTGATATGAAGGAAATAGGGCACGTTAATGTTGATGTGTAGGAGATAGGGCACCTTAATGCTGATATGGAGGAAACAGGGCACCTTGATGTAGAGGTCACCTTAATGCTGATATGGAGGGGACAGGGCACTTTAATGTAGAGGTCACCTTAATGCTGATGTGGAGGATACAGGGCACCTTATGGCTGATGTGGAGGAGACAGGGTACCTTATGGCTGATGTGGAGGAGACAGGGTACCTTAATGCTGATGTGGAAGAGACAGGGCACGTTGATGCTGATATGGAAGAGACAGAGCACCTTGATGTTGAGGAGACAGGGCACATTGATGTTGAGGAGACAGGGCACCTTGATGTTGAGGAGACAGGGCACCTTGATGTTGAGGAGACAGGGCACCTTGATGTGGAGGAGACAGGGCACCTTGATGTTTAAGTATGTCAGGAGGAGGGTGAAGAATATCTGGGAAATTGGGAGAGAAAAATTTTCAGAAATGACTGAGCTTCTCCCTTTGGCTAGATTCAAGGATATGTGCAACAGCTACAACTCTTTCTTCGTGTTGAATCAATTTTAAAAACAAATGTTTCCTGCAGAATAATGGGAAATGCCCATACAAATTATCAAATTTAATGAATTTCTAACGAGAATATTGTGTTGATTTATGGCGGTATATTCAGATATGATATAGTTCTATGGCCTCCAAGATGAAGCAATGAATGGAAATAGATGTCAAATGAGTCGCCATCAAATCGGGCAGCATCATGTCTGTGCTGAGATTCCGAGGCAGGACATGGCCCTCATCCTTGCCGGGTAACAAATGAAGGAGCAACGCTGCGTGTTCATTGTTCTTGCTAGTTTATTACGTTGTTTCAATCATCAACTATCGGTGCGGCTCGGAGGCACACTTCTTTGTATTTGTACTTGAGACCGTAAACAATCATTAGCAGAACATAGCGTCATTATGCAGCATCTAGACAATACTGCGGCTCCCTGGGGCGGGACCGAGCAAGCACCCTTCTGAAACAATAGAGACCTGCCAACATTCCCTTGATTTGTTTAATTTTTCCCCTGAGGGGCAGTGGGACTTGTGTATATATAAATAAATATAGACCCATTCTCTTTTTTTTATAAAAATGCTGCCCTTGCTATATAATGCTCTCTTGTACTGAAGATATGAGATATGTCTGCTGATATGAGACTCGTAAAGATTTTTTTTTTTTTTTTTTTTTTTTTTGAGACTCACAAAGATGTGCAATCTGCCAAAACATGTGGTTTTGAATGAGTGCAGATTATTATGATTGAACAAATTCAAATACAATTTTGAAATAAAAGTATCTCTGTCAAATATGTGTATCAGTCTTCCCGATAGTCACCAGACCTTCAACGGACATCGGTCCGATAAAGTTTACTTTTTTCCCGGACCGAAAGCATTTTTCCCGGACCGAAAAAAAAGCGTGAAAAGTAATTACGCTCATATTGTCCGGGTACAAGCTTCCCAAACGGCGATACAATCAAAATCTTTGTTTAATTTACACGTAGATATATTCTGACACGTGTCGGCAACAGTCCGCCTTCATTCAATAAGTTTAAAGTATGCACAAGTCAGAGAAAATGCGAGTTTATCAATGCTTAACTACTCATATAAGACACGAGGTCGCCATTACGAAAACCGGAAGTGACGGGGACAGGCTCTTATTTTTGGCGCGAAAATGATCGGACACTATTCATTTGCATTGAAAATATTAATGTATTGCGCAATGATGGATCCCTGACACTTCATATTTACGTTTTACTTTTAAAATGACTGCCGAACTTGTCGAGGGATAAATTTTGAGAAAAGTTAGAATTTTCACAAAAATACACGTCGGACATGAGGTCTGACTACGGCGGAAAAGATGCCGGACCGTGGCAAAAAATATCGGTCAGGACCGGCGGTCCGGCGGTTATTGCCAGGTGAATTTGTCATCATGAGTCTTTTATGGGTATTAAGTAAGTGTGTGGGGTATTAAGTAAGTGTGTGGGGTATTAAGTAAGTGTGTGGGGTATTAAGTAAGTGTGTGGGGTATTAAGTAAGTGTGGGGGTATTAAGTAAGTGTGTGGGGTATTAAGTTAGTGTGTGGGGTATTTAGTAAGTGTGTTGGGTATTAAGTAAGTGTGTCGGGTATTAAGTAAGTGTGTGGGGTATTAAATAAGTGTGTGGGGTATTAAGTAAGTGTGTCGGGTATTAAGTAAGTGTGTCGGGTATTAAGTATGTGTGTGGGGTATTAAGTAAGTGTGTGGGGTATTAAGTAAGTATGTGGGGTATTAAGTAAGTGTGTGGGGTATTAAGTAAGTGTGTGGGGGTATTAAGTAAGTGTGTGGGGTATTAAGTTAGTGTGTGGGGTATTTAGTAAGTGTGTGGGGTATTTAGTAAGTGTGTTGGGTATTAAGTAAGTGTGTGGGGTATTAAGTAAGTGTGTGGGGTATTAAGTAAGTGTGGGGTATTAAGTAAGTGTACGGGGTATTAAGTAAGTGTGTCGGGTATTAAGTATGTGTGTGGGGTATTAAGTAAGTGTGGGGGTATTAAGTAAGTGTGTGGGGTATTAAGTAAGTGTGGGGGTATTAAGTAAGTGTGTGGGGTATTAAGTAAGTGTGTGAGGTATTTAGTAAGTGTGTGGGGTATTAAGTAAGTGTGTGGGGTATTAAGTAAGTGTGTGGGGTATTAAGTAAGTGTGTGGGGTATTAAGTAAGTGTGTGGGGTATTAAGTAAGTGTGTCGGGTATTAAGTATGTGTGTCGGGTATTAAGTATGTTTGTGGGGGCGTGGGATAGCGCCACCTGGGGACAGGTGCTGGTGACATATTATCTTATTGTCTTTTGGCATCAGATCACCAGCATGGGACTAGGTATAAAACATATATACCATATATATATTTATAAGTCAATTGTGTCATTCTCTGTCCCTTAAAAGCCTTGCTTCATCAGAACAAATGTTTTGTGAGCATATATCGTGTTCATGTGACCATTCAAGGAAACATACAAAATTGCCCTGCCATTGTTTCCATGAAACGAAAGACAAAAATTGTTTTTTGTTCTCATAACTGTCACACAAGGGAGCAGAAAATGTCATATCTATATCAACATTCATTTCATATTTTATAGAAAGATAAATATATTCTGCATAATATCAGTGTGATAGGAGTCAGATAATACTTGTCCCCTACTCTCGGTTTATGCAGATGACACTGCCTCATATGTACATTTGACACAACACTTTCAAGTACTCCGAGTGCCTGCAAGATAACAAAGATGAATAATTTTGGTGTAAATTACACAAATACTGAGCTCGAAAAAATAATAAAAATAATTTCACATGATTCAATTGCAAGTTTAGATTAACATTTGATAAAGATGTTTAAAAAGTCAAACATTTCAATTTCCTTGGCAATATATTAAATGAACTCATGACTCTGGAAAGGACATGTGGAAAACATTTCAAACAAAGCACGTAAACCAGTTATCTTTAACCCCTAACGGACGGGAAAGATAGCAATGTCCACCACCAGTAACGGAAGGGAGGGATGTTGACGTCCCCATTGTTCTGGCTTAATGACTTCATTTTGTAACATTCTAAAGGGCTCAAACTTGTTACGATGTAACCATTAAAATGACGTCAGGCAGCTTGGCTCATGACCTTTTGTCCCCAGTCCTTTGTTGAAAATATGAAATAACCATGGTTACAAATTTTATTCATTTTGTATTCTGATACACTTGTCCAGAAAAAAAATTAGCTTGTCCTGCCAATCAACAAATTTAGATAGGCTAGTCCATTAAGGGTTAATGAACTATATTCTTACAGTTATACAGTTTACTTGAGAATTCAATCCTTTCTGAATCATGGCAGTCTTATATAGGGATAGGACAACAAGAGACTAATCAAACTAAAAAAAACAAGTACATGTAATACATGTCATTTCACTGACTCCGAGCTAATAGAATGTCCACAGATCCAGTGCTCAAAATGGACAGAATTCTTCAATTCCTGACGACATAGAACAAACTAAAATTCCTTCCTAAATACTCAAACATTAAATTTCCTGAATATTTTCAAACAATTTATTTAGAAACAAATTTATACTTTTATAAACATCATACACATACATTAGCATAAAACACATATAAATAGAGTAAATCATAAATTTGTAAAAGGGTACATCAGACAGAGCCCAACAAAGCTAAAAGACTTTATCGTCATGCAAAAAAATCAGACACAGTTTGAAAGGCTTTGATGAATATATTAAAAACAAATTTGTTCAAAACCTAGTGTTCATTTGTCATTATTTGTAACTTACGATTGTATTATAACCCAAATATGTTATTTCCTGATCTTAGTGAAATTAAGTATATACTCTGCAAATTGTTAAGTTAATCTTAGACTAGTTAATCAAGAGTTCTGGGTGGCTCCCATGAGAGTGTGACCTTTTAGTATTTTAAAATCGGAGTTTCCCGGATCCTTTTTGTAAAAGGGTCAAATAAATTGTTTCTGAGTTCTGAATTTTAAGTTTGGAGTTTGGAGTTCTCAGATATCTCCTATTATCACACATAGATCGTGGACAGCTGAAATAGAGGATCAAAACATTTGTGCTTTGACACAAGTTGTGGTGTTCCTATCCATCAAAATATGACTTGCACCCTCACCCGCAGGCTTGTAGCAACTCATCATCTTCTCTTCGGGTACCTGTCCAAGTGTCACATTGACTCACAACCTGTGAGATCTCTTAGAAACCACAGGAAGTGTTGACGGGCAGCCACCAATTTAGCAGCACCAACTCAGTAATGTGAGAACGATGTTACCAGACTAAAACATCTTCATAGAGAAATGGCCACTGACTGGGCAGTCTTTTCGAATCCCAAGACTGCGATGGGCAGATGGAGTAAGTGTGTTGTCATTTTGGAGGTTTTTAATGGGTGTTGCATGTCTGCGTAGGGCGTGGGAGAAGGCTTGCACTGTAGGAAGCTGCTGACACAAGCATTGTGGTAGGGGGCCTGCCTCGTAACTCAAGGAATAAATCATCAACGTCAAGAGGAAGCTGACCACGGCTCTGTGTTACTCTCGGCCCATTGCTTTCTTCTCTATTCAAGTCCTATTCGAGGACCGATCTGACAAATAAAACGAAAAAAAGTAAATGGTATCCCACATCCTGTGAAAAATAAAAATACCAGTCAGGGGAAACACAAACTGTTAGATTTTTTTTTTTTTTAATCAAGATATGAAAGCTTGAATATTTTCTGCTGTATTACTTCAGGATAAAGTTGCCTGTTTTAATTGTCAGAGAACTATTCCAATCATGCTATTTCAACCTACAATGCCTACATATTTGTTTTCGACAGTCTGGTGTCATATTTCCCTTTCTTCAGTTCTCAGAAGGACTGATAAAAATGTCATAAAATTTATTTTGGAATCGTGACTTGTGCACGGATATTACTTTATTTTAGTTTTTATCAAGTATATGATGCTACAAATCATAAGTTGTGTCCGTAAAGTAGGTTATCTGTTGCCAGTAAATTAAATAGCTCTTTTGAACTTGCATTGAACTTCATTTGGAAAAAGGTTGCTCTCATTAGCTAGGTGGGTGCTCTAATGAATAGTAGAACATGTGACTTGAAGCAGAGAGGGATATTAATAGAATATAACAGGTATAGTAGCAGGGTGGGACCAGTAGCAGGGGGGGGGGGCAGTAGCAGGGTAGGTGGGACTAGTAGCAGGTTGGGACTAGTAGCAGGTTGGGACTAGTAGCAGGTTGGGACCAGTAGCAGGGTGGGACCAGTAGCAGGGTGGGACCAGTAGCAGGGTGGGACCAGTAGCAGGGTGGGACCAGTAGCAGGTTGGGACCAGTAGCAGGGTGGGACCAGTAGCAGGGTGGGACCAGTAGCAGGGTGGGACTAGTAGCAGGGTGGGACCAGTAGCAGGGTGGGACCAGTGGCAGGGTGGGACCAGTAGCAGGGTGGGACTAGTAGCAGGGTTGGACCAGTGGCAGGGTGAGACCAGAGGCAGGGTGGGACCAGTAGCAGTGGCAGGGTGGGGCCAGTAGCAGGGTTGGACCAGTAGCAGGGTGGGACTAGTAGCAGGGTTGGACCAGTGGCAGGGTGAGACCAGAGGCAGGGTGGGACCAGTAGCAGTGGCAGGGTGGGGCCAGTAGCAGGGTTGGACCAGTGGCAGGGTGGGACCAGTGGCAGGGTGGGACCAGTAGCAGGGTGGGACCAGTAGCAGGGTGGGACCAGTAGCAGGGTGGGACTAGTAGCAGGGTGGGACCAGTGGCAGGGTGGGACCAGTAGCAGGTTGGGACCAGTAGCAGGGTGGGACTAGTAGCAGGGTGGGACTAGTAGCAGGGTGGGACCAGTAGCAGGGTTGGACCAGTAGCAGGGTGGGACTAGTAGCAGGGTGGGACTAGTAGCAGGGTGGGACTAGTGGCAGGGTGGGACTAGTGGCAGGGTGGGACCAGTGGCAGGGTGGGACCAGTAGCAGGTTGGGACCAGTAGCAGGGTGGGACTAGTAGCAGGGTGGAACCAGTAGCAGGGTGGGACCAGTAGCAGGTTGGGACCAGTAGCAGGGTGGGACTAGTAGCAGGGTGGGACTAGTAGCAGGGTGGGACCAGTAGCAGGGTTGGACCAGTAGCAGGGTGGGACTAGTAGCAGGGTGGGACTAGTAGCAGGGTGGGACTAGTGGCAGGGTGGGACTAGTGGCAGGGTGGGACCAGTGGCAGGGTGGGACCAGTAGCAGGGTGGGACTAGTAGCAGGGTGGGACTAGTAGCAGGGTGGAACCAGTAGCAGGGTGGGACCAGTAGCAGGTTGGGACCAGTAGCAGGGTGGGACCAGTAGCAGGGTGGGACCAGTGTTAGGGTGGGGCCAGTAGCAGGGTGGAACCAGTAGCAGGTTGGGACCAGTGTCAGGGTGGGACCAGTGTCAGGGTGGGGCCATTAGCAGGGTGGGACCAGTAGCAGGGTGGGACCAGTAGCAGGGTGGGACCAGTAGCAGGGTGGGACTAGTAACAGGGTGGGACCAGTAACAGGGTGGGACCAGTAACAGGGTGGGACCAGTGGCAGGGTGGGACCAGTAACAGGGTGGGACCAGTAACAGGGTTGGACCAGTGGCAGGGTGGGACCAGTGGCAGGGTGGGACCAGTAGCAGGGTGGGACCAGTAGCAGGGTGGGACCAGTAGCAGGTTGGGACCAGTAGCAGGGTGGGACCAGTAGCAGGGTGGGACCAGTAGCAGGGTGGGATCAGTAGCAGGGTTGGACTAGTAACAGGGTGGGACCAGTAGCAGGGTGGGGCCAGTAGCAGGGTGGGACCATTGGCAGGGTGGGACCAGTAACAGAATGGGACCAGTAGCAGGGTGGGAAGAGTGGCAGGGTGGGACGAGTGGCAGGGTGGGACCAGTAGCAGGGGGGACCAGTAGCAGGGTGGGACCAGTGTCAGGGTGGGGCCAGTAGCAGGGTGGGACCATTGATAGGAGACCATTACTTCCTCACCACCCATGATAGGAGACCATTACATCTTCACCACCCATGATAGGAGACCATTACTTCCTCACTGACCACGATAGGAGAATATTGCTTCCTAACCACCCATGATAGGAGACCATTACATCTTCACCACCCATCATAGGAGACCATTACTTCCTCACCACCCACGATAGGAGACTATTGCTTCCTCACCACCCACGATAGGAGACTATTGCTTCCTCACCACCCATGATAGGAGACCATTACTTCCTCACCACCCATGATAGGAGACTATTGCTTCCTCACCACCCACGATAGGAGACTACTGCTTCCTCACCACCCATGATAGGAGACCATTACTTCCTCACCACCCATGATAGGAGACCATTACTTCCTCACCGACCACGATAGGAGACTATTACTTCCTCACCACCCATGATAGGAGACCATTACATCTTCACCACCCATCATAGGAGACCATTACTTCCTCACCACCCACGATAGGAGACTACTGCTTCCTCACCACCCATGATAGGAGACCATTACTTCCTCACCACCCATGATAGGAGACTATTACTTCCTCACCACCCATGATAGGAGACTATTGCTTCCTCACCACCCTTGATAGGAGACTACTGCTTCCTCACCACCCATGATAGGAGACCATTACTTCCTCACCACCCATGATAGGAGACCATTACTTCCTCACCGACCACGATAGGAGACTATTACTTCCTCACCACCCATGATAGGAGACCATTACATCTTCACCACCCATCATAGGAGACCATTACTTCCTCACCACCCACGATAGGAGACTTTTACTTCCTCACCACCCACGATAGGAGACTATTGCTTCCTCACCATCCATGATAGGAGACTACTACTTCCTCACCACCCATGATAGGAGACCATTACTTCCTCACCACCCATGATAGGAGACTATTGCTTCCTCACCACCCACGATAGGAGACCATTACTTCCTCACCACCCACGATAGGAGACTATTACTTCCTCACCACCCATGATAGGAGACTATTGCTTCCTCACCACCCACGATAGGAGACCATTACTTCCTCACCACCCACGATAGGAGACCATTACTTCCTCACCACCCATGATAGGAGACCATTACTTCCTCACCACCCACGATAGGAGACCATTACTTCCTCACCACCCACGATAGGAGACTATTACTTCCTCACCACCCATGATAGGAGACTATTGCTTCCTCACCACCCACGATAGGAGACCATTACTTCCTCACCACCCACGATAGGAGACTATTACTTCCTCACCACCCACGATAGGAGACTATTACTTCCTCACCACCCATGATAGGAGACCATTACTTCCTCACCACCCACGATAGGAGACTATTACTTCCTCACCACCCACGATAGGAGACTATTGCTTCCTCACCACCCATGATAGGAGACTACTACTTCCTCACCACCCATTCTGATAGAGCATTATCACTCTGCCCCCCTCCACCCTAATGGGAAGTGTATTCCCATGCTATATTGGCCTGAGATCATTATGTGGGGGCATGTTTGTGTGGGTCAAAGCTTGTTGGATGTTCTCTCAGGATGAGCCCTGATAATCAGGGAAGTCTCACCTGGACGAGATCACATGTGACAGGCAAGCAGTGTAGACAAATTACTCTCTTCTGTTCTTCCTGCGCTACATCCACCAAACATTATCTTATTTCTGTAAGCAATTAGCAAAGAAAATTACCTTGAAAATAATAGAATTTGTTTTTGCATTGATGTGATGTGGTTGCATGCTGGGATATGTCTGTCTGGGGGAGGGGACCCGTCTATGGCTGCTTACTGTGTACGACTTGTAGGATAGGGATTCGGACTTGAGATGGCAGTAAGTGAGACTTTGCCCAGCTTACTTAACAAGGAATTAGGAGTTTTGAGAAGAAAGTTATGTAATAGTATAGCAATCAGTATGCTATAGATCGGAGGAGGGCCAGGCCGTGTAATCAGGCTGTGGCCCGACTGCCACGTATTCACCGTTATACAAATAGCCATAATGAAGTCATATTCCACACTGAGGTAATCATTCTCAAGATTCATCAGCCAGGCTAATGAGCTCAACAAGATAAAAGCAGAAAATTACAGCTTCATCACCACATCCGGATTGTTTCCATTTGCACTAAGCATTTTGGAATTAATCGTATTTCAGGAGTGAATGACCCATTCATGCATCGACACCTCTACACACAACCCTCAGGTTTCATATTATTAAATATGTGGCATGCCGTGAAGTTCACGTCATGCGGAATATTCCGGAGCATAGTCAGTGGTTGTCAAATAAAGACTTTGATTCAACCATGTGTGTCAATTGGCATTAACAGGAGTAAATCATCAATGTAAACGAGGTTACTTCCACCCCGATCTGATTAATGCTATTTTCATATTAACTTAGCAGATTAATGCTATTTTCATATTAACTTAGCACAAATGTGCATCACCGTTAACAGAATCAATGCTATCGATCTAAAAGTGAAAATTGGTCAAATATTGCATCAAGTAGTGGAACATGACCAGTAATGGGAAACCAGGTGTTTTCGTTATTTACCTGAGTTTGATTTGGTGCATGATTACTATTATAAGTTACTTTTTTGTTGTTGATAATATGTACATGTCAAGACTCTGTCCCAATGCTGTGAGCAGCCACTCGTACCATAACTGTGCAGTGTAAAGTTCTAGCTGGGGTGGCTCGCATGATCATAATGTTCCCACGGGAGCCCATAAAGCAACCACAGAGGTTGGTCTGACAAGGCAGCAGCCTCCGAAATCAGCAGCCTCCGAAGCCAGCATCATAGGTGGTAAGGAAATGGATGGAAGGTGGCTAGTGAGGCAGTGAGGGTGCCGGGGACAGCCTCATTGGTGATAAGGAATAAGACATGTGGAGTGATAAGCATGATAAGGGAGGTACAAGATCCTCCAGGAGGTCAGGATAAGGGTTGAGATAAGAGAAAGCTAGCGATATCTGGAGAGGACTTGAGATAAGACCTAAGGGAGGGCTAGAGAGGGAGATAAGACCTAAGGGAGGGCTAGAGAGGGAGTTAAGACCTAATGGAGGGCTAGAGAGGGTGATAAGACCTAATGGAGGGCTAGAGAAGGAGATAAGACCTAAGGGAGGGCTAGAGAGAGAGATAAGACCTAATGGAGGGCTAGAGAGGGAA